>CM065714.1:141826665-141829165 GCA_033310375.1 Conus canariensis
GTCATCTATGGATGATTATGGCATGGAAATTGGATCCAGGAAGACATTAAGAGATCATATTCAGGACCTCCAAAGAAAGAAACAACGGCAAACTTGGCTACTTTCCCAAACTTTTAATCGCAGATTTTCCTTATTACACAATGGATGAGAAAGCAGTATAAGTCTGCTGCTGAATTATACAGCATGATATGGAAAGTGACATATTGCTGCATGACATCCCCCCCCCCTCCTCCTCTCTCCCAGCCTCTCTCTATTTTAGCTTCCCTCTCTCCTCTCTTCTCCCTGAAATGTTGGGGATCTTTTATGTTTGGAAAGTTTAACACTGGATACCAGAAATATGACTGGGGTGTGGGTGTGGGCGAAAGTCCTTTAATTAATGAAATAAGATGGATGAGATGAGATGAGAGAGAGAGAGAGAGAGAGAGAGAGAGAGAGAGAGAGAGAGAAAGAGATAGAGAGAGAGAAAGAGAGGCATACAGAGACGGAGAGAGAGAGAGGAAGAGAGAGACATGGACAGGCAGAGACAGACAGAGACAGAGATAGACAAGAGAGAGAGAGAGAGGGGGAGAGAGAGAGAGAGAGAGAGAGAGAGAGAGAGAGAGACAGACAGACAGACATACAGCAGGCACAGGCAGACAGACAGGCAGACAGACAGACTGACACAGAGACAAACAAAGACAGAGAGGGAGACAGACAGACAGACAGACAGACAGACAGACAGACAGACAGACAGACCGAGAGGAGTTATTTAAGGTCATTGCACCTCCTGAAGAGAGTACACTCAACAAAGCAGCAGCACACACACGCTGTGCTCCTGATCATGTCATTTGTTTGGGGTCTGATGACAACTTGAGTTCCTAGCGGAGAAGACAATGTGGGAAGAGCCAAGCTGAAAAACAAACAAACCAACGAACAAACAAAAAAAAACGAACAATGCGCTGTATTGTTGTACTATTCAGCTCCAAAGTTCATCTTTGCGACAGAAGAATTTGATCATGCCTGCTACTTGAGTCTGTCAAAGACAATCTGGACCAAGCGGATAACTACAAAGACTTCCTATCCCTTTCACGTTCTGCTCCCTATCAACTGGAGAGATCGATGAACATTATAGTAGTGACTACTGTGGCCTGCAATGTTCCGGTCAGTCCGTTTTTTTGTCTTTTGTCCGTTTGACGCTGTTCTTGTCATCGTCTTTTCTTCTTCTTCTTCTTCTTCTTCTTCTTCTTCTTCTTCTTCTTCTTCTTCTTCTTTTTCAAACGCATAAAAAATGGGAACACTTTCTCTCTCTCTCTCTCTCTCTCTCTCTCTCTCTCTCTCTCTCTCTCTCTCTCTCTTCTTCTTCTTCTTCTTCTTCTTCTTCTTCTTCTTCTTCTTCTTCTTTTTCAAACGCATAAAAATGGGAACACTTACTCTCTCTCTCTCTCTCTCTCTCTCTCTCTCTCTCTCTCTCTCTCTCTCTCTCTCTCTCTGTATGCTTGTGAGTGCATGTATGTTTAGGTGTGTGTGAGAGAGTGAGTGAAAATGTGTATGTATGTATGTATGTGTGTGTGTGTGTGTGTGTGTGTGGTGGTGCGTGCGTGCGTGCGTGCGTGCGTGCGTGCGTGCGTGTTGTTGTGTGTGTGTGTGTGTGTGTGTGTGTGTGTGTGTGCGTGTGGTGTGTGAGTACGTGCGTGCGCGCGTGTCTGCGTGTATGTTTGTGCGCCTTTTGTTATATTCTGTTCTGTTCTGTCCGTCTGTCTGCCTGTTTGTCTATCTCTCTGTCTCTGTCTCTGTCTCTGTCTCTCTGTCTCTGTCTCGGTCTCGGTCTCTCTCTCTCTCTTCTCTGTCTCTCTGTCTCTCTCTCTCTCTCTCTCTCTCTCTCTCTCAAAGCAAATAAAAGGATGTATGGATAGAAAACAAAACAAAACAAAACAAGGAACATGGAGACACTGCAATATTCCAAGCTCGTGAATCACTACATTTTTAGTTTGCACATGCCAAGATGTCGACACTGGTGAAAAAAAAAATCAGACCCACTCTCCTACTCGCCACCCACGCATAAAACAGACCGAGGCTGAGTGTAAAGAACATTCATTGTCTGCAAACAGGCAACGCTGCTTCAGGTTTTCATGTCAAAACTGTACTTAACAACGTGAAGTAGTTTAAAACAATGAACACTGCTTCGCTACCTACCACCTCCACATACACAAATAACGAAGCTGAATTTAAAAAAAAATCCGTATGCTACACAAAGGCAATGCTGTTTTTGCCTTCGAGCTGCCTTAAAAAGGAAAGTATTCTCTGACGCGAACTAGTTTCAACAAAGAACAACACTTCGCTGATTTGTTCCACTTGACATTTATGGCTGGTATTGGTGGTGATGGACACGCAGAAGATAGTCAGTTTCTCTTCTGTCATAGTCAGTTTCAGAGGGTCAGAAGATTGTCAGTTTCTCTCTTGTCATAGTTTCAGAAGGTCAGAAGATTGTCAGTTTCCTCTTGTCATAGTCAGTTTCAGACGG
>CM065714.1:141839165-141846665 GCA_033310375.1 Conus canariensis
TCAAGAAGATCCAGGGGAGACAACCCCCAGTATCTCGCGCCAACCTCTACCAACGCCACGACCAAGCAGCTCAACTGGCCCCCTCGCCGGCAGGTCTCGGATCGCTCAGCGAGTTGATTGTTTGGACCCCGGGACATCGAAGGGAGGCCACTCGAGTTGACAGATGCGGAGGGCAGCGGAGACAATCAGGAGTTAAGGCGCTTTGCCGGACCGTTGAAGTGGGTGGGGGGCACGTGGGCCACGTCAGTTGAGGAGGGGGCAGAACAACAGTGGATTCCGCCACGCTTTACCAGCTCTTGTCGGCCGCTGAGTGGCAGGCACGCCAAACTCTTCTCCAGGGCTGTCGAGGCTCGGTTTTAGGCCTTGTCTGGGTGTTAGTGGTTTTAGTACTTGTCGAGTGAAAACGTCTTCCCCCTCCTGAGAGTATGTATATCAGGTCTGCTGCCCCCCCCCTCCCTCTCCTCCAACCCCCCACACACCTCCCCACCTCTCCCATCACCACCATCATCTACCCCTCCCTTCTTCTCTACTCCCCCCCCCCTCCCTCCTCCTACTGGTCCTACTTTTCTTTGCCTGCCGCCTTCTATTCTCTCCCCTCTTCACTACCGAGATGTGGTTTTACAAGGACAGACTGGGGATCAGCGCTTGATCGGTGCTGAAATCAGTTTTCTTCCTTCGGTCTGATGTCGTTTGCTGCCTGATGGAATTGGTCTGGCTGGCGTGGCGTTATCTCGGTACCAGGAAATACATCTTTGGAGTCATGAACCGGGTGTGGCCCAACCCCCCTAGAGTGTCAGGAGATAAGGGCCGAAACACTTGCTTGAAGGGGGCTTCTCTTCTGAGGACTCTCTGCTGCCACGCTCTCCACGAGTTTCTTTCTACTGATGCATGGGTAAACCATTGACTTCCGGGAATAGGCCGGAGGACGTCCGGGAAAGACCGGAGGACACTGGGAAAGACCAGAACCAAGGGCTCTGTGGGCTGGCTCCCCACTTTGCCTTAAACATGTGGCTACTAAGAATAAAAGGAAAAGATGCTCCCAGGATTCACCGAAAGGGGGAGAGAATGATGAATCCATCGGTGCTCAACCAATCATGACTGCAAATCCCAAACGGACTATGAACATGGACCAAATGGAATATCCATGTGTCTGTGGAAAGCGTTTCGCTACCACCCGTGGCATGAAGATCCACAGAACAAAGATGGGATGTGTGAAGACTCATCTGAATGAGCAGCAGCGCACTGCATCAGCAGATAAGACGTCGGAAGACCAAGGCCAGGATTTAAACCACAGTGCCAAGGACATCCACGCTGTTGGTTCGGATGAGGAATTTGCACAGGCCCTCGATGCCAGGCGCCTGAAACTCAACCTGCCACGAGGAAACGAAACTGAAGATTGGGAGAAACTGGATGCAAAAATCGTCCAAAGACTCGATGCACTGATAGGGAAAAGCACCCTGGAACACAAACTAGCCACATATGGGGACATTGTGTATGCCACATGTAGAGACGCCTATGGAGCAAAACTACCCAAAGAGAAAACACCTCCAAAGAAATCCAGACGCCAAGAAAAGATGGACAAGATCAGGGTCCAAAAGAAAAACCTCAAGATGCAAATGAAGACCGCAGTGCCAGCTGAAAAACAAGGCTTGGAAAAACTGTGGAAAGACCTGAAAGAAAAACACAGCGCCCTCAGCAAAGCGGAATCTGCGAGGAAGAGGAAGAGCAAAAAGAAGAAGACACAAGAGCGCTTCTTCAGAGACCCCTTCCAGTTTGCCAGAACACTGTTTGAGCAGCCAAAATCTGGGACCCTAAGTGTGGACAAAGGAGTTCTTGAGCAGCATCTGAGGAAAACATACTCTGACCCACAGAGCAAAGCACCAATCGACATTCAAGGTCTGGTGTGGCCAACCAACCCTGAGGAACAGTTCAATGGCAAGCCTCCAACGTTGGCGGAAATCAAGAAGGTGGTCGACAAAGCCAGAGCCAAATCATCACCAGGGCCAAACGGAATACCTTACCAGCTTTACAAGAAATGTCCCAAGGTGCTGGAGTGGCTCCACAGGCTGCTGCGATCGGCTTGGAGAAACCAGAAGATCAGCGGCCAGTGGATGACGGCAGATGGTGTGTACATCCCCAAAGAGCAAAACTCAAGTGACATCAGCCAGTTCAGGCCAATATCACTACTGAACGTCGAAGGGAAAATCTTCTTCTCTGTCATGGCAGCAAGGCTGACCAAGTACCTGATGGAAAACAAGTACTTGGATGTGTCAGTCCAGAAAGGTGGCATCCCAGGCGTGGCTGGCTGTGTAGAACACGCCACAATGATCTGGGACGCAATCCAAAAAGCAAAAACAGAAAAGAGAGACCTGGACGTAGTGTGGCTTGATCTGGCAAACGCATATGGATCTGTGCCCCATGAGATGATACAGTTGGCTCTTGAGATGTACCATGTGCCAAAGAACATCCGCGACATGCTCAAGAAGTACTTCAATGGCTTCTCAATGCGGTTCTCTACCAAGGAGTACACAACAGACTGGATCAACTTGGAAGTGGGTATTGCAATGGGCTGTGCAATTTCCCCAATACTGTTCGTGCTGGCAATGGAACTCATCTTGAAAGCAGCAACAAACAACGCGAGACAAACAGACCTTGGCGATGGATACAAGATGCCTCCTCTCAAGGCCTTCATGGATGACACTACAGTGATTTCATCCAGAGAAGACGAGACACGTCATGTGCTGGAGAGGCTGGACGACATAGTTGCCTCATCCAGAATGAAGTTCAAGCCAAAGAAATCACGGAGTCTCTCACTGAGGAAAGGAAAAGTGGCCGGATCTGTGGTCTTCAGTGTTGCCAACCAGGCCATTCCAACAGTCACAGAAGAACCAGTCAAGAGCCTTGGAAGATGGTATGATGATACGCTGAAAGACACACAAAGAGCAAAAGAAACCAAGCAGATGGCGGAGGAAGGCTTGGAGACCATTGACCAGTGTGGGCTCCCTGGCAAATACAAGGTCTGGTGTCTGCAGTTCATGCTGATACCAAAGCTCCTATGGCCTCTGATGATATACGACATCTGCACCAGCATAGTGGAGGCAATGGAAGCCAAAATCAACAAGTTCACAAGGAAATGGCTTGGTGTCCCACCCTGTCTGACTGACATAGCGCTGTACTGTCGCCAAGCAAAGCTGAAACTACCACTGAAATCCATCCTGGAGGAATACAAAGCAGGGAAGATCAGACTTCAAAGCATGCTGGAGGACTCAGGAGACAAGGTGGTAGAAGCAATCAAGCCCCAGCTGAAGACAGGCAGAAAATGGAAAGTTCAAGAGGCGATGGATTCTGCAAAAGAAAGTCTCAAGATCAGAGAAATAACAGGACACACACAGACCAACAGACAAGGACTGGGGGTGACCAAAACTGAATGGTGGTCAAAGGCCAAAGGAAAAGCCAAAAGAGACATGATGATTCAGGAGATGAGAAAAGAAGAAGACCAAAAAAGACTCCAAAAAGCAGTCCAGCAGAGCCAGCAAGGGCAATGGACAACGTGGGAGAATGCACTCCAAAGAAGTCTCACTTGGAATGACATTTGGCACATGGCCCCTCTCAGGATCAGCTTCATTCTCAGATCTGCTTATGACCTTCTGCCCTCAAATGCAAACCTGGTGAAGTGGGGGAAAACAGACGATCCTGCATGCCCCCTCTGCCATGAAAAACAAACAGTGGAGCATGTCCTAAGCTCATGTAAAGTAGCCCTGGCTCAAGGAAGGTACACATGGAGGCACAACCAAGTGCTCAAAGAGATTGTACAAGTAGTCTGGGCTAGTACCAACACCACAAAAGGGAAAATCAGGACTCCAAAAGCACCCGCAACATTCTTCACGGCAGGAGGCAGCAAATCATGGCCAAGAACAACAGTGCCACTCGAAACATGCAGGCAGAGTCTGCTGGACGGGGCAGATGACTGGGAGTGCACTGCAGACCTCCCAGAATGGAAGAGTCACCCAGAGATCATCAGCAAGAGTGGCATGAGACCAGACATAGTAGTCCACTCTAAGTCAACCAAGCAGCTGATCATGATCGAGCTCACGGTGCCATATGAGAACAGAATGGAGGCAGCTCAAATCTACAAGACTGAAAAGTATGCTGATCTGGCAAACAGCCTGAGGAGAGAAGGCTATCAGGTCAAAGTCCTCACTGCAGAAATTGGAGCTAGGGGGTTTGTAGGAACGTCTGCATACAGCCTCATGAAACAGCTCTCAGTTGCAGGGAAGGAAAAAACCAGAGCCCTGAAAGCAATGGCAGAAGCGGCGGAGAGGTGTTCAAGCTGGATCTGGTCAAGGAGGAACAAAAGTGAACTTCATAAGGCTTAATTTCCCTACAAATATCAGGTGTCCCTGTGGCTCAGTGGTTAAAGCGCGAGTCATTAAGTAGAAAATGAGCATGTCCAGAGGGTCATGGGTTCGAATCCCAGCCATGGCTCGTCCCAAGATGGGGAAAAAAAAAAAAAAAAAAAAAAAAAAGGGGGGGCAGCAGAGGGACATCCGGAGTCATGAACCGGGTGTGGCCCAACCCCCCTAGAGTGTCAGGAGATAAGGGCCGAAACACTTGCTTGAAGGGGGCTTCTCTTCTGAGGACTCTCTCGCTGCCACGCTCTCCACGAGTTTCTTTCTACTATTGGTGAACGCACAGCTAACTACTTTCAGCTTCTCGTTGCAAGAGAAATGAGGGAAAATGGTGACTGTTGATACGTACAAAAAGATTGTCACTTGAAGCTAAGCCGATTGAAAGAAGCATATAAACAAAACAACAGCAAATCATTCGGTGTTTTTTTTGTTTGTTTGTTTGTTTTTTCAGTTCGAGTCTACATATAAAAATAACCGTTTGAACTGATTTCACGTCTTTAACTCTTGTAGACTGGCGTTTTCCATCTCATAGGCAGAGAAGTACAAATGATCGGAGGGTCATTGACAATTTTGAGAGAAGGCTGGTTGATGTTAGTTAGGGTCTAATAGATCCGTAAAGGAATCCTTGTGTACGGACACAGGGCGTGCTTTCGTTTGGCTCCGCACTGATAAAGTTTTGTCCATACTGACATCTGTTATAATGTACCCACATACGACGACATAATCAAAGAATTCACAAAATATGTTTATTTCCTGGCCAGAAATATGTCCACTAAATCTCGACAGTAAGAACCCATTAGAGTAACTTGTTTTATCGGGGGCCAGAATAGCTCAGTTGGTAGAGCGCCAGACTCGTGACCCTGAGGTTGCGGGTTTGAATTTCGGTACAGGGGGATTTTTCCCTCTGAGTTAACATTGGTTCTGACTCCATTCCCCATACAGTCCTTCGAATGAGACTATAAACCGAGGTTCCGTGTGTGAACACACGCACAACATCTTGCACACACGTAAAATCCCATCACCAACTTTCGGAAGAGAAGGCCAGTTTGGCCGTTGGTATGGATGACACGTTACACATAGCATGCACCCTGAGTGAGAAATGGAAAGAATGAAGGAAATAAGGAAACTGAGTGAACGACATTGATCGGATGACACAGGAAACGACCGAATGATGCGCCAGCAGGCAGCTCTTCAGTCGGCACTACCCAGGTAGGCAGCCGGTTGTGTAAACGAGTGTTTGTTATATTATATGTAAAGCGCTTAGAGCCCTAATCTTTAGAGAGTAGAAGCTATAAAAATTAACATTATTATTATTTTATTGTTGTTTTATAGAAATGGTTTTTTGACGACTATCAGTTAAGATGGGTTAGAAAGCGTTGCAGAGACAGTCTCACCATCATCATCATCATCATCATCATCATCATTTTTTTAATTATTGTTGTTGCTGTTGTTGTTATTGTAGCAGTTATCATTATAATATGCAGCAGCAGCAGCAGCAGCAGCAGCAGCAGAAGTAGTAGTAGAAGTAGTAGTATCATCGCTACTAGACCTCATTTTCTTTTTCTTCTTCTCCTTATGATGATGATGATGATGATGATGATGATGGATGATGATGACGACGACGATGATGATGATGTTGTTGTTGCTGTTGTTGCCAACTGTAAATGAATATCAACAGTGCTAACTATTATCCTGTTTGAAAGTTTTTGCCACTGTAGTTCGCAGCATCCACACATTTATACTCAAATCATCATGTATTTTCAGAGACAGAGACTGACAAGGATAAAAACTCTAAAGAGAAACAGAGAGACACACACAGACAAAACACACACATATAAACACATCGACATGTTAATGATAATGATGACAATGATGATCATCATTTCCATGTAACGAGGGATATAGTCCGCATTTCCAAGTAGGTGATGGCAATGACGATAATTTTTTTTCCCATCCAGATGGTGATCTTTCTTTCCAAGATGATGGTGACGACAGCTATTATTGCCAGGATCACGATGGAAAAGTAAATTTCCAAGATGGTGGTGGTGGTAATTGTCATTTCTTTATTTCTATCAGACAAGCAAAATGCGTTCTTTTTGTTTTCGTCCGTCCCAGCCGTAACAAAGGGTTCAAGGTAACTAGCAAATTTACTCTAAAATCATATGATACATGTTCACACATGACGTCATACTGCATTGTGTTGAGTGTTTTTGTGTTGTGTGTTGAGGTGTAATAGTCTTTAAATAGTAATGAGGATTGAGACGCAAAGAAGTGTGACAAGGTCGTTTGTTACCATAACAACAGCAACAAAATGATGATGATGATGATGATAATAATAACTCTACTACTACTACTACTACTACTACTACTACTACTACTACTGACGATGATGGTGATTACAAAATATTATTATCACCAGTAGTAGGGGTAGTATTTATGCTGCTGCTGCTGCTGAATATATATCAGTTGTATCATAGTTGTTATTGTTGTTGTTGTTGTTGTTGTTGTTGTTGTTGCTGTCACACAGCCTGTAAATGAAAAGTACTGCATGATTGTCATCTGTTGACAAAATATGGTTATAAAGTTGGCCTATTTGATAAAATGCTGGCATCTTTCATTTGCATCTTTTTTACTTCTCCACATCAGTCGTGTGCTTGCACATGCAGCGGCAGACAGTAACAGACACGAATGTTCTTTTTCTCCGTCTCTGTCTCTCTGTCTGTCTGTCTGTCTCTCTCTCTCTCTCCCTCTCTCGACATAGCCATGGGGAGAGAGGCACACAGACAGAATGCAGAGAAATTCACATCGACCTTCTGTTGCCCTTTCTCACATTATTAAGGTTACTAGAACCAGCCTGCCCAGCCGGGGAGGGGGTGGGGCGTGAGGGGGGAAAGTGGGGGGGGGGGGGGGGGTGAGGGAAGGAGGCAAAGAAAAATGTGCTAAAGGTAAAAGCTTCAGTCACACAGACAGACCTAGTCCAACTAGACAGAAGAAGGCCAAACTATGAGTGACACACAGTGACGCTCGACCAGAGAGAGAGAGAGAGAGAGAGAGAGAGAGAGAGAGAGAGAGAGAGAGAGAGAGAGAGAGA
>CM065714.1:141854165-141856665 GCA_033310375.1 Conus canariensis
CAGCTTATGAAGTTAGCTTGTTCCTGTAACGGACAGGTCATCATTAATTTTTCCGCCCTGCGAACAAGACACAGCCGCCTGAACCACCTCTCATACAATTTTTTTTACAAGGAATTAAAACTAAATCCGCCAATTAACGTGGACAAACAAATAACAAGACAAAACACGACACGTGTCGACTTCTTAGGTCTTTTCTTCAGGCAAGATAAACAACATTCAGGACAATGAAAACGAAGAACGAGCGACCATTTATGTTCTCAACTTCAGCTCAAGATGGCCGTTGAAATTCTCACACAGACGCGTCAGCCTTGTGTCGTTCCCTGTGCCTGTTCCTGTTGAGAAGCGAAGAAGACCTCGGAGCACGTTTTTCAAAGACTATGGGGGCTTTCGAGGTGGTTAGGAGAGGAGGCATGGTCGATAACTCTACTCTATAGCATGAAGCTGTAGAGGGGTCTGCGGACGATCTGAAGAGGACCACCCATTTTCATTCCCAAGACTTGCCTCCGGGTGTGGTGCCGCCAAAGAAGAAGAAGAAGAAGAAGAAGAAGAAGAAGAAGAAGAAGAAGAAGAAGAAGAAGAAGAGAGAGAGAGAGAGAGAGAGAGAGAGAGAGAGAGAGAGAGAGAGAGAGAGAGAACGCTGCTTATAGCCCAGCCGACCACAAAGGGCCATATCATGGCTCTAGAAGAATAAGAGGAAAGAAAGGAAAAACGAAAGAAAGAAAGAAAAGCGATACTTATTAATAGAGTCGTTTATCTATTAACAGGTCCACACAAACGGAAGTAATGGGCCAAATATGAAGTTTTGTTTTTCCCTCAAGATACCAGGCGCTGTGTGTGTGTGTGTGTGTGTGTGTGTGTGTGTGTGTGTGTGTGTGTGTGTGTGTGTGTGTGTGTGTGCTTAAGAGAGAGAGAGAGAGAGAGAGAGAGAGAGAGAGAGAGAGTTGTTGTTTTACGGATGGAGCCCAGTATTTCAGACAAAACTCAACAGGTGTCAAAGTGGGATACCGACTCCTCCGAGCCAGAACATCAGGGTCGGTGGTTCGAAGTCTTGTACTTTGTAGTATCCCCCTTTGAAAATGACCTTAGGTTGTGCTGAGTACTAGTCTTCAAAACAAAACCTCAAACCCAGGTCCTTGCTCAACATGCGCTTAAGGCACGTTAAAGAACCCACAGCAACAAGGACGTTGCCCATGCCGCTATTCTGCAGAAAAAAAAGCTACGAGGTGACAAACATATTGGATGCGTAAGCTGAGCTGCATTACGAGGTAGAAAAATAGAATGACATTGCTATATTGTGAAGTAGAACAGTAAAATGACAAGGCTACAGTACGAGGTAAAAAAGAAGTAGAACGACAAGGTTGTACTACATGATTAAAAAAAAAACAACCAAGGCTGTAGTACGTGGCAGAAAAATTAAGTGAAATGAAATGACAAGGCAATACTGCGTGATAAAGAATGACCGGGCTATGCTATGTTGTTCATAAAATGACAAGGCAATACTGCGTGATAAAGAATGACCGGGCTATGCTATGTTGTTCATAAAATGACAAGGCAATACTACGTGATAAAGAATGACCGGGCTATGCTATGTTGCTCATAAAATGACAAGGCAATACTGCGTGATAAAGAATGACCGGGCTATGCTATGTTGTTCATAAAATGACAAGGCAATACTGCGTGATAAAGAATGACCGGGCTATGCTATGTTGTTCATAAAATGAGAGGGCGATACTACGTGATAAAGAATGACCGGGCTATGCTATGTTGTTCATAAAATGAGAGGGCGATGCTGCGTGATAAAGAATGACCAGGCTATGCTATGTTGTTCATAGAATGAGAGGGCGATACTACGTGATAAAGACTGACCGGGCTATGCTATGTTGTTCATAAAATGACAAGGCAATACTACGTGATAAAGAATGACCGTGCTATGCTATGTTGTTCATAAAATGAGAGGGCGATACTACGCGATAAAAGTAAAAGAATTGTGAAAATAATGACAGGACTTCATACGACGTGGTAAAAAAGAATGTAAGGACCATTGCATGTACAGAAAAGCAAAATAACAATGTTGTTCTACGTGGTGAAATAAATAAATAAAAGAGTTATACTACACGTGGAACAAAATGAAATAAGACACAACACCTTGTGTTAAAAAAAAATGAAATGGCATGGCTCTACCATATTACAGGAAAGTAAAATGGCAGGGGTATTCCACACGGTAGAAAAAGAAAATAACATTGCTATACCACGTGACAGGTAAATAAAATTACAGAGCTGTTTCTCTACGTGGAAGAAAAATAAAATGGCGGGGTTACAGTACATGATAGGAAATGAAGTGACAGGTTTACTATATTACGTGATAGAAATCTAAAATGACAGGGCTATAAACAACGTGGTAGAGAAATTACCTGACAGGGCTGTATTACTCAACTCAACTCAACTCAAATAGTTTAATTGCAAAGGCTACCGACCTATCTGCAATGAGGCCAAGAACAAA
>CM065714.1:141861665-141864165 GCA_033310375.1 Conus canariensis
TTTCCCATAGAAAGCCAAATCCACACTCATACAGCTTTGATCTTACTCGCGAGGCCCAATTCATCTTGCCTCTGGCATCCATCTCAACTAACATGTTGTAAGCTTTATGGGGTAACCTATGTGGCTGCATTCTCGTTAACGTTAACCAATAACGAATAGAGCTGACTACAGATGCTAAATATATAGGATACCTATTTGTCTTCCCATACACTAAATCATTAGGCGTATGCATAGATACTCCCCAAAACTTCTTCAATGCATATAAATGAATCTTCTCCACTTCAAAAGCAGCACTACTGATACCCCACAACTCAGCACCATATTGTACTATTGGTTGAATTTGAGAATCAAACAATTTTAGAAATAGTGCCAAAGAATTGTTATTCAATATTGTCAATTTTTTCATAATACATAACAAGGCGTATTTAGCTCTGCTCACAAGATCTTTGCAGGCAAATGTAAAGCTCAAGCGTGTTGAAAAGAATATACCCAAATATTTGTACACATTTACTACTGGCATAGTATTTCCATTACACATCCATCTTTCACTGGCAGCAAGGTAACCTCCTTTTCTAAACACTATTATGTTACTTTTAGTCATGTTAACCTTTAACTGAAGTGAAGCAGAAGCCCTTGCTAAACTGTTCAGTTGTGTTTGCAGACCAATAATAGTTTTGGATAACAATACCACATCATCAGCTAAAAGGAGAATGAATATCTCTAAAACATCATTTACAAACCGTACGCCATGTCTTCCAGAATTAATAACTTCAAACGTTAATTCATTAATAAATAATGAGAACAAAATAGGGCTGCAAACATCTCCCTGTTTTACTCCAGATGTACATATATGTAATCTGTAAGGCAGCCTCCACATCGTACCCTTGTTTTTACAGAATCATACATGCTAATAATACACTTATATAATTTACCCCTGACACCATTTTTAAACAAAATAGGCCAAAGGATACTTCTATCAACGGAATCGAATGCTTTCTCAAAATCTATAAAGGCTACATATAATTTACGATTCAATCCAAATCGCTTTTCAACAAACGACATTAAAGTGAACATATGATCAATTGTTGAATAATTCTGTTTAAATCCTGCTTGAAATTCGCCAGTTATTTTCTTCTACCCATTCCTGGAGTCTTCTATTAATAACAGTGCTATACAATTTACTACATACATTACTCAAACATATACCTCGATAGTTGTTTGGGTCATTGGCATCACCCTTTTTACATAAAGGAAGGACAATTGACTCTGCCCAAATTTCTGGAAAAAGACCCCTGTCAAACAAAGTATTAAAAAGCCTTTTTAGAAAACCAATACCCAATTCTGACTTGCAAGCGTTCTTAATTATTTCTCCAGTTATTCCATCTGGTCCAGGAGCTTTGCCATTTTTTAGTTTTCGTAATGACAATACAATTTCCTCATTTGAGATAGGGCGACTGAAAGGACAGCTATCACTATCGTTGCCAGCACTTTCGTCATCGTTACATTGCTGTGTTATAAGATTACCAACATCGTTTCTTTCAAGCAGCTCTTTAAAATGTTCAAACCAGTTCTCCAAAGTAATATCATTTAAAGGCTGTTTCTTACCACCTCTAATCTTCCTTACTGTGTTCCAGAAATCTTTCTGAGAATCTATAGATGTTACTAACTTTTCTAACAATGCCGTGTTAAAAGCTCTTTCTTTCGTTTTCAAAAGATGCTTGTATTCACGCCTAGCATTATAGTACAAAACTCGATCAGTTGAAAGTAAGGCACGATTTGATTTACTTAGCAATCTTCTAGCCTTTCTTTTACTTTGACGACACTCAGTGTCATACCAATCATCATATCCCCTATGCCCATCTACATTTATTCGCTTTATCATACATTTCGCAGCATCTTTTAAACAAGAATTAAATATACTGAGAGCTTCATTTACATTCACATCAATTAGTTTGATAGCCATTTCGATTCTCTGATGAATCTCAGAGGAACACATCATGTTGGTAAACTGGTCTTTATAATTTTCATTCCAAACAAACTTTTCCACCAAATTGTTTACATTGTTTTCTTTGGGATGATTCAATCTATCTCTGTTAACGTTAACAGTCAGAACAACAGACATGTGGTCAGATTCAATGCGTTCATAAACATTAAGTGTACAGTCGTTAGAAACACTAACAAACATATCCCTTGACATCAAAAAATAATCATTAACACTGTTACCACTTTCAGATACGTATGTGTAGCGACCTTACTGGTCGCCCTCACACGTACCATTCCAAATACACAAATAGAGACTTGTACACATCTTAAGCAACATTTTACCATAATTGTTAAGTTTTTTATCTTCAGAATCCCTGTTGGTGCATAATGGATCGCTCGAGTACTGATTTCCAAAATCTAAAATGTTTTCTCCTAAATCCTTTGAAAAATTTGCAGTTCTTGCATTGAGGTCACCACTAATCGATACAAACACATCATCACAAGTGAGCATACAATC
>CM065714.1:141869165-141871665 GCA_033310375.1 Conus canariensis
GAGTGTATGAAAACAAGGATCAGAACTGATAAGAGGAAACGTAAAGATGCATGGTTTGATGTAGAATGTCATGTAGCTAAGATTTCGGCCAGGAGGCTGCTTAGAGTATTTCGTGGAACTTTAGATGTTGAGGACAGGTCAAAGTATTGTAAATCACGGAGAGAATATAAACACCTGTTACAGAAAAAGCAAAATGAATATAATACTTGTTTATTAAGTAATCTTGTTGATTCGGTCAATGATCCCAGTGCGTTCTGGCAGAATGTACATAAGGTGTCACCCAAAGGGTCTCGTGTACATGCATCCATTTCTATTAATGAGTGGCATGAGCATTTCAAAAACCTCCTTGATAAGGATGTGGACAGTTCAATAGAAATGGAAACCGCGTCTGATTTAGAAGCCACAGATGAACTCAATTTATTTGATAACCCAATTTCAAAAGAAGAAGTTTTACTTGCCATAAAGAAATTGAAAAACGGCAAATCTGCTGGTCCAGATGGCTTAATTGGAGAAATGTTTAAAAATGGTGGCGAAATAATTGTCGATTTCCTTGTTAACTTTTTCAATGCTCTTTTTCACAGAGGAATATATCCCGAAGCCTGGATGGAATCAATTATAGTACCACTATTTAAAAAAGGTAATGTTAACGATCCTGGCAACTATAGAGGTGTGTCACTATGTGACATCGGCAGCAAACTGTACAGTTCTATTATAAACTACAGGTTACAAATATGGGTAGAACAGTATAATATAACCGGCGAATATCAGGCGGGTTTCAAGAAAGGGTATTCAACAGTGGATCATATGTTTACATTACTAGCAATAATACAAAAGCAATTTTCGTTAAATCGTAAATTCTATGTAGCTTTCATTGATTTTGAGAAGGCCTTTGACTCCATTTCAAGGAAGCTACTGTGGCCAGTTCTTCAGAACAATGGTATTAAAGGGAAGCTGTTTCAGTGTATAAGAAGTATGTATTCTAATGTAAAAGCAAAAGTAAGATTCAACAACGAATTCACAGACAGTATTTTGTGCACACAGGGTGTGAAACAGGGAGATGCCTGTAGTCCTGTATTGTTTTCTCTATTTATAAACGAATTAGCATCAGAAATCATTGTGAAGGGACGACATGGAGCGACATTGTCACACGAGACCCTCGAATTATTTATCTTGCTACTGGCTGACGATATCGCTCTGCTATCAGAAACTCCAGTTGGACTCCAAACCCAATTAAATAATCTCCATAGTATAGCCACACGGCTTCAACTCAAGGTAAATATGAAAAAGAGCAGTATTGTGGTTTTTAGAAAAGGGGGATACTTAGCAGCAAGGGAGAGATGGTCTTTGAATGGTGAGGCAATGGATGTAGTGAATTGTTACAAATATCTCGGCATCTGTTTTACCACACGTCTTGGTTTTTCACCTGCCTGTCAGGATCTTGCGAGCAGAGCAAAACGTGCATTACTGTGTATACTGAGAAAACTGTATATGCTTAATAATAATTCTTTACCTGTATTACTCAAACTTTTTGATGCTCAAGTTCAGCCAATCGCACAATATGGAGCCGAGATATGGGGCATGGATAAAGCTGTTATTGAAATAGAAAAATTTCACCTATTTGCTTTAAAAAGATTCTTGGGGGTGCAGCCTAGAACGCCAAATGATCTTGTATATGGGGATACAGGCCGATATCCTTTGTATATCAACTCATGTTTGCGATGTATTAAATATTGGTTGAAAATTTTACGTATGAATGAGGAAAGATTACCACATAAGGCGTACAAAATGTTGCTTAGTTTAGAATCACGAAATAAGAAATGTTGGGCATCTGACATTCGCGATTTTTTGTATCAAAATGGGTTCGGATTTGTTTGGATTAATCAAGGTGTTGAAAATATCAAAGTCTTTTTAAAAGAACTTCGTCAGAGGCTGATCGATAATAGATGGCAAAAACGGGAGGAACACATTCAAAACAGTGACAGGTATGCTTTTTATAGAACATTTAAGTCGTCTAGAAATTGTGAAGCATATCTTTTGCTTGATGTTGACAGACACTTAAAGAATTATATGACAAAGATGAGATTTGGAATAGCTGATATATGTACACATAAGTATCGGTATACTAATGCTGATGAAGGTGCTAGGATGTGCCCACTGTGTAAGAATGCCACGGAAGATGAGCAGCATTTTTTGTTGTGTTGTCCTGCCTTCCAAGATTTGCGAAATGATTTTATCCCCCCTAAATATCTCAGAAACCCATGTCTGTTTAATGTCGTACTGCTCATGGCAAATCGAAATGAAATAACACTGAAGAATGTTTGCATATATTTGTACAAAGCATTTAAAAGACGCACTGTATTACTCAGTTAAAGTGGTATTGGATAATGCGATTAGGATAGATCAATGCTCATCTGTCACGTTATGTTATATAATTAACTATTCATTGTTTAATTGAAAAGTGTATTATCAAGATATTGTACCCCCTTCAGAATGGGCTATG
>CM065714.1:141884165-141906665 GCA_033310375.1 Conus canariensis
TGGTTTCCTCTCTGAAAACGGCCTCTGCTCGCAGAGATAACCCGCAGAGGGAGTGGAAGGCCCAGTGTCAGCAGCAGCAGCGGTTGTCACGAGCTCTTGACAGTCTGAAGAGTTACTGGGTGGAAGTTAAATGGATCGTCGGAATTAATAGCCGTTCCTGCTTTATCCGGTCTTCTGTCACGGCCACTGATGGACAGAGAGAGAGAGAGAGAGAGAGAGGAGGGGGGGGGAGAGAAGAGAGGGAGAGAAAGAGAGAGAAGAGAGAGAGAGAGAGAGAGAGAGAGAGAGAGAGAGAGAGAAGAGAGAGAGAGAGAACGTGAGATACAGACGACTGTGAAAGCCAGGTCAAAGGTTAAGGCCAATCAAAATCAGAACTTCATGTGGGTTATAATAATAATATATAATAATGAAAAGAATTATCCAGATTCAAAAAATCTAAAGTCGGTTGAAGTACCATGTCCGTATTATTGATTGATTGTTTTTCGTTAGAGTGTGTGTGTGTGTGTGTGTGTGTGTGTGTGTGTGTGTGTGTGTGTGTGTGTGTGTGTGTGTGTGTGTGTGTGTGTTAGCATGGTATCTCTTTTTATTTTCTATCAACCATACTGAGCTTGTTCATATTTTGTTTCTCGTTATCTGTATATTCTCTCAGGCAATGTTTATGATCTGCCAGTCTTGCGATAAAAATTAACTTGTGTTCATTTGTTCAGTTTTGTGTGCCTGATGTATGCTTGCTATGGGAATGGGCAAGTCGAGCAATATCAGTTAGGAGCTATGTAATTGTCATTGTTTTGTCCTCTGGGCTCAACTGTTTTGTAGATTTTTTTCCCATGCCTGTTTGGATTATCTGAAGAAGAAAAAGTTTTTAAATATTCCCTTTCTTATCTGTTTCATTTTCTTTATTAAATAAGCGTTATTATTCACCTAGTTTTAAAATTTTCGTTGTATGTCGGCTTCCATTCTGTTTGTTAGGGCCGTTAGGGAGATTGTGTTTGGTTTGTCTGTCAATGAGATGACGAAAAAATATGCTGAACCGATTTCACCGAAACTTTTGCTTGGACATTTACAAATTAACAAATGCATTCCATCGTTTACGACATGTAAAGTCAAAGCAATCAATCCAGTAACAAAGGTGCAATGTATTCCATCAATACATCAAATTGTCACAGTAATCCAAGAAGAATTCATATGAGTACAACAGAATGTGGAAAAAAAAAGTATTAGAAGATATCTACATTTCCACACAATGCTATTTTTATCTGTTACTTCCCGTAAGATTCTGACAGGGATACCACTTCTAACGAAATTCTGCATGTTGCATTTGCATGCAATGCTTGTATTTCCGATTTTTTCTATTCACTCTTTAACTCGTTCGAAAAGTGTTCGGGATTAGGTTTGATACAAAAGAACGTGGTGAAAAGATGCAATGTGACCCATGGCAGAGAGTGTTATGGATCCCGGATCAAAGGGTGAATCCGGATTCGTTTCACTTTTGCGGATGTCTCGATTCTCTCCACTATCTCCTCCACTATGAACACTTCACGTCCCCTCGCCTCGCTTACGATTGTCTTTACATTCAGATGGTAACGTTTATACCCACAAAGGGCCGATAGGGATAGGTGTTAACATTTATACCCACCTAGAGCCGATGGGGATGATCATTCCGTGGGTAGACCGAACTTAAAAGTACACTAACACCACCAAGAACGACAACTTATGGGCAGCGGCAATGTGATGTGTAATGGGTAGAAGGAACGCAATATCCTATGATTGCAGAAGAACAACAACGTATGGGTATTGAGAATGTACATCTTGATGTGTAGAGAAACATAAGAAAACATTGAATTCCAGCAGAACACGACGTATGGATAGCAAACAATGTTACGTTTGTGGGTAAAGGGGACCTAACACCACACTGAGTCCAGCGAATAACAACGTATTGGCTGTGACAACGTAGTTCAGTGAGGAGATGGGAACTAACATACTCTGATACCACCAGAAACACAACGTATGGGCAGCGACAATGGGTTACAGGGTACAGGGGTTACGTTTGGTGGGTAGAGGGGTTTACGTTTGATGGGTAGAGGGGTTTACGTTTGATGGGTAGAGGGGTTTACCTTTGATGGGTAGAGGGTTGGTACGTTTGATGGGTAGAGGGGTTTACCTTTGATGGGTAGAGGGGTTTACCTTTGATGGGTAGAGGGGTTTACCTTTGATGGGTAGAGGGGTTTACCTTTGATGGGTAAAGGGGGGTTGCCTTTGATGGGTAGAGGGGCTTACGTTTGACGGGTAAAGAGGTTTACGTGTGATAGGTAAAGAGGTTTACGTGTGATAGGTAGAGGGGTTTACGTGTGATAGGTAGAGGGGCGTTTGGTGGGTAGAGGGGTTTACGTTTGGTGGGTAGAGGGGTTTACCTTTGATGGGTAAAGGGGGTTACCTTTGATGGATAAAGGGGGTCACGTTTGGTGGGTAGAGGGAACCTGAGACTCCACCAATGTAACCAGAATGACAATGTATGGGCAGCGAGATTGTACATTCTGATGGTAGATGGGAGCTAACAATACACTGACTCCACCAGAACGTTAACATAATTATCATGGGCAGCGAGAATGTACATTCTGATGGGTAAAAGGGGCTTAAGCCTACACTAGTATGACCAGAACGGCAACGTAAGGGGAGCGAGATTATACATTCTGATGGTAGATGGGAACTAACACTACACTGATTCCACCAAAACGACAACATATGGGCATCAAGGAAGTACACGTTGAGACTAAAGGGTACCTAACCTAGGCTAGAGAGTACCTAACCTAACACTGATGTCACCAGGATAACAATGTATGGGCTGCGAGAATGTACATGTTGATAGTGATCGCCGGGAGGATCCAACCTTTACAGTTTGTGAATGCGGGCTCGGCTTTGCTTTTAACTAAAAGATCCGGCACTCCCACCTCTGCAACAGCTGCATCCAAACACACGTTTTACATTAACAAACACACACACACACATACACGCACGCGCGCGCGCCACGCATGCACGCACGCACGCAGCACACACACACACACACACACACACACACACACACACACACACACACACACACACACACACACAATTAGATTGTTAAATTGTTGACACCCTTCAGGCAGCTTAAACAAGATCGTGCCCTGGATGCCAGCCGCTACGCTTTATTTATCACATACCGTTTAAGAAAAAAAAAAAACCTAATAGAGAGAAAGACGCAATCAATCACTACCAGCACGACTGTGAAATTACACGTGCTTTCTGGGAAAGAACTTTAACTGAGTGTTCATACTGTCAAAGATTGTCTTTTCATATGGAGATGTGTATTGTGTGGCACTGAAACAGCACAAAAACAGACGGTATGTTAGATTTGATAATTGAACTGGATATACACTGTATCTACAAATGTGCCATAATTGAAAGACAGTCGAAGCTTCAGGTGTTTCTAAAGGAGCAGGAGCATGGACATAAAATGGAAATAAAATATCTCATCTGCTTGATGGTTGATACAAGCTACTAAAGAAGATGGTTTCTATGAACGAATTCAATAGAGGATGGATAGCAGGATGTGTACTCTCATTTCTTCTCTTTTGTCCGCTTATTTTTAGAAGTACTTGGTGCCTTTTTACAAAAGTATGGTCGTGAAAACACAACGGCATAATTTTCACTCTCTCCAAATGACATGATGCATTTGTTTTGAGATTGTATATGACAGGTTCCACTTTAATGTATACACATTCTGTCACAATTTTATCTGTGAATTGGAACTTTTCTTTTATTGTGTCTGTTGATTTTTTTCCTTACCTAAAGGTGTAGTAATTTTCTTTTCAATGCATTGAAAAATACGTGAAAAAGCCAGTAAGCGACAACATTACAGAACGGGCGACTACACGTTAGAACCCAATCAACCGATAAAACACAAAGACGAGCATGACTTGTTATCAAGTTGGAACTTTCCTTTCACTGTGACTGTTCATCTTTATTTTACCCAGACATGTAGTAATTTTCTTTTCAATGCGCGGGAAAAAACAACAACAACAACATAGAAATGCCAGTTAGCGATAACGTTACGAAACGGATAGCTAAACGCTAGGACTTAATTAATAGATAAAACACAAAGACGAGCGTGACTTGTTATAGACAGTAACAAGAGAAAAAGAAAGCGTGAAAAAATTCTAAAGCATTGACGGCTGAAAAGGCCTCATATACAGGAAAACTGTGGATGGCACTAAAATAAATAAATCTGTAAATAAGTAAAAAGATAGGTAAATGAATAAATACATAAATAGATAAATAAATAAACAAATGAATACATAAATAAATGAATGTTTAAAACATGAATATATCAATATCTCACGAACTAAGTAACTGAGTAACCAACTGAGTAACCAGCTAACTGACTGATTTACAGACTCGCTAGTTAATCGACTAGCTAACAATTAACTAACCCACAAACGAGCTGACTGACTGAGTGACTGATTTACTAGGTAACGGACTAATAAATTAACTAACTAAAAGTACCAAAGAGAGTGACAACAAAAGGAAATAACGAGCACAAAGATTTAGGATATGAAGATTAATCTTAGCACTCCTCTCCTCCCCTGCCTACTCCACTTCCCATTGTCCCATGGTATGGTATGCCACAGTGTAAAAAAAAACAACAAAACAAACAAACAACTATACACAGTTTCTAGAACAAAGGTGAATCGGCCACAAAAGGAAGACAAGAAATAAACGAGACACAAAAATCCTTTATCGATCAGATACATTGATTAGTCGACACAAAAATCCTTTATCGATCAGATAAATTGATTAGTCCACTTTCCCTTATAAATTTTCCAGAAGATAGGTTTATGATTTTCTAATGCTATTCTTTTTTTTTGTGTGTGTCGGTTTTTCCTTTTTCTTTCTTTTCCTTTTTCATGTTAATGTTTTTAACTCATTTTTAAGTGGAGAGGTCGTGGGGGGGGGGGGGGGGGGGGGGGGGGGGGGGGGGGGGAAGGGTAATAAAACAACTCGAATGCTTTGTGCCCTTAGTATGGCGAACTTTAATCTGCTTAAGGATATTGTTGCAAAGTGAGACGACTGCAGGCGGAAATCTAAACAAATATTAAATAAATGTTAGCGAACCGCCCAGAGAAACGTGGACAAACGAGTCACAAGACAAAACACAACGCGTTTCGACCTCTTAGGTCTTCTTCAGGTGAGACAAAACGAATAAAACAACGAAAATTCACCTTTGATCGCTTCAGATCGCTTCAGAATTCAGCGCAAGGAAGAAGGCGTTGAATGAGAACGAGGCTGTTGGAAGGGAAATAGTGTGTGAGTCAAAGTCGTAATGATGATAATAATATTACTGATAGGAATACTAATAATGGTCAAAATATTGGGGGGAAAAAAGGACAAGATTACTACCAATCTTGGTGTCAATAAGTATGGGTATTGGAGAAAGGAGAGTGGGTTAGAGGATTCTTAAACAGCAGGGTTGCCGTGGCAACAGTCCCAGAGGCGAAGGCGATGGTGATATCAATGCTAGTGGTGGTAGTATCAATACTAGCAATAGTATTACTGAATGATACTGCTAACAACGATAGTGAAGGTTAAGGTAATAAAAGCATGATACAGAAATATATTTAGAAAATACATTTTTATAATAATGAAATAAATAAATAAATGAAACATTAAAAAAAATAATGATAATAAATGCATAAATAAATAATTGAAAAATAATTGTAATAGAATAAATAGATGAAAATAATAACCAAAAAAAATAATCACCATCGCCTTCGCCTCTGGGACTGTTGCCACGGCAACCCTGCTGTTTAAGAATCCTCTAACCCACTCTCCTTTCTCCCATACCCATACGTATTGACACCAAGATTGGTAGTAATCTTGTCCTTTTTTTCCCCCCAATATTTTGACCATTATTAGTATTCCTATCAGTAATATTATTATCATCATTACGACTTTGACTCACACACTATTTCCCTTCCAACAGCCTCGTTCTCATTCAACGCCTTCTTCCTTGCGCTGAACTCTGAAGCGATCTGAAGCGATCAAAGGTGAATTTTCGTTGTTTTATTCGTTTGTGTCTCACCTGAAGAAGACCTAAGAGGTCGAAACGCGTTGTATTTTGTCTTGTGACTCGTTTGTCCACGTTTCTCTGGGCGGTTCGCTAACATTTATTTAAGATTTGTTAAGGATGTTGATATTTCACGTGTAATGTTGAGTTGCGCAAATAATTGCGGAGATAATTGCCTTTTCTTGTGTGCTTCCTTTTCAGGGCAATACTTCCTTTGATGGCAGTAGGAGGATAGGGAAATGAAAAGGGGCCCAGTGTGGTGCTCGACTGGGCTATGATTCTCCTCGAAATGAAATTATCAACAACCGGAAGTCTGCTTGGTACGGGCATGTAACTCGCCGTGACTTCCTGTCCAAAATCAGTGTACCGGGTAAACCAGACACGTGGACGCCCCAGAGGCTGAACAGACAAGTCCTTAATGAACAACTGCGAGGAACTGGACTGGTTACAATGCCTCTATCTTGTCGCGGATGACCGGAGACAGAAGGCTATAGAGATCCGGGATTGCTGACTGCACACCAAAAATTAGTGCGCTAAAACCAAACATAAGGAGTCGAGTATTTATAGACTAGCGCAGTAAGGTTGTTTTGAGAAATTCTATTGTGTCTAAAAGTTGCTTCTCCTCATTCTCTTTCATATGGCCATCAGGTGGTTCCAAGCAGACATATTAAAATCAAAGGAATGGGACTGTTTGGGGGCTTCAAGCTGGCGCAAAGACAGGCCTCAAATGTGACGTCAACTACAGGGAAGGTCATGTTTCTGAAGATTTTTTATTTTGTGATTTCATCAGTGAAAATCCCCAAAACAAAGGAAATAATTGGCTCGGAGTTGTTCTTTTGATCAACTATCAGTTTAACATCAAATGCTGGCTCAGTTTGATGTCAGTCTTCAAAACGCTGACATGGATCATACTATGTTTTTAGCGCAAAATCCTAACTGTGACGTGTCACCCGATCTAGTGTCCGCCATGACACTTGGCGATTTACTTTCAAGGGACTGCATTCGATTCTGAATGTCAGTGTGATTGTGTATTATCTATCCACCTTCCCCCCCCCCCCCCCCCCTTTACCTTCTCGACCCAGTAATCCCCGTTTTCAGCGTCCGCACCTTCCTCTCCCCCCCCCCCCTCCCACAGGGACATCCTAATTCTCCCCCTTTCATTTAGTTCTTTCCCTTTTCGCCCCTGTTCATCTATCCCTGTTCGTGTTGTGGGGTGTCCGTCCACCCTCAATCAGGCAATGTAATACCTGATGAATGCACCGTGAGACTGCAGTTTTGTGGAAAGAATTTACCTCACTGTTTAAGACGTATAAGACACAAGCGAGCATGCACGTATGCTCGCGCGCGCGCGCGCACACACGCACACACACACACACACACACACACACACACACACACACACACACACACACACACACAAACCAAACACACACGCACGCATACACGCGCGCACGCACGCGCGCGCGCGCGCGCACCACACACACACACACACACACACACACACACATACATACACACACACATACTCACACGCACGCATAATTTCAGATCGAAACGCCTTGCATGCGAAGACACTTTTAAACACACAGACACAGACACACATGCACACGCACGTGCGCGCTCACACACCACACACACACACACACACACACACACACACACACACACGTACGCACTAACGCACGCACGCACGCACGCACTAACGCACGCACGCACGCACGCACACACATGCAGTCACTCACACGTGTTCAACGATAAAAGCAGCGTTTGATCTAAAATTCCACAGCAACAGAGCAAGCATGCGATGGATTTTTTTCCCCTCTCCCATGCCAAGATGAACATTAATCAGAACCTTTTTTTTTTTTTTTTCCTTTTTAGATTAAAAAGATGTTGTCGCTTTTTAATCACGCCACGCAGAACGAAAAAGGGCGAACTAAAACGGGTTGCAGGGCGACATGACTGTCATTTTTTTTTTTTGCTCACGTAATGTCAGTTAGCCCTCGAAACAGCAAAAGCGGAGAGAGAAAGAAAGCAAAAAGAGACCACAGGACGAATCGCATTTCTCCCTCATCTTCTCCCTTCTCCCTCATCTCCCTCCATCCCCTACCCCCATCGTCCACCTCCTCCCCCACCCCCTCCCCCCAACCCCTTCCACTCTCCAGGGCCAAAGCTGTCATAATTTTTTTTTTTTTTTTTAACAAGTGAATGTCTGAAACCTGAAAGCCTGATAATATTCACTTCAGTTCATGTTTACAGCTCAGCCGATCACGAGGGACCATATCAGGGCTGTCATCTCGTCAAATTCAATTCCTCAGATAGCTGTAAACCAAAGCAAGCGAATAAACATGAAATAACTATAAATCAGGCTTTTTAGAACGGGGGGGGGGGGGGGGGGGGGGGGGAGGAAGAAAAAAGAAAAATTAAAAAAAAAAAAAATCTTTCTTCCGCGAAAATGAGATCAGACAAAAGAGACTTATCTCTTTCAGGCACTCAAAAACCACATCTGTTAGAACATCTAGTAGTAGTAGTAGTAGTAGTAGTAGTAGTAGTTGTTGTTGTTGTTGTTGTTTGTAGTAATAGCATCAGTAATCGTAGTAATGATGATGATGATAATAATGATGATTATGACGATGACGACGACGATGACGACGGCGACAGTAATAATTAAAACAACAACAACAATAACAACAATAATAATGTATAATACTTATATAGCGCATTCTTGTTACAAACTCAATGCGCTTACATCCACATTGCACTTATTCATCAACATCGTTACACAAGGGCTGCATACTGGGTAGTGCCGACTGAAGAGCGCGCTGGCGCTTCATTCAGTCGTTTCCCGGTCATCCAGTCAATATCGTTCACTCAGTTTCTTTACTTCCTCATTCTTTTTTCCATTTCTTACGCAGGTGCATGCTGTGTGTAACGTGTCATCCATACCAACGGCAAAACTGCCTACTCTTCGAAGTTGGTGATGGGATTTTACGTGTGTGCAAGATATTATCGTGCGTTCACACACGGAACCTCGGTTTATAGTCTCATTCGAAGGACTGTATGGAAAATGGAGTCAGAACTAATGTTAACTCGAGGGAAAATCCCCTGTACCGAAACGCCCGGCAGAGATTCGAACCCGCAACCCCGTGATCACAAGATTACGAGTAGGCGCTCTACAACTGAGCTATCCGGCTCCCAATAATTACCATAATATAATAATCATATATAATAATAATAATAATGATAATGATAATAATAATAATGATAATGATAACGTTAATAATTACGATGATGATGATGATGATGATGGCGATGGTGATAATGATAAAACAACAAGGACAACAATAAAAATAGCGATAAATCTACTACTACTACTACTACTATACTACTACTACTACTACTACTACTACTGGTAAAAAACAACAACAACAATGGTATTACTGCTACTACTACTATGCTGCTGCTGCTGCAGCCGCAGCGCCACCACCACCACCACCACGACTATACTACTACTACTACTACCACTGACAATATGATAATGATAATGATCATCATCATCATCATCATCATCGTTTGTCATCATCATCATCATCATCATCATCATCATCATCATCATGACGATGACGATGATGATAGCGACGACGACGACGACGACGACGATCGACGACGACGATGACGATGATGATGATGAGATAGATGATGATGGTATGATGAAGATGATGACATCAGCCAGAAGAAGGTGGATGTTTGCAAAGACCGAAATAAAAGAAACTAGAGTAAACAGAGAAGGAGAAGCATTCTTGTGCGATTATTTAAATCTGCGCGCTTTAGCCATCAGCCACCAATCAGAAAAAAAAGGGAAGTGACGACACGCGCTCGAGAAGCCAGAGTAGTGCATTCCCAGCACAGCATGGCGATGGCTTTGAAACGATGGCAGAAACCGACTTCCATCAAACAAAAATGAATTTAAAAAACAGGAACTAGCCCGCTATACTTCAAAGGCCAGAGTCATAAAATGCAACATGTTCTCTTTCTTTTCTTCTCTCTCTTTTTTCGTTCTCAGATTTTTCTTTCTTTCGTTTGTTCTCTCTCTCGTCTCTCTCTGTCTCTGTCTCCCTCTCTCTCTCTCTCTCTGTCTCTGTCTCCTTCTCTTCTCTCTCTCTCTCTGTTGTGTGTGTGTGTGTGTGTGTGTGTGTGTGTGTGTGTGTGTGTGTGTGTGTGTGTGTGTGTGTGAGTAAGTGTGTGTGTGTGTGTGTGTGTGTGGTAAGTGTGTGTGTGTGTGTGTGTGTGTGTGTGTGTGTGTGTGTGTGTGTGTGTGTGCGAGAGCGCGGGCATGGCAGAATTTGTACCCACACTCCTCTTTTCAAAGTCACCATCCAGAACGAACTCTCTCTCTCTCCCACACACACACACACACACACACACACACACACACACACACACACACACACACACACACACACAAAGAGAGAGAAAAAAAAAAGGAAAACACGCGCCTCTCTCTCTGCCTTTCTCTCTTTGTCTCCCTTTCTCTCTTTCCTTTCTCTCTTTCCTTTCTCTCTGTCTGTCGGTCTTTCGTTGTGTCTGTCTTCCTGTTTCCCCTTAGCCATGACAGTGCCGCGGGGATCTGTGGGGGTGGTTGGATGTTAACGTGTCATAAAGCCGCGAACAGCGCCACCTGGAACCGCTTAGCACTCACCCATGCCAAGCGACGCTCTTTGAAGTGCTGGAGCCGACCCGATTGAAGCGCTGCACTGAGGATAACACGTCTTGTCGGAGGTGTAAACCAAGGGAACCCAGTCCATTCATCAAAGACCAATCTTTCTTTTTTTGTTGTTGAGCTTTTGCCTTTTCGACATCTTCCTCCCCTGCCCCCAGCTCCCCCCCCCCCCCCCCCCCTTTTTTTTTTTCTTCTTTCTTTCTTTCTTTTTTTTTGTTCTAGTTTCCTTTCTGTTTTTTGTGTGCGTTTTTGAAAGTTTCGGGTGGGCCTTTTTCTTTCGTCATCGCTTTTTCTTTCTCTCTCTCTTTTTTCCTTTTTCTTTTTAGCCGGTCTGGTGAAGTGATGACAGATAAGGTTAAAGTGATAACCAACTCTTCTTCCTCTTTCTTCTTTCTTCACTTCTCTCTCTCCTCCCCTCCTCCCCTCTCTCTCCTCCTCTATTCCCCCCCCTCCCTATCCTTCCCCCCTGCTAACCTCCCACCCTCCTCACTCACTTCGTCTGCCTCCTGGCGGGGTCGTTTCTCTCTCTCTCTCTCTCTCTCTCTCTCTCTCTCTCTCTCTCTCTCCCTCTCTCTCTCTCTCCACCTCCTTCCTCTTACCAGCCCAGCGTTCGTTCCCACACCCCACCAACCCTCCCATCACCCCTTTGCCGCCAATAGGTGTGATCCCGTAGCCTTCAAGGCTCATTTGCACGTAGTTATGAAGTAGTTGCGAAGTTTGGCGTCAGGTTGGAAGACATGGTACGTGAGACGTTTTTTGCTTTGAAGAGTAGGTGTTGATTTTCGATCGAGTTTGAAAAAAAAGGAGAGAGAGAGAGAGAGAGAGAGAGAGAGAGAGAGAGAGAGACAGAGACAGAGACAGAGAGAGAGAGAGAGAGAGACAGAGAGAGAGAGAGAGGTCTCTCATATATGCTATACGACATATACAAAGCCAGCACAAAGCAGCACATGTTCCATAATGTAGAATCTTCCTCGCCATCATCATCAACTCATCACTATGTCAGTTAACATTGAGCAAACTGCCATGAAATTATTCAACACGACTGACCCAAATGCAACGTTAAACAAATACCTGAAAATGAGGAGAGTAAAAACAGGTTTTCAAACAAGCTAGAAAGGTACTTTTGATCACGTTGAAATAGATATGGATTAAAAAGAATTCACACAATCCAAATCCCATCACACCTGTATGTTTCTCTGTTGTTGTTTTTTTTTAGTCTGTCTGTCTATCTTTCTGTCTTATTCAAGTGTAAATGGCAGCCCATTATAATTTTCACTTTCTTTTGGATGTTTTTTTGTTTTCAAGTCTTTTCAAGTACTGCGTCTTTTATAACGTTCCAAATGTCGTTCCGTCATTCTCCATTTATCCCGTTCTACTAAGAACTACATTTGAGACTACAAACTCTACGGCATCTTCAAAGTTGAAATTATTGTAATAAATACTTTCTTTTTCTCCTGCACATCTTAAAACGGTTTATCGATCAGATTGTGAGTCTGACCTTTATCCAAGAAACTGCAACATACTTTTGATCCTTTTCACATTCTATGGGCTTTCCGTGCAACAACTGAAAGAATAAGACAGCTGGACGCCGACAGAAAATCTGTGCCCAGGTATACACCTTGATACCTCTTGTCACATCGTGCAATATCAGCGTTCAATAATACACCTTGATATGTCTTGAAAGACCTTGGAACATACTCCGCTATGTACCTGTTTAGTTGCATCTCTGAAACGTTTTTTTTTTTATCATTCGAGCGCATCCTTTCATTTTATGGATGGAGCATACAGAATATTTACATTTATGCCAGCTTTGCTGTGAAAGTTTTATTCTTCATAGAGATTCTTTAAGTACTTCTTTTGCAAGCCAGGTCTTGTATCAGAAAGGCATAGCTGATATTGACTTTATCATTATGAAATATAAGTTGTAGTGTAAGCTCTTTCTTCCTTTCAATTTTTTTTTCATTGTTGCAATATGTGTGTGTGTGTGTGTGTGTGTGTGTGTGTGTGTGTGTGTGTGTGTGTGTGTGTGTGTGTGTGTGTGTGTGTGAGAGAGAGAGAGAGAGAGAGAGAGAGAGAGAGAGAGAGAGAGAGAGAGAGAGAGAATTCACTTTGTCTTCAACTTGAAATTATTCCTCAGCAGATTGACTATGTTTTCTGTTAAGGAATTCCATTCAATCAGAACATTGCCAAATGCTAATAATGATTCATGCGATTCAGTATGAACATTTCCCACAAGTGTTTTAAACTTTATCTAATTCCTGTATGATTCGCTCTACAACATAATAATATGGTTTGAAAATGTTAGATGTAAAAGCAGACACTTACATTCAAAGTGGACTTGGGATCCAGTTTTGTTTTTTTTTTGTTTCTTTTTTCTTTTCAAAGCATTCTTCGTTGTTTTTTCCCCCCTATCTTCTTTGTCCTTCCTCCTCAATTTTTACTGCCCAATGCACCGCAGTCCCACGTATCTACGATCACATTCGAAACGGCGGGAATGTGCCAAGAATATTGACAGAGCATTCGCTTATTCGTCTCTATCTCCCCGCAGTTACACATTCGCACAGCTCTTTAGTCTCACAACCCCACCACGGCCTTCCCCCAATCTTTGACTCGCTGTTCACAACAACGATATCGCCCTTATTCCTGCCATTTGTATTCCTGCATTTGCGGGATTATGGGGAATATTATAAGGGATATAGGCCTAAGCTGGCGCTGCGTTGCTGCCATTGATGTCTTCAGCCCGGCTGTCGTGCGCTCTTCAGCTCGCATAGAACAGCCGTCATTTGAACGTGTTATTGCTTTATCATCACAGACGAGAAACCGTTTCCACTCGTTTGCCCTTCTTATTTCACTTTAATGATTTCCGTAACTGTGCAGTTATATCACCATCGCTCTCTCTTCTCTCTCTCTCTCTCTCTCTCTCTCTCTCTCTCTCTCTCTCTCTCTCTCTCTCTCTCTCTCAGAAAAAGAAAATTGTGCTCTCTCTCTCTCTCTCTCAAAAAGATTTGTGCTCTCTCTCTCTCTCTCTCTCTCTCTCTCTCTCTCTCTCTCTCTCTCTCTCTCTCTCTCTCTCTCTCTCTCAAACCAGACCACTATCCTGGAAAATGGGAAGATAATCGCACACTATTTCATAGCGACGTTGTGGCCATTGTCGTTCCAGAGACAATTCCGTCACTTTTTCCGAACCTTCAGTGACTCTTTGTCTTTCGATTTCTTCACAGATGATTCTGACATTCTTCGGTCTAACGGTCCTCTTTCAGCTGTACCAATGACTACTCATCCCTTCCATGTTCCTTTCTGGAAGACATTGAATGCTAGGAGGATTCCTGAACTGTTTGTAAGTCCGACTATAATTTCTACTGGATTCAGATTCTACGAGTGATGAACCGTTCGTTGTGTCTGCTAAACCTGACTGTTTGTTTGAATGGGCGATACCCCTGATGGCAAAAGTTAGGTAGCAGAAGCTCCTAGGAATATTTTATAGCACTGGTACTTTGCAGTCTATGAGTTCCGCTCCTATTCTTTCCTACTTGTGAAGACATTAATTTCGGTTATTGTTGTCTGATAGCAGCTGGAGAACTTCTAGATGCTTTCTTCGAAGCACCATTTTCAGAAACGAAGATGTCAGTTAAGTTTCTACATCTCTCTGTCTCTGTCTGTCTGTCTGTCTGTCTGTCTGTCTCTTTCTCTGTTTCTCTCACTCACTCTTTCTCCCTTTTCCTAACTCTCTCTCTCTCTCTCTGCAATCTTATATTAATCTCTCTCTCTCTCTCTCTCTCTCTCTCTCTCTCTCTCTCTCTCTCTCTCTCTCTCTCTCTCATCCATTTTGTACGTACGCAAAACGTGGAATAAAATTTCATGGAAAAGAAAGATACGGAGCAGTTAATTTCATGGAGTCGAAGAACTTGTTTCCAGTTTGTCAAAAAACACGCTTACGTCTTTAGGTTAGGTAAGGTGATTTCAATGACATATTTTATTAATACCCGTTTAATATACAGTCTCCTGCGTATGTTGAATCAGAACAACGTTTTGTTAGGTGGGGGTGGGGGGAGGGGGGAAGCGCAAAATGAAGACTGGAAGTGATCGCTCTCTGTGAATTGAACTGTTTGGACTGCTACTGGACAAACGTGTGACTCTTGGAGCTGGAAGTAGCGTCTTGAAGCTGTGCCGAGGGAGACGGGGTGGGCACACAGCAAATCAAATAACTGGGGAAAAAAGAACACAATTTCCATTGTCGGCTTAACATATGGCATGGTTAAATGTTTGTCAATTGGGGGACATATTCGATAAAAGCGATATTTTCTTGAGCCATGAAATGTTTCCAAGAATCGTACGAATTTCTATAAGTTATTTTAGCTCCCTCATCTCTTTATTCATGCATTAAAGGCTGTGAACTCGCGCGCGCACGCACGCACGCACGCAGCGCACGCACGCACGCACGCACGCACGCACGCACACGCACGCACACACACCACACACACACACACACACACACACACACACACACACACACACACACACACACACACACACACACACACACACACACACACACAGAGAGAGAGAGAGGAGAGTTTAAAAAAAATTAAAGGAGGAACAATATCAGATATAACAAGAGTCAAATATCAATTGTGAACCACCACTAGAGAAAACTGGAAGATTTAGGATCTAGTTGCAAAGTGAGGCGACTGCAGGCGGAAACCTAAACACATTTGAAATGTAATTAATAACAAACCGCCAAGAAAAAACGCAGACAAACGAATCACAAGACAAAACACGACGCGTTTCGACCTCAAAGACTTTTGAATGCCACAGAGCAGCCGCCATCCAGGAAAGGAGGATTCGGAGAAGACGGGGCCCATCCTTGCAGAACTCCATTCCATGCAGCGTCTGTGGAAGACTTTGTGCCTCAAGAACTGGTCATCATTCCCACATGAGGACCCACATCAGCAGATGACCTGCCTGCCTACTCATCCGTCGGACACGACAGGAGAATCCATCATCATCGTCATCATCATCATCAATGCCGTGGAAGTCACGCTGTGTTTGTTGGAATTTACTGTAATCATGTTGATTATAACAACATGTGTTTAGTCAAAAAAAAAAAAAAAAAAAAAAAGAGAAAAAAAAATGGAACATTTGTTGTTGGGGGAAAAACAGGAGACATCAGGATGGCCGCTGTCAGGGTTGAAACAACATCGTGTCACGTGATGTTTCCCCTGGGATTCGAGTCCACTGCCTCCCAGTTTTGAGCCCCTGATGGCTAACCACCGAGCCACGTCGACTTTTTTGTCTTATTTTTTTCTTAAAATTTCGATGATCTCTCTGTCTCTGTCTGTCTGTCTGTCTGTCCTCTCTCTCTCTCTCTCTCTCTCTCTCTCTCTCTCTCTCTCTCTCATTGTGTCTACTTTTGTCCCTGCTTACAATCCTGCTCTCACCCAAGAATAATGTGTGTGTGTGTGTGTGTGTGTGTGTGTGTGTGTGCGCGCGCGCGGTGTGTGTGTGTGTGTGTGTGTGTGTGTGCATGTGCACGCGCGCGCGCGCGCGGTGTGTGTATTGTTTGCGTGCGTGTCTGTTGTATATGTATGTATGTATGCATGTATGTGTACGTGTATGAATGCAAGACAGAGAGACCTTTTAATGTGCCCCTTGATATACATGCTTTTCTTTTCTTCTTCCCTTTTCTTTTCTTCTCTCCCCCCCCCCCCCCCACCCCCCACCCCCCACCTCTTTTTCTTTCTGTTTTTTTTTTCTTTTTCCTTGTATGTCTCATAGAGATTCTAAAATGTTTTATGCTATTTTCTTGTTGATCGTTTTGTTGTTGTACTTTGATTTGCTGTTTTTTCTTTGGTGTAAATGCTTTTGTCGTTGAATTTTAATCTAATTTTATTTTTCTGATTTTTATTTTATGTATGTATTTATTTGTTTGTTTATTTATTTACCTTTTTATTTTTTGCTTATTTCATTGATGGTGTCTGCACTTGCTTCTTGGTAGTGGTTTGTTGTTTGTTTGTTTGTTTGGCTTGATGCTGTAATCATGTTTTGATGCATACATTATATCATTTATTATTAGTTTCGTAGAACAGTAACGGCGAGTATGAAAAATGGCTGACTAAGCCAATACTTTTACCGTTATAAAATAAAGAATCATTGTGTGTGTGTGTGTGTGTGTGTGTGTGTGTGTGTGTGTGTGTGTGTGTGTGTGTTGTGTGTGTATACGCGCGCGCGCGCGTGTGTGTGTGTCCGTGTGCGTGTGCATGTGTGTGTGCGTGTGTGTGTGTGTGTGTGCATGTGTGTGTGTGTGTGTATACGCGCGCGCGCGCGTGTGTGTGTGTCCGTGTGCGTGTGCATGTGTGTGTGCGTGTGTGTGTGTGTGCATGTGTGTGTGCTTTATGATTTTTATGTCATTCAGATGTTATTTGTATTATTTTCGTTTACCTCATTAATTCATTAAGGTTTTTCTTTTTAAAATGTCAGTACAACACTATGTTAATCTGACAGTAAATGGTTTCAGTCAGTCAGTCAGTGTGTGTGTGTGTGTGTGTGTGTGTGTGTGTGTGTGTGTGTGTGTGTGTGTGTGTGTGTGTGTGTGTGTGTGTGCGTGCGCGCGCTATCTTGCTGATTTTCTCTTTCAAATGACACCGAGCCACGACGTTTGAAGTGTCCCCCCCCCCCCCCCCTCCCACCGCGCCCCACTCTTTTTTTTATCTTCATATGTTCGTATCTTTTTATTAAAATTCCGAACACATCTGTTACTCTGTTTCTAGCTGTAAATCTACGTCTGTTCTTGCGTATGTTCGTGTGTGTGTGTGTGTGTGTGTGTGTGTGTGTGTGTGTGTGTGTGTGTGTGTGTGTGTGTGTGTTTCTCTGTCTCCATCTCCGTCTCCGTCTCCGTCTCTGTCTCTGACTCTGTCTCTCACTCTTTCTACCACCCTTCCCCCCCCCCCCACCTCCCACAAGTTTAGGCCGTGTTCTTCGCTTTGTGGCTGGGAGGGGGGGGAGGGGTAGGGAGGAGGGGCGGTGTGGATGAGAGTAATGGGGGTAGAGCGGGGTGGGAGATGGGGTGGAGGAGTGACGAGATGCAGATTTCCCTATCCACACAACCTCCGAAACCGTGAAGACCACGAGCTTCGGCCTTTGCCCTCTCTCTGTCTCTGTCTGTCTGTCTCCCTCCCTCCCTCCCTCCCCCCCCCCCCTTCCCACGTCTACCCTTCCTCTCCCTAACCCTTCCCGACACCTCCCCCTACCCCGAAAAAACAAAAACAAAAACAAAAAAAACACACAAAAAAAAATCCCAACGACAAGGACCCTGACGACAATACCGACGACGACGACGACGACGACAACAACAATGAAAGAAGAATACGCCGGCGTCAGAGACTTTGACTGGCACCATCAGCATCGATTCTTTCTTTCTTTCTTTCTTTCTTTCTTTCTTTTCTTTCTTTCTTTCTTTTTTCTTTTTCTCTTTCTTTCTTTCTTTCTTTCCGGGAGGTCCTCTTTCTGGTCCCTGGGTCCGGCGGCCTGGCGGCGGTCAGCGTTTGAAGACCAATAACTGCCACTTCCCATCCTTTCCCCGCCGGCTCCAGTCTCTGCCAGGGCGGTAACAGTTATTTCCCCCTAATTTCCCAGGAGTCATTTCAATGCCTTTTATGTACAACATGCTAATTGCATCATGCCATCTACGCGGAGCCGGCAGAAGGGAGGCAACTGTCATGTCGGGTGGCGGCAGTGGTGACGGGGTGGGTGGCTGCTGCTCCCGCAGGGAGAGAGCAAGGTTCGAGTCCCCAGAGTGTTTCTCGGCTGTTGGGGGATGGGGGTTGGGGGGGGGGGGGGGTAGTCGGAACGTTGGTTTCTCCCTGTCTTGAAGAAGCGCTTTGAAGAAAAAGATTTAACAAAAGGGGTGGGGTGGGGGGGGGGGGAGAAAAAAAAAGAAAAAGAAAAGAAGGAAAGCAAGGAAGAAAGAAAGAAAATGGACAGGAGAGTGAGGAGGTTAGGGCGGGGTGGGGGTGGGGGTTGGATGGGTGTGTGTGGGTGGGTGGGGAGGGGAGGGTGTGTGATGCCTCGCTGATTGCGGCGGGCTTTAAACTGGATGAAGTCGTTGGCCCATCCTCGTTCCCACACCACTGGGGCTTCACCAACCACAAAGCTTGTAAGACCGGATGGGAGTCTTTACCCCCCCCCCCCTCCACTTTTTGTTATTGTTGGTTGTGTTTTTTTTCGCTTGTTTATATATATATATATATAAGCTACGCACAAAAAGTTAAGGATCACTTTCACAAACATTCATAACTGTCAAAATAAGAAAGTCAATGCGTTGAAGTTTGGCCAACATTTAATTCCATTCCTTAGTGATAACGATACACAATTGCCTTCAATCTCGAGCAATCGTTTGGTGTGTACATTTGATTAAAGTGGGTACGTATCCAAATTTGATTTCCCAAAGTCATTGAAATCACAAGACAGGGCATACTGATGCTCCCAAAAGCTCAGTAATGCGTGTAACCAACATGGCTGTTCTGGCACTCGACGCAGCGAGTCCTCATCGAGTTGACCAGGTTGGTGAAGATCCTCTGTGGAAGCGCCTGCCACTCAGCCTGCAGCATCTGGTAGAGGTGTTGGGCATCCCTGGGAGGGGGGTGGCTCCTCACTTTGCGATCCAGCTCATCCCAGAGGTTCTCAATCGGGTTGAGATCGGGACTGCATGCTGGCCACTCCATTCTGTTGACTCCAGACTGCTGCAGGAAGTCGTTGACCACCCTTGCCCTGTGGGGGCGAGCATTGTCATCCTGGTAGACAGCCCTCGGTCCCATCTGCTGCAGTGTAGGCACAGCCAGTGGTCGAAGGATCTTATCCCGGTATCGGATGCCAGTCAGGTTACCCTGTACATGATACAAGGGTGTTCTGTGGCGAAGGCTGAAGGCCCCCCAGACCATTACAGAACCTCCACCAAAGGCCACCTTTTCTTGGACAGTGGCGTCAGTAAAGCGTTGCCCTGGGCGCCTCCAGACCCTCAGTCGGCCGTCGTTGTGGTGCAGGGTGAAGCGTGATTCATCACTGAACAGGACCTGGGACCATTGCTGACGTGTCCACCTCACGTGACGTGCGCAGAAGGCGCGGCGTGCTGCCCTATGGGCTGGAGTTAAGCGTGGCCGTACTGCTGGGCGACGAGAACGGAGATTAAACCCATGTAGGCGGTTCCGTATGGTCTGCTGGCTGATGTTGATGTTAGTAGCCACCCTGAACTGCCTTTGAATTATGCTGGAAGAGGCTGTTCTTGTCTGCAGGGCTTGTCGTTCAATGAGACGATCGTCATGTGGGGTTGTCTTCTTCGGTCGACCAGATATGCGCCTTTCATGGACAATCCCAGTGGCTGTGAAGCGTTGGATCAGTCGGACAATGACCGAGATGGACACATGAAGTCGCCTGGCCACTTCTCGCTTGGGAACACCATCTTGGAACCATGCAACAGCTCGTCCCCTATCCAACTCACTTAATTTTCGTCGTGGAGGCATTGTCAGATCAGGCCTACTACTGGTGGAATGTCTTCTTATATAGCCAAGCGAGCGACAGCATCTCACACATAAACAGCAGTGCTTGCACGTGCATAATGGTTTTTCCATCTGGCAAGTGCAGTGTGTTCAGGCAGAACGGTCCAAAACAAGGTCATTTTTCGCAAGTTTCCGCTTTTCCGTTTGCGGCCCAGCTCAGTAGTAGAGAATCCCGTGCAATTTTCGCACTAACACAACGTCGCCCACTTACAGCTGAACAAGAATTCATGACAATTTGGCTGGACTAAGAAATAAATAACAGTAGCGAACTGAGTTTATTACGCACCTGTTTTCACATACCGATCCTTAACTTTTTGTGCGTAGTATATATATATATATATATTATATATATATATATATATATTATATATATTTCTTTTTTTAATCCGTTGTACACGTTGCAAGTTCTGGTGACTATGCTTTATGAAAATAAGTTTTCATCAGTCGAAGTCGTTTTCTTTCTTTCCGAATATCGTTCACTTTAACGCGCGACCACACCACACACACACACACACACACACACACACACACACACACACACACACACACACACCAACGCAAGTGCACATGCACGCACACATACACACACACACACACACACACACACACACGCACGCACGCACACACACACACACACACACACACACACACACACACACACACACACACACACACAGAGACGGAGAGTGGAGATCCAGGGTGAGAGAAGAGAGAGGACAAAAGAGAGGGTAGGTGAGAAGTAAAAGAGAGATAAATTGGGTGGGGGCAGATGAGAAAGAGAGAGAGAGGGGGAGGGGGGAGAGAGAGAAGAGAGAGAGTAAGAAAGATGTGGGGAAGAGAGAGAGAGAGAGAGAGAGAGAGAGAGAGAGAGAGAGAGAGAGAGAGAGAGACGGAGACAGAGACGGAGACAGAGACAGAGTTCTCTAGAGAGAGACAAACACACAGAGTGACAGACAGTCTTCAGATTTTTATTCAGTAAGGCCATTTGCCCACTTGAAGTTGAATGAGCACAATCAGTTACGTTGCAGGCAAAGAACAAATTACATATCAGGAAAAAGAACACCTAACCAACCAAACAAACAAGAACGGCAAGCAAGACGTCATTGTCTCTCTGATCGTAGACGTCTTAAACAAAAACATGCCTAGATTCTTAATAACCTTATAACTGATAGAGCTCAGTAGTAACTCGAAACGAAAAATATATGAGCGCTTATGATATTTTCTGTGTGATAAATTTTTGGGCGAATATCTTCTTAAGCTGGGCAAATGAACATAAAATGTATTTCTTTTTCCTCACCTGGCATACGCAATGGACATACTAAATCATTTTGTCTATGTTAGAGAGAGAGAGAGAGAGAGAGAGAGAGAGAGAGAGAGAGAGAGAGAGAGAGAGAGAGAGAGAGAGAGAGAGAGAGGTTATTGTCGCATTCGTTGTTAATTTATCGTTATTCACATTTGGATGAAATGATTGCGCAAGCAATGCTTTCTATTAAAATAACTCCGTGACCTGTTTTCTCTTTACATCATCGTGCTACACTCTGACCCGTTCTACTGTTCCTGCTGCTGCTGCTGCTGCTGCTGCTGCTGCAGCTGCTGCTGCTGCAGCTGCTGCTGCCTCTATCAGCACTTGGTCTCGAGCTCCACTAAGCAGAACAAGAAACCTACATGAATATGGTAGTGGATACAGCCTTTCATAGGTAAAACAAAATGGCGGCCGGAAGTGACAGGTGTCCGATCGCACGTGACCGGTTGGGAGAAACCGGCAGGCACTGTGTGAGTGACGTGTGAAACTGCTTGTAATTAACCCCCCTTTGACACCATGAGAAGGATTTCCTTCCAATCTCTCTCTCTCTCTCTCTCTTCTCTCTCTCTCTCTCTCTCTCTTCTCTCTCTCTCTCTTCTAACACGCATTCACATACACACGCACGCAATCGCACACACATGCACAAACACATACACAAACGCACGCACGCATGCATGCACACACGCACACACACACGCACACACACACACACACAACACACACACACACACACACACACACACACACACACACATACACACTCACTCACTCACACAATCGCTCGCATGTAAGATGCACGCACGCACACATGCACGCACACATACAC
>CM065714.1:141911665-141919165 GCA_033310375.1 Conus canariensis
CTACTTCCACCAAACTCCGTCGAACGCCTTCTTGAAGTACACGAAGACGGGATTAGAATTTCTGGTGTCAGAAGTCTTTTTCACAAAGTGTACGCAGGTTTAAGATCAGTTTCATAGTACTTTTCTGCCTTTTGCAGAATCCAGTTTGTTCTTCAGCAATAAAATAATGGAATCTCCTGCGGCTGTAATCTGTTCAGAATGATTTTGAGCATTATTTTTTATTGGCATGGGTGATCCAAATGATAGTGCGATAGTTGTAGCAAAGTAGATTTCCTTTCATGCGAAGGAAAACGATTATGGATTGAGTCTAAGGCGTGGGCCACTCGCCGGTGCACCAGACTGGTGTTGCATGTGGCAGTTAGGATATCAGTTACTGCCTCCCCGCCATGATTCCAGAGTTCTGCACGGTTATGGTCGATGCCTGTGGCCTCACCACATTTAAAGGATTTCACTGCAGCTGCAACTTCATGGAATATTGGAAAGTCGTCTTCATTTGATGAATCTTGTAAATTGTTAGCATACTTGGATCTCCTTTGCTCTGTTTATGCCAGAACTCAGCGCAGTATATCCATTGCTTTTCCTTGTTCATTAAATCCTTTACAATCTTGTGAAAACGTGTCTTACGTGGTTGCTGTGTGTGTGTGTTTTTATGTCCTCACGCTGCTGTGTGATCCAGCTTTCCTTTGCATTCTTCATATCCACTCTGATCTTCTTGTTTATAGAGCTATATTTCTCTCCTTCGATGTTCCTGGCCAGTTCTAAGCTCCTTGTAGTGTTCCAAATCTCCAAGATATTGCTGGTGATCCATGGCTTCGACTTCCATTGGCTTATTTCTGGGATCGTTGTCACCGTTTCAGTGATCGTTTGATTGAAAGTGTTTGTGAGGACTTCTTTGAGCAATATTGTCGGAGCGAATTCCCCTCCCCTAAGACCGGCGTTGTTCAGTGGTATCAGAATCTTTCTGTTTGTCAAGACTGATTTTCAAACGACTGTTTCTCACTTTTTTCGGTCTTCAGACTTACTTTAAAGTTTGTCACGACACAGTCCAAGTCATAACAACATCAGCCCCTGGACATGTCCTTGTGTTAGCCCTTTTGATGCCAGAGCTCCTCCTGGCTGTGGCACAGCCCCTTTGGGAAGTACCATGTTCATTGTCTGGACACTTTGTGCTCACCGACACTGTTGGCAAGGAATAAGTCGTTATCACTGGCAAATCCTAGCAAGCGAAGTCTTCTATTATCGCTGGTTTTATCACAGCAGGGACTGCAGCAATTCTTTCAGTCCTCTTTAGCATCTGTACAAACTTTGCTGTTCCCTGAACAATGAGGAGGTCTTAATTGCTGATGACCCTTTAGAGTTGAGAATAGAATTCTTAATCTCCTCCTCATTATATCATGTCAGAGACCAATCGGAGACACCATCAGAATCCGAAAGTGGAAGTGGATCGGACACATCCTACGCCGAGGCCCGGACAACACCACACGGCAGGCACTGGACTGGAACCCTCAAGGAAAGAGAAAGCGAGGCCGCCCAGTGACAACTTGGCGTAGGACGCTGGACAGTGAGCTGAGTACCATCAAGCTGTCCTGGGGTGAGGCAAAGCGGGCAGCCCAAGACCGCACACGTTGGAAATCTGCAGTGAAGGCCCTATGCTCCCGTTGGAGCGAAGAGGATTAAGTAAGTAAGTAAGTAAGTATTATATCATGTGTTGGAGCCTATCGTTGCACGACCATAATGTTGAGTGGTTGTGCTTGCGGCCGGATGGTCGTGATCCTGATGGAAACAGGCTTGCATATCAGTACACCGTTCCTGATGCTTTTGTCGACTTAAAAACCGCACTCTGTGCAATGTGATTTGCTTATCCAGTATAGCGGAGGTTCATGAACACCCGAACATGTCCACACGCCGGTGGGCCTGCACGTTGCATGTTTAGGGGCCAAACTCCTCCAAGTCCCGTGTAGTTTGGCTCGGAGTCGCCAGGTACCCAGTGACCATACGTTGCCACGCGGAGGCACCACGTAGGGCTTGTAGTGGAGAGGCTAGGTAGTGGCAGGAAAGGCCAGCGTAGGACACGCCCTTCTCCTTCATGGATTTCTCCGTTGTTCTTCACGGAGGCTGAGAATGTGCTAGGAGTATCGATCCATCTTAATGCTCATTTCTTTGGATTTTCCAACCTGCCCGAGTGTTCTTACGTTCCAGGTAGGGAATATGATAATGGTTCTTCCACAGACTTCCTGTAGTTTTCCTGTAGCAGCACATTTCTTGCATTCGTCCCGGTGGAGGTCAACAGATGGGGTGGTCATTGTTCATGGTCATTGTTCATGGTCATTGTTCAGCTAAGCTGCGACCCATCCGGTGTGATCTTTGTGTTCATTTCTTTTTTGTTGTTGTTGTTGTAATGTGTTGTGAGCGATCAAACCTTTTGGGCTCATTCCTCTCCAAGACAGGTTTTCTTGGGTTTATTCCCTGTACGTGGTAGGTGGCATTGAGTTAATGGCAACCAGCAATGACTTTGCAGATTAAAGTAGGGCACTCAGGGGGATTTAACTATATCTTTTGTGATGTACGGCATGGCGGTTGCGTCCCTTGGCACTAACAAGATACTGAGAGGATCAAAGCACTGAAGAACAGTATCAATGCGTATTGGCGGCGGCGTTTCCACTTGGCACTTTTACATTCTGATACTTGGTGAATGTGCTGAGTATTGATGAGGTCTCTGACAGTCTCCACATTTCTAACTGGTATGATCGTGGTTTTTTGTTTGTTGTTGTTGTTTGTTGTTTTCTTTTATGTTTGAAGGTGGTGGTAAAACGAAACAGCGTGTGCTGACATGGGAAAGAGACGTGTTGAGGGGAAGCGATATACAAACCTTTCAGACTAATCATTTCTGATTTCCACTTGTTCGAGTGGGGAAAGTATGGCAAAATCTATCTATTTAACCATTTGTATTTGACAATTTAATGTTAAGGTTTTATGTATAAAAGATACGGTTGTTTTTGTTTTTTTTCAAATCGAAAATAGATGTGTTGTTTGCCCAGGATAGATCTAGGGCACGTTATGATTTTCTGTATATCTGATACACGTATGCTGCACTCGGAGGAAATGGAAGCATCATTCAACGAAATATCTTACTTTAAAACTGAGTGCCAAATACCAAAATAGTCAAATAATGATAAGCAGCGGCGAAAGCAGGCGGTAGATAAGGTTGTGTGTGTGTGTGTGTGAGTGTGAGTGTGTGTGTGTGTGTGTGTGTGTGTGTGTGTGTGTGTGTGTGTGAGAGAGAGAGAGAGAGAGAGAGAGAGAGAGAGAGAGAGAGAGAGAGAAACGAGACTACATATGTGTGTGTGTGGGGTGTGTGTGTGTGTGTGTGTGTGTGTGTGTGCGCGCGCGCGCGCGCGCGCGCGTGTCCGTGTGTGTGCATGCACCTAAGTGGTAAGAGTGGAGGGGGGGGGGGGTGTTGAGGATGACATCAGCATGCAATACATCATCATGACAAACTTTTTATGCTCTAGGAATCAGGAAAAAGGGGGTGTTTGGATTTTGTGAAGTACAGGTGCATTATCTCAACAACTGCAGATCTGAATATGCTGTCAGATCTAAAAGGCACAAAGTATCAGCATGGGGCGTGGGCAGTTCCTTTCTTTATACATCTTTACTTTGGCACTAAATGGACAGTTACTTTCTTTATACATCTTTACTTTGGCACTAAATGCACAGTTACTTTCTTTATACATCTTTACTTTGGCACTAAATGACAGTTCCTTTCTTTATACATCTTTACTTTGGCACTAAATGGACAGTTCCTTTCTTTATACATCTTTACTTTGGCACTAAATGACAGTTCCTTTCTTTATACATTTTACTTTGGCACTAAATCCATCCTCTTTTTATAAAGTTTTACATCTCATATCCACTCATTTCATAGCTTGATGTGAAGGTTCCCTCCTTTTTTCAGCCCTACCCTAGATTCTATCAGTTCAAGTCGACTTCATGGCATCCGTCTGTCTCAAGAGACAATGGTGTTGCGCCATGGATCAGTCAGTTGTGGAGTTGTAGCGCCTACTGCGGCTGAAGAGCCCGATCCTTGAGCGGCAGACTCTGTTGCAGTTGCCGCAGTTGAAGTCTCGGTCGACATGAGGTCTGTGGGTGCCGACGCCATTCTTTGCCGTCTGCGGCGCTTCCGTTCTTTCCGCTGGGCCTTTCTCCTCTGCTCTGCCTGCTTGATGCCGGCCTTGATGGTGGAGGGCCAGCTGACCGGTCTGAAGCTGCTGTCTCCAGGTCTGCTGGGTCGAGGCTGCCTGTCCTCAGGTCGCATTGCATACATCCTTGTAGTGTATGGCGGGCTATCCTGTGGGTCTGGAGCCTGTAGCCAGCCCACCGCACAGCATGTCCTTTGGGATGCGACCGTCATCCATGCGGCTGACGTGGCCAAGCCAGCGCAGGCGTCTCTGTGTCAGCATGGCGAACGTGCTAGGTATCCCCGCCTCGGCCAGGACGTCCTTGTTGATGATGTGGTCCTGCCAAGTGATGCCCAGGGGTCTTCTGAGGCAGCGCAGGTGGAAGGCGTTCAGTCTGCGTTCTTGTCAAGAGTACAGAGTCCATGCTTCGCTTTCGTAGAGAAGAGTGCTCAGCACGCAGGCTTGGTACACTTTCATCTTGGTGTTTGACGTTAGCATGGTGTTGTCTCAGACTCTCTTCACTAGACGGGCCATCGCTGTTGCTGCCTTGCCGGTTTGCACCTCCAGATCGCCGTCCAGAGAGAGGTTGCTGGAGATACTTACTAGTCCAATATCTATATTCACTGACTCAAACCACAAACATCAGTAAACGTCAAATCTTATCCTTCTTCATCTGCAGTAAAGGTGAATAAAAGTTTCCTACATCCTTAAATGTAGAAAGCATTGTGGCAAGAAATTACCCTACAGGCGTCGCAACCGCTTCTGCCCTGTCTTCTTCTCTTCATTGTTATTCATTAATGTTCAGACGAAGAGGCACATCACCCAAACCTAATCTCTCAACACGCCTCACAAAAGGCTAGTGTCAGTATTAAAAAAAATCATCGCTACCAGTAACAGGGGCGAACCTGTAACCTGACTTTGAAGATATCATGAATGTTGAGTTTAAAAAAAAAGAAAGAAAAAAAAAAGAACACAGACAAAATACAAATTTTAAAAGTAACAAACATGAAAGAAAAAAAAATCTCGTTTTTTGTTGGAAGCGACACACTTGGAATAATCCCTCTGAGCTCTTATGGCACCACGGGAAAAGAGCACTGGAAGCAGAGAGTGATCTGAAACTAGGTCATTGGCAGCAGGTAAAAACCTTTCCATGCCATGACTGAGAATTTGTCGCCGTGACCTGCCTTACTCCCACCCTCACCCTCTCTCCGCTCTCCGATACATCTATCAACAAAGCGGAGGCTGTGGGAGGGCCCAGTCATGCTTACACAGTGGCATGAATTTGATGCTTTGTAGCCACACAGTACAGAGGTTGTGATGTTTGGTAGCTACACAGTACAGAGGTTGTGATGTTTGGTAGCCACACAGTACAGAGGTTGTGATGTTTGGTAGCTACACAGTACAGAGGTTGTGATGTTTGGTAGCCACACAGTACAGAGGTTGTGATGTTTGGTAGCCACACAGTACAGAGGTTGTGATGTTTGGTAGCTACACAGTACAGGTGTTGTGATAAAGGACACTGCTGGTTATTTTGAACTGCTGCGGCAAAGGTCATCCACTATACAACATTGCCTAGGCTTGCATTTCGCGTTTACAAAAATGTGTGTGTGTGTGTGTGTGTGTGTGTGTGTGTGTGTGTGTGTGGTGTGTGTGTGTATATGTATATATATTCTGTCTTAACGTCAGAACACATTTTTCTTTTTTCTTTCTTCCCCCAGCCCCCCCCCCTTTTTTTTTTAAACTACGCAACCAAACAAGTGCGTGCGTGCGTGCGTGTGTGTGTGTGTGTGTGTGTGTGTGTGTGTGTGTGTGTGTGTGTGTGCGTGCGCGCGCGCGTATGTATGTCTATGCGTGCGTGTTGTTGTGGTGTGTGTGTGTGTGTGTGTGTGTGTGTGTGTGTGTGTGCGTGTGTGAAATGTAAAATTCTTTTTTTTTAACTATCCAAATAAATAATGTGTGTGTATGTGTGAGTGCGTGCGCGCACGCATGCATGTGAGTGCGCGCGCGGGCGCGCGCGCGCGCGCGTGTGTGTGTGTGTGAACCTGTTCACATGTGCTTCAGTCAGTTCTTTCCTCGACTTGCTTTCCGTCAAATAATATTCATGGAAAGAATGGCAAGTGGGAACATATACCTGTATCTAGCCGTCAAAGCATCCTCAACAAAGAAAAAAAAAATCGACACATACACAACCACCACCACGACCAACAAATGTGCTGTGTCATGCGTTTTTTCCTTTTTTTTTTTTCTTTTTTTTTAAAATATATTTATCATAGCGGTATGTATTCACGACATGCGAGTCAACAATGGCAAGCTACCTCTCCTGTTTGCTATAGAATACGAAAGTTACAAAATTTCACATTTGTATCATTAGAAAGTGTTGATATTCATGAAAATATAATAGAATTTCACAGATAGTTGTCAATTCATAGATGGTTATCATTTCATACACAGCAACGTCACACTGCTCATGTTCACTGGGAATTTTGTCCTAATCTTGACAAGCGGATACTAGATCTGCTCTTAGATCCGGATCCGTACCACAGAACTATACTAAAATGTAACAGCATTGCCGTTGGGTCACGTCCCATCTTTGCACCATGGTTTGTTAAAAAAAAATCGATACAGTAGGTTTGGGCCATCTCGCTGACAGATAAATAAACAAATGCATGTGAAAACATAATTTCTGCAGAGGTAAGAACCTAAAAATAGCTGAATCATGGCTGTCAACAAAAATCCCTGTAAGTCACAAATTATGGTCAATGCCTGATGAATTATGTATCCCAGCAGTATCGAGGAGATGTCAATTGTGTTGGCATTAATTCTTCTCCAAAAAAAAAAAAAAAAATGAAAATAAAAAGTTGCGTGTGTCTCTGTGTGTATGTGAACGTGGAGAGGGCGGTGAGGGTGGACGTGGGTGTGTGTGGGAGGAGGCGCTTTTTCGTTCAGTTGATTTCTTTTAATGAGAGAGAGAGAGAGAGAGAGAGAGAGAGAGAGAGAGAGAGAGAGAGAGAGAGAGAGAGAGAGAGATCAATAAATACCAATACAACACCAGGTTACCGAGAATAGCAAGCAGGATGCTATAAAATATGCTGAGGCAGTATTGAAATACATTCATTCTCCGAGGCACGACCAGCACTCCCCGAAATACTAGGCACGTTGGCAGTCTTCTTATGGATCGAACACCAGATAAGATGCTTTGGTTTTCCATCCAGTGAGTCACTGAATGCCAGGTTCTAATTCTTCCATTCCTGTGACCTCCTCCTCCTCCTCCTCCTCCTCCTCCTAACCCACCTTACTCCCCGACGACCCATTCACTCACCCT
>CM065714.1:141924165-141934165 GCA_033310375.1 Conus canariensis
CGAACTCGTTCGCTCAAGGCCAGCTATAGCTGCCCACCTGCTTCAGGCGACCCAGTAGCTTTGGAACACATTCCAGTGCAGACTGTCAACCATCTGGACGACCCATGCCATGCCACTGTGTGGCTGTTAGTGTTTATAGCGGACACAGCCATCACAGACTGTGTCAAGGGGGATCACTCTGTCAAATAATGAAATGGGCTCTTCTGATGTTTGTTTGTTTTTTAAAGCAAATGCCAATTCATTAATTTTTAAGATTTGCTGATTCTGTTGGTTTTGCTGGGTAGATCTGTAAAGCTCGCTAAAATGTGTATCAAATGTATCAGAACGACATCTTTATTGTGTTTCTTTCGCAGATCGATAATAATCTGGTAAAGGGATGATGGAATACGTGGGTATAACATAACGTTATTGTTGTCCCATGTTTTTGATTTTATGGTTATCATTCCTGGAACAACGATTGCGTAGAACAAAAATGACGGTGCGCTCACTGCAAAGATCTGAAATATGTCCATGGTTTTGCTGGTAAATATCAATCTTTCTCCTTAAAAATAGCTTACAAATGGCCATGTTTTCTCCTTATAAACAACACACTGCAATGTCATTATTGTGGTACCAATTGGAATAAATCTATTCAATGTACACAGCCGAAGATTTTCATGAAGGAAAATGATCTTGATTACTTACTATGAGTTATCAGAAGAAAAAAAAAGAAGAGGGGGGGGGGGGGGCAGAAGAGGAAGAAGAAGAAGAAGGAGGAGGAGGAGAAGAAGAAGACAAAGAAAAGGAAAAAGAAGATGAAGGAGAAGAAGAAGGAGGAGGAGAAGAAGAAGAAGAAGAAGAAGAAGAAGAAGGAGAAGATGAAGGAGAAGATGAAGGAGAAGAAGAAGAAGAAGAAGAAGAAGAAGAAGAAGAAGAGGAGACAGTGAAAGATGACGAGCCAAGAACAACAGTCACTGAGCTGGTTCAGTCTCTCTGCTGTACCTGTCGTGGTTCCCGGGGAACTCCAGGAAACCTGAGAAAAAAAGGGGTTCCAGAATACTTCCCACCCATCTTTTGCAGAACTGCTGAGCACAGTTTTTGTTGGTTGTGGTGTTAATTATACAGACATGCCTGGTTGTTGTATGCACAGGCACACACATACACTCACACACAGACAGACAGACAGACAGGAGAGAGAGAGAGAGAGAGAGAGAGAGAGAGAGAGAGAGATCGCACCTAAGTACTCTTCCACACGCATGTGCACACTTATTCTCTCTGTCTGTCTGTCTGTCTGTCTGTCTGTCTGTCTGTCTTCTCTCTCTCTCTCTCTCTCTCTCTCTCTCTCTCTCTCTCTCTCTCTCCTCTAAACGTGACATTTATTTTACTTAGTAAATAAGAAGCCAGCGAAGAGGAGATGAGCAGTAAGAGGACAAAAAGTGGGGGACGGGCGAGGAAGAAAAAAAAAAGAGGGGCAGATAAATCCCATAAACCTTGGAAGTTTTAGACCAAATGCGTGTCAGCAACAGAGACGGACGACGGAGAAGACTCGATCTCCTTCACGTCCGCAACAACAACATCATGGACCCAGAACCTCGCCTTTGCACGCGCACGCACGCACGCCAGCCAGCCAGCCAGCCAGCCAGCCAGCCAGACAAGCCAGCTACACAACCAAGTCCCAGCCCCTCTCCCAGCAAAGCAAAAAGCCTGCTCGTAACTCTTCAAGGCTGGCTAGATGGCTCCTCCTGACTCGGCCTCCCCCCATTCTCCGGGCCCCCGGGCAGCTCCTCGTAAATCAGCCCCTTTATCGGCTCCTGCACAACGGTGTAGTGTTTTGGCCGACAACGGTGGGATAAATTGGGCCTAATTTATGCCACGGAGGCTAGCCCGGCTCTGAGACCCGCCTGAGCCTCTGCCCGTGCCACTATCAGACCCGGGCTTGGCAACCCGAGCTGGGTGGAATTTATTCCATCTTCATAAGCACCAGTAACGTGACACTCAGCTCCATAAACCTGCTCCTCGGCCATATTTACGACTTCGTTAACTCGGCAATTTCTCATCAAAGCGCTCGTTTGGTCCGCCCTTTCAACGGCCCAATAAAGCCGGGGGCTAAATTCACGGTCCTCGATAACTGCCTCCCTGGCGCGCCATTAAAAAAGGCTCATTTTTAATTTGAGGTTTTTATTATTGTCGTTTGTCAGCGGGCGAAGAGCAGTAGGGCTTGCCGGGCGGCGGACAGGATTTAGCGAGAAGAATGGCGGAACTGTCGGAAGAGGTTTCTGGGCAAAGCTGCTCTAAGAAGGCCACAAAGCTCCGGCTTCACCCTCACCAGGTTTTGTGAGGTTTTGTCACGACAGAAGACGCACCCAATCGACACGTCTGCGGCACACCAAATGACCAGCTCATCCTCCTGCTGATACGTTTGACGACCCCAGCCGAGTCATCTCCTAGCCGCACGTGCGGACGAGATAGGGCCGGCCGGCTGCAATTTGCCTCCGTAATCAAGTCTCTTTTATCGGTGCGGAGTTTTAAAGAGCTTTCGTGTATCTCTGGACTCAATTGACATGGCCCAAAACAACAATCGTGATGCAGGGGGTTGTGTGCCGGCTAAATCCCTGTCAGGAAGATAGGAAACGCGCGCTGGCTTGCGAGGTGTCGTTACATGCAACATATTGAGTGGCAGTGTCGTCACGTGCTCTCCAGGTTACTCATCCTTGGAGCTGTCAACGCCGTGATAAATGGTGATATTCGGGCTGCCCTTTCATCCACGCGTGATCTAGGAACGTGAAAAATATGCGGAGAACGCAATTCCGCCGGGACCTGCCGTTTATTGAATTGATATAACTCTTGTCTTGACAGGTATTGTGTTACTAGCTGTCATATTCTCGACCTGCCGTAATACGCTTCACGCTAAGAATCGATCTGGCGCTACAACAAGGGAGAGAGCGCGACTCAGATGCTCTGTCTCTGTCTGTCTGTCTCTCTATCTCTGTCTCTGTCTGTCTGTCTGTCTGTCTGTCTGTCTGTCTGTCTCTCTCTCTCTCTCTCTCTCTGTCTCTCTCTCTCTCTGTCTCTCTCTCTCTCATTTCTGTCTTGAATACATATGAGAGTCGGACAGCTAACAACAAAACGTATATCGGTAATGAAACAGAGAAAAGTAAAGTAAAGTAACACAGATTTAACATTCACTACAAAACATTTCCACCCAAATATATATTCTTCATACACTATGGGAGACAAACGCGCGCAGAACAATACTTCCTTGATAACAGTCAGCATGAGAAAACTGACCGATTCTCGTGTTCAATCTTTATCAGGGTAACATACAGATTCAATGTTGTTGTCCACGTGTCTTTATTTTTTTTTTCTTTTTTTGTGTGGATTATTTATGGCGCTTAATCTTACATCATAAGCCCTAAGCGCTTACAAATACATAAAAGGTTAAAGAAAACATAAATGAAACCAATAAGAAGATGAATATTGCAGTAAGTACCATGCATCTACAAACACTAGGTGCATATTGACACACATCCACACACACACACACACACACACACACACACACACACACACAACTTTTTGTTGTTGTTTTCTGTTTGTTTGTTCGTTGGTTTGTTTGTTTGTTTGTTTTGAATAAATTCAAATCTCGAAAACCTGAACCCAGAACATTTCAGTTAGATTTAACCACTGGAAAAGTGTAGTATTAGTTGCTCGTGAAAAAGCCTGCAAGACATCGTGCCGCCTGTGGAACACGTGTGGAGTTAGGTTTCAGCCCAAGTTTCTTCTCAGTAAGAGACTCGCTCTGAACAGCAACGACATCTCCGGGGGAGGGGGAGGGGGAGGAGGGGGGAGTGAAAAGAATATTGTTTCTTTTCTTCGGCAGACCCAGCGACTTCGTGGAAGGAAGGAAATCTGTATGAATGCATGAAGTTCTGTTTGGAAGAATGAGGCTGGGGCACTGAATTAGTGTAGGTGTCTGCACAAATGTGTGAACGAAGTTCTGTAAACCTTGACATACCCTGTCTTCAAGTCAGTCCTGGAAAAAAATCAGACAAACCAGATACATTTCCATTATGGACGACAAAACTCGAGATGTGCCCAATTGAAAAACTGTCGATTTGCTTTTTTTTTGGTTTTTTGTTGTTGTTAGGTGACTGATGTAATACGAAGTCTTGGAGAAACTTGCTGGAATGACAGAGTAGGATACTATTTCAGCTGACACAATCTTCGCAGCGCTGAATAATTGCTAAATATAGTTCAATCACCCATAATAAAACTGCTGAGGTCAAGCACACGCTAATACCAGCTGCTTCCAACGTGATGTGTCAGGCATTCCAACGTGATGTGACAGACATTCCAACGTGATGTGTCAGGCATTCCAACGTGATGTGTCAGGCATTCCAACGTGATGTGTCAGACATTCCAACGTGACGTGTCAGGCATTCCAACGTGATGTGTCAGACATTCCAACGTGATGTGTCAGATATTCCAACGTGATGCCTCTCAAGTTTGTTCAGAAAGGATTTATCGTCCAGGTTGAGGCGGGAGTAATCTGAATTATCAACAACAACAAAAAAGAAGAAAAAAAAAAAGAAAAAAAAAAAAGAAAAACGAGACCACGAGGTTTTGGTATCTTAGATCACTTTGATTTTGTAACGTTTAGTTCCACACATATGTTCTTCTTTCGCAAGATACTGCTACATTGTGATGCCTACACACACACACACACACACACACACACACACATACACACACACACACACACACACACACACGTGTGTGTGTGTGTGTGTGTGTGTGTGTGTGTGTGTGTGTGTGAAGAGAGCGCAACCTCTCACAACGGGCTACACAAGCCCTTTTGACGACAAGAATTCCGCGCGTAGTGGAGAAACAGGTGATCGGCCGATTAGCATTAGCGCCCCCGCCTATCGCGTATGTTCGAACTGTGTCAAGGAGGTTGATGTGGTCAGGCGACTAACTATCTGGCATCCAAGGCAGGGAAGACTGTCCCGAGTTCGGCCCTTCCCCATAGCAAAAGGGAGACAAATTTAGTTCGGCCCTTCCCGATAGCAAAAGGGAGACAAATTTATGGACTAGACCTCGGAGTCTCAATTGGGTGCTACAGACTCAGTCAGCTGAAGTTGCTTAGTAACCAGATGTGGAAGAGCCTCGTGCTTGTTCAGTCAGTATTCCTGTGAGGCACTGTGTTGAGGCTTTGTCAGGCTAGTTGAATGCGTGTGGACGTCGTGGTCGTGAATCTTGGGTTACCTGGCTACCTTCTCACACAATGGGCTGGCCAAGGTGTAGCAACAGAAAATTGAATGCGAGCCAGATGAAGTAATACATTGTAAAACGTTCCCCCGATTTGTCTGCCTGACAAGACAGGCAAAATGTTTTGCTCTTTGCATATTCCAATGCATTTATTTCCAGAGAAAGGGAGTTGGTGGGAGGGTCAACAGAGGAGGGGGAGGAGGCTCATCCCTATTTGTCTTCCTCCCTCCCCCCCCCCCCCCCCCCCGCCCCACACACACACACACACTTCTCCGTAGTCATCCAGATGTACTACCCCTTGACACAGCCAGAGACTAAGTGGCCCCTAGATCTTAGCCTTCTGTTTATTTTTGTTTTTATCATTTTCTCTCTCTTTTCTCTCAAATAAACGTTTATACTTGTCTTCATTGTTCAGCGTATGATGATTTCAAATACCCGATTTCTCTGGACTGACAATACATTCCTTATCATTTTTTTTTTTTTTTTTTTGTTGCTGTCCCAACCTCTGCGCCACCTCAGAGGCAGTGCACCCACGCCGCTCATTCCGACACCCCGTCCACAGCCACAGCCCGGTCGGCCCCGCCGCAGCCCCGGCACCGGCAATCCACAGGGAGCAGTCAACGTGAAGTCGTCAAGAGGCAACCCACCGGAGGAGACACTGCACAGCTGCCGAGTCACTTCAGTGGTGTTCAGTGGCGCCTGTTCTGATCTAACATACGCAGGACACCACCTACTAAGCCCCCTACTGACGACAATAATTGCTTAGTCGCGGAGCCGGCGTGAGTGAGCTCTCCCTCCGGAGGGCGCCACCACGTCCGTCCAACGACAGCCCCCATGGACTCGCCGATACCGGTGACCCCGACGGAACCAAACCAAGGCCACAGACGTGGAGAGGACATCGAAATTGAGGTCACCATGAGAGCAGGGCATGAAGGGCCACAGAATTTGAGACATTTTTTTTATGCTGATCGATGAGAATGAGGATGATTAAGATGATGCTACGGATTTCCATTTCGGTCTGAGACTACATGACAGGGTTGTACTCTACGCTTCCTTTCATAATATATCCCGGCGTCAACCAGGCCCGAGAGATACAAGCACCTGCAGTGTTGGTCAGGAAATTTGAGCAACACTCTCAGAAACGCATCCATTAAGTAGATGAAACTCGACTGTGTGGTCCCAGTCTTCCCAACTGAGTCCGCAGCAACTCAACTCTGGGTAGGAGCCGGTCGGGGCAGAAAAACCCACATGACTTCTGATGGGATTCGAACCCACGACCTCCCAGCCGGGAATCCGTGACGCTAACCACTTCACCACGGCGGCTGGTATACATTCCTTATCATTGCCGTCACCAGATGTTTTGCTGATATAAACGATCCCATAAAACAGTAAAGTGCGCTAGTGACCATGAGCAGCTGACCCTCAGAGACCAAAGGCAGTGTGGACATAAAACTCGGTTAAACCCAAACCTGCTAAGGTGTGACCGGACCAACCCAGTGTCTGTCTCCAGGTATGTGGATGGCTGGTGTCGAATGACATCGCGCTTGACCACACTTTCCAGTCTTGAATCCTGGTGTGGAGATTAATTGCCATGTGTACAGCTCGACAGTTGGAGGGAGGAAAGTTTAGAGGGCCCACACACGTAGCAGTATGAGAGGCTGGAGTTCAAATCTAGGTCATCTGGTATGTCACACCTGTCCTATAATTCAGAAACCTGTCTGCAGTATCGAGTAGAAGGTATTGAAAGATCAGGATACTGATCTGTTAAGGTATCTGTTCCTGAATATATGTCACGCGTGGTTCGTTTCCATTACTTCACAACAAAGGTGCATTGTTTCATTAATACCAGTTATCATAATCACACAGACACTTTATGAGCTAAAAACACTCACAGCGATGAACGTAATGAGTTGGAGATATGTGAGGTAAGCTAAAACACATCGGACTGCACATACACCTGTGTGAAGCAATGTGGTAGTTCTTTGTCGAGCATGCGTGTGCTTCTTTTTCTCAAGCATTCTGGCTCTTTGTTCTATATATGCACAGAATGTGCTATGGGTTTTTCTAAACTAACACATGCGTCCTGAGCTTCTGAACTTTCAGATAAAACACTGTGTTATTAAAATGGGCGCCAGAGAATTTGAACTCATAATGTCTGATGACACACTAAGTCCTCTGTCATGGAACTAACCAAGTTATCCAGAAGTTAAAAAAAAAAATGGATGCCTGTTTATATCGCAGAATCGGATGAATAATTGCTTCCAGGCTCCATCATATGTCACCATATTCCTCTCTTTACAATGAAGGTGCCATTCGAGACTTCTTTTCAGCCAGTGACTCACTGAACCTTTCTCCCAGCCTGTCTGCACTCTACAGAGAACTGATGCTCTCTGGATGATTGCATCAAGATGATATTCGCCATCACTGGTAAGACAGAGCATAAATCAAACGAGGGAACAGGCTCCAGTTACTTCATGCTCCTGGAACGAGACAGGAGACGAAAGACCCTCTCCCCCCCCCCCCCCCCCCCCCCCCCCCCCCGACCCATTCCAGAACGCTGATAGGCAATAAGGGGAAACAGAATGGTTGCGTGTCACGTTTCGCTTAGAAAGAGCCATCTTTATGTGAAAGGGTCAATCATCTTGGTTTCACAGACTTGCAAGGATGCAGCCAGGAACGATATCAATGACGTTCCTCTTCCATGTGTTTTGAAAGAATTTTCCTTCCATTGCAAATGATATCTATTGCAAGTGTCAACAGAATATAACAAAATAACTATGAGTTAAGATGGGCAGGTTGGTTTGTGTGTGTGTATGTGGTGTGTGTGTGTGTGTGTGTGGTGTGTGTGTGTGTGTGTGTGTGTGTGTGTTGTGTGTGTTTGCTTTCTGTCTCTGTCTGTCTGGCTGTCTGTCTATCTTGTCTTTTGTCTGTCTCTCTCTGTCTCTCTCTCTCTGTCTCTCTGTCTGTCTCTCTCTCTGTCTCTCTCTCTCTCTGTCTCTGTCTCTCTCTCTGTCTCTCTCTCTCTGTCTCTCTGTCTGTCTCTCTCTCTGTCTCTACTCTCTCACTGTCTTGTCTCTGTCTCTGTCTCTCTCTCTCTCTTCTCTCTCTCCTCAGTTCGGAAAAACAAGACGTGCTATTCTCTTTCTCTGTCTTTTCTTCATTTTCTACATGCATACACCCAAACAGAGTTGAAATAAAGACACACACACACACACACACACACACAACACACACACACACACACACACACACACACACACACACACACACACACACACACACACACACACACACACACACACACACACACCACACACACACACAACACACAGATAGACAAATGGACAAACAGACAGCTGGAAAAATAAGAAATACATGTTGGTTCCGATTACAGATATCAGTACTTCTAACATTGTAATAAACCATTCGGAATATCACAAAGAAAGATGTCTGCCAGAGGGATTTATTTTCCACGACCATAAGCGAATTCTACTGTAGGCAGCAGCAGGAGAAATCAGGCCCCCCAAATTGCACAAGCTTCTGTAGCAAGCAACTGCCATGGTCTTGACTTTCCCAAACAGACGATTCAACAGGCAAATTTACCAAATGCACTTCGCAAAGCTGTTGATTTAAGAAATACCCAATCCGTCATCAGCGGCATTGCACTGGTAATGGCGAAGAATGAAACTGTCAGAAGAATGCTTGGTAATATTTCTAAAATTCTAAAACTGAATCTCACCAAGGCAGTGACAACATTCAACAGTAAGTCAGTCACACATTCTCTGCGTTCAAACACGTCTGATGATCCATGAACTAGACACTATGACTATTGTTTAAAATCCTTATCTGCATTAGGGACACGCTGAAACAGAATCCGTTTTCCTTAAAACAGTATCCTCTCTCTCTCTCTCTCTCTCTCTCTCTCTCTCTCTCTCTCTCTCTCTCTCTCTCTCTCTCTCTCTCTCTCTCTCTCTCCTGCTTTTTGAATGGAACCGACTGAATCGTTCGTCTTATACCATCACACACTCACCAAAACTGAATTTCTGCCTAAACCATTTTAAGTATGGAGAACGTTCTTACAGTATCTAATATTTACCTGGAGACGGTCCATAAATCTAGGGTTACCTGGCTACCACCTCACAAATGGTGTCGCCAAGGTATAGCAACAAAAAATTGTCTGCGAGGCAGATAAAGAAATACATTGTAAATGTTACCACACTTGTCTTCCTGACAAGACAGGCAAAATTGTGAGCTCTTTGCTCTTGAAATGTCTAAATGCATTTATTTCTGGAGAGAGGGAGTTGGTGGGAGAGCGGACAGGGGAGGAGGAGGTGGCTGGAGGTATATCATCCCCATTTGCCTCTTCCTCCCACCCCCCCCCCCCCCCCCGCCCCCTTTCTTCCTAGCCACCCAGGTGCACTGCTCCTTGATGCAGCCGGACACTACGTGGCCTCTAGATCTTGGTCTTCTAGCACCTTGTAATGCTAAAAATCACTCTACGCACTGATTTAGCCAACAACGGCTAGTAATACTTTAGAGACAAGTTTCTGGCACCTTGTAATGCTGAAAATCACTCTACGCACTGATTTATCCCACAGCGGCTATTAATACTTTATAGACAAGTTTCTGCAACAAAGATTGTTATTTTCTCTCTCTGTTTACTTTTATAAACGTTTATACTTGTCTTCATTGTTCAGCGTATGATGATTTCAAATACCCTGATTTCTCTTGGACTGACAACACATTCCTTATC
>CM065714.1:141946665-141949165 GCA_033310375.1 Conus canariensis
AGAGAAGAGGCTCTTCTAACCAAGTCAAACATGTTGATAGGAAATAAGAGGAAAGCGGATGGTCCCATGTCACATTCAGTTTGGAGAGAGATGTGTCTATTTGAAAAAGGTCTATCATCTCGATTTGATTTAAATGGATACAGACTGCAACGGTCGAAACGATGGCCTTTTTTCAAGTATGCAATGAAATAGACTTTGTCTTGGCTTGATAAATGATAGCTATTACAACTGTTAGTGGGATATCAGAAAGATGTAACTGTTTAGGATAGACACCTTCTTGCTTTTTCACTTCTCTTGTTTTACAGAAAAGAATGCAAAAAAAAAAAGACTCATGCAGTGAGTTGTAAAAAAACAGAAAAAATGCTCTCTCTCTCTCTCTCTCTCTCTCTCTCCTCTCTCTCTCTCTCTCTTCTCTCTCTTCTCTCTTCTCTCTGTTGTTCTGCTATCTTTGTCTATGTATCTGTCTGCCTGTCTGTCCGTCTCGTCAGTCTGTCTGTCTGTCTGTCTGTCTGTCTCTCGCGTTGAAATACAACATGTCTTGTCTCTTTTCAATGCTTTCTCTCTTTCTCTATATGCACACAATAAAATAGGGATTTGGGCACCCACACACACACACACACCACACACAACACACAAACACACACACACACACAACAACACACACACTACACACACACACATACACACACTCACACACACACACACACACACACACACACACACACACACACACACACACACACACACACACACACACACACACACACACACACACACACACACACTACACACACATCACACACACACATACACACACTCACACACACACACACACACACACACACACACACACACACACACACACACACACACACACACACACAGAGTGATTACATTAAAGCCTCTCCCTGTAATCTGACCATTTGGGAACTGCCATCCTGTCATGAGACAAAGGGATGCTCACTGTTAATGCACAACTGCCGACCACCAGAGCTAGTTTCTGCCTTCCCATAATCTGATGATGCCTGTCCACAGAGGATTGCGGCTACACACCCCCTCGCTCCTCCCGTTCCTGTTTGTTGTTGGTGTCAGATTACAGGCCGCTGATCGTAACGACTGTCAGACACCATTAAACATTAATGCACGGGGCGATAACATGGTCTTATCGTTTGACAGCGATCGCCCGTTAGTACCAGCAGGGCCACAGGGGATGGGGGAAGGGGGGAGAGAAGGGGGGGGAGGGGGGGGGGGGCTGGGTTGTAAATGTCCAGTCTGTCTTGTTCTGTGACAGATCCTCAAAGATTTGATGAATGGTGATGAGGGTGGGCGCACATACACATTCACGCGCTCTCCTGTATCCAACTCCATACGTGAGTGAGCGCACGAAAGAGGTAGAAATAAAGTACCCTAAAACGACAGCAAGAGCATGGTTTGTTTTCAACACTGAGAGAGAGAGAGAGAGAGAGAGAGAGAGAGAGAGAGAGAGAGAGAGAGAGAGAGACAGAGACAGAGACAGAGACGGAGACAGTGACAGACAGACAGACAGGCAGGCAGATAAAGATAGAGACAGACAGACAGAGACAGAGACAGACATATTATATATATATATATATATATATAAAAACTAATAAATTCCAAGGATAAGTACCGAGCACCATTCCAGCAACTTACAGAGCAGCTTGGTGTTGCAATGACTGCAAGAAATATTCAATTATAAACAAAGCTTGCTCTTATGTCTTAGATTGAAGAAATAGGACATAAGAGCAAGCTTTGTCTAAGACATAAGAGCAAGCTTTGTTTATAATTGAATATTTCTTGCAGTCATTGCAACACCAAGCTGCTCTGTAAGTTGCTGGAATGGTGCTCGGTACTTATCCTTGGAATTTATTAGTTTATTGTAATTTAGTCCCTTGCGGATTCATTCCAAGAACTGGCCCTCAGCACTTGTGTCTAGGAGGTTATCTTTTTATATTTTCTACTTTTCACAAGAAAATGTAGCTTGTTTTGCTCTTTCATGATTTTCTTTTGCTTCTTAGGTGGCACCTTTAGTTGGTTTTTTGAAAACTCAACAAACATACTACGGTATTGCACACCAGCCTTTTTCTGGGATAGCATTCTTGTTAAAACCGAAAAGGCAGAGGAGTCAAATTACCACTTTCCGCGGTCACTGAGGAGAAACAATCAGGTTTCGAAATATCGGTATCTGACCAGGAGTTATATGCTAGTGAGTGTCCTCCCCATTGGAGATTGTCTCCCCCTTGGAGACTGTAAGCTTGCTGAAGGCTCATTTTGAGAAGCATTTATTTTATTTTTCCCCATTCGCCCACTCAAGCACATACTGTTTGTTAGGCAGAATTATCTACCACTGCAGATATGAATGCTTATCTCCCCCTATTTCTTCGATCTAAGACATAAGAGCAAGCTTTGTTTATAATTGAATATATATATATATACACAGAGAGACGGAGACAGAGAGGAGATGAGACAATGACAATTGTTT
>CM065714.1:141971665-141979165 GCA_033310375.1 Conus canariensis
CCGCATCTCCCCCCCCCCCATGCCGCCTGCTCCGCTCCACCTCCTACCCCCACCCCTTACCCCTCACACGCCCCACCCCATCTTCACCTTACCGCGCCGCCGTCTTTTGAAGGTTGTAGGGGTCCCGTTTTTGTCCTCCCTGCTGACAAAGGCAAGCAAGATGGCGATAAGACCCCCTCCCTCCTCCCTTCTCCACCCCCCCCCTCCTTCCCCAATGAAGAATTTGGGGGGGGAGGGGGGAGGTTGGCTGTTCTCCCGTTCCCCCCTTCCTCCCCATCCTCCCCCTCGCTTCACTTGGAGCAAGGCTGACTTTTCTGTCAGGTAACACCTGAGTATTAATTTACCTCGCACCCAGCACAGTGCCGGTCTGACAGGTTCTGCCAGCACCGGCTTTTGTCTTTGGCAGGTGGACACAGCAGAGGGGTGTAATCAAACCGTCAGGCCCGTCCGCCTCGCACAATGCCGCCGCCATCTTGCTGGAGCCCGCCACCCTTGCTTGTCCTCCCGTCAAAGGGACGTCACTCACTCCACAACACAGCCAACAGCACGGCGGAAGCAGCTAGCCGTGAAGAACGTTCATGCCAAGCCTGGGTTTAGTAATGGTGCTGCTACGGGCCGGGCTGTCATTCATCCACCGTTCTTGCGGTACGGGCGGGGGGGCGGGGGGGGGGGGGGGGGGGGGGGGGGGGGGGGGGGGGGGGGGGGGGGGAGGGGGGGGGGAGGGGGGGGGGGGGGGGGAGGGGGGGGGCGGTGTGGAACCACAGACATATATGTCTGTGTTGTGGAACTTGACAGGAATACCCACAATTCACAACTCCTGGCCATCCCGGAAAAAAAAAAAAAAAAACATATGAAAGATGTCTCTCAGTCGGTCGGTCATGAATATAATAAATATACTACGCACAAAAAGTTAAGGATCGTATGTGAAAACAGGTGCGTAATAAACTCAGTTCGCTACTGTTATTTATTTCTTAGTCCAGCCAAATTGTCATGAATTCTTGTTCAGCTGTAAGTGGGCGATGTTGTGTTAGTGCGAAAATTGCACGGGATTCTCTACTACTGAGCTGGGCCGCAAACGGAAAAAGCGGAAACTTGCGAAAAATGACCTTGTTTTGGACCGTTTCTGCCTGAACACATTGCACTTGCCAGATGGAAAAACCATTATGCACGTGCAAGGACTGCTGTTTATGTGTGAGATGCTGTCGCTCGCTTGGCTATATAAGAAGACATTCCACCAGTAGTAGGCCTGATCTGACAATGCCTCCACGACGAAAATTAAGTGAGTTGGATAGGGACGAGCAGTTGCATGGTTCCAAGATGGTGTTCCCAAGCGAGAAGTGGCCAGGCGACTTCATGTGTCCATCTCGGTCATTGTCCAACTGATTCAACGCTTCACAGCCACTGGGATTGTCCATGAAAGACGCAGATCTGGTCGACCGAAGAAGACAACCCACGTGACGATCGTCTCATTGAACGACAAGCCCTGCAGACAAGAACAGCCTCTTCCAGCATAATTCAAAGGCAGTTCAGGGTGGCTACTAACATCAACATCAGCCAGCAGACCATACGGAACCGCCTACATGGGTTTAATCTCCGTTCTCGTCGCCCAGCAGTACGGCCACGCCTAACTCCAGCCCATAGGGCAGCACGGCCCGCGCCTTCTGCGCACGTCACGTGAGGTGGACACGTCAGCAATGGTCCCAGGTCCTGTTCAGTGATGAATCACGCTTCACCCTTCACCACAACGACGGCCGACTGAGGGTCTGGAGGCGCCCAGGGCAACACTTTACTGACGCCAAATGTCCAAGAAAAGGTGGCCTTTGGTGGAGGTTCTGTAATGGTCTGGGGGGCCTTCAGCCTTCACCACAGAACACCCTTGTATCATGTACAGGGTAACCTGACTGGCAATCCGATACCGGGATGAGATCCTTCGACCGCTGGCTGTGCCTACACTGCAGCAATGGGACCGAGGGCTGTCTACCAGGATGACAATGCTTGCCCCCACAGGGCAAGGGTGGTCAACGACTTCCTGCAGCAGTCTGGAGTCAACAGAATGGAGTGGCCAGCATGCAGTCCCGATCTCAACCCGATTGAGAACCTCTGGGGATGAGCTGGATCGCAAAGTGAGGAGCCACCCCCCTCCCAGGGATGCCCAACACCTCTACCAATGCTGCAGGCTGAGTGGCAGGCGCTTCCACAGAGGATCTTCACCAACCTGGTCAACTCGATGAGGACTCGCTACGTCGAGTGCCAGAACAGCCATGGTGGTTACACGCATTACTGAGCTTTTGGGAGCATCAGTATGCCCTGTCTTGTGATTTCAATGACTTTGGGAAATCAAATTTGGATACGTACCCACTTTAATCAAATGTACACACCAAACGATTGCTCGAGATTGAAGGCAATTGTGTATCGTTATCACTAAAGAATGAAATTAAAATGTTGGCCAAACTTCAACGCATTGGACTTTCTTATTTTGACAGTTATGAATGTTTGTGAAAGTGATCCTTAACTTTTTGTGTGTAGCTTAGATTAGCAGTAAAAAAAAAAAGTGAATTTTATTTACATAAATAAAAAAAATAAATAAATTCTATCGCAGACTTTGTCGTAGTTGAACTCATCCTAGATCAGTTCATATTCTACGCTTTGAACTTCAATCCATCTTTATGGTTCAAACCTAGGCCAGTGGCGAAAGCCTCCTTTGGGGTTTTTTCCCACCAAACTGTAGCATGGCTTCTGGCTTCAGCTGTTACTGTTGTTTCATTTCCATTGGCTCTACAACACGGTAAGCCAGCATGTTATCACGTGCGTCCTTTCAAACCACGAATCCTTAAACTGTTGTAAGTCGCCATTGTTTTCCATCTGTTTCATTTTGGCGGGCTGTCTTTCCCCCTGGTAAAGAAAGGAGAAGGCAGCCACATGGTCCCCCCCCCCTGTCACCACCATTTAATAATGAACGTTTTCTGATAGGGTCACTGGTATCGAAACCAGAGAGGTCGGGGGGGGGGTGGGGTGGGATGGGGGGGGGGGGGGGGGGGGAGGGGGGTGGCACCAACCCCGCCACCCCAGAAATAAGGAGGAGAAGCATTTAATGTCTCCCACCACTACCCAATACAACAAAAAGAAGAAAGAAGGAAAAAGAAAAGAAGAATAAAAAAACAACAACCAACAACAACAAAACACCAATAACCAACAAGAGCAGAACAAGAACAGAAAATTTAAGAAATGAAAAGACAGAACCGACCCACTTAAAGTCATAATAATGTTTCTTTACTCAATGGCATTTCAGTGAGATACATTAAGGAGTAATGCTTGGCTCAAGTTTCATCTCAAGTGCTCCCATTTTGCTTCGGTGAATAAGAAACAAGACGCATGTATATGGGCGCCCCTCTGCGCCATCATAAAAAAACATATAAGATAACACCCACACACCAAAACACTGTCCCTTCCCTCCCCTCCCAGCTTTTACAAGAATCTGGAAAGAATGAAAAACTCCCCCTCCCCCCCCCACCCCACCCCCCTCCCCCATTTGATAAAAAAGAAAAAAATATGCGACCCCCACAAAACCCTCCCCCATTCCCGCTATATACAAAATTAGAAAGATGAGATCAACACCCCCCTCCCCCACCTCCACTTCAATATTTTTAATGTGAAAGATAGAGTACTCTAACCCACCAAACCTGCTTTTCTGGGGGAGAAAAAAAGGAAAAGAAATTGTTCCCAATCACTAACCCGCCTGCATCTGTATTTGGTTAAAGATGAGATAAGATGATGATACTTTTGTCAAATACTGATCAGCTCACGCTGTATCCCCACTCCCCCCCCCCCCCAAACACACACAGCTTCATCTCCTTCCCACCCCCCCCCAGCCCCACCTCATCCATCAAAACTCTCCATTCCCTGAAGTTTTTGTTGTTGTTCATTCGTGGAGTTAGGTTAAGATGAGAGTTTATTAGCGCGTACGTTTAGGTCAGTTAGGTTAGGGCAGTTAGGGCAGGCTTAGAGTTAGGGTATGCACACCCAGATCTGGAGAGTCTTTCGGTGTTCTTATCAAGGTTGCCAACTCTAATGCACCTGAACACGCTGTCCGCGATTTTATGACTAATTGATTCCCCTTTCGGTCCAGTAACTTACCGGTGCTAGGATAATGTGCTACCAGACTAAACCAGGTCACTCAGTTAAAGAAGCTACTCACTGTGTGCGTAGCTTTCGTCGCAATCCGGCCGACTTCTCAGCGCAACTGCTGGTTTGAGCAACTGGATGCATGCGCACCGCCGTGAGTGAACTCACGACAATGCGAACTGAATGAGTGACGAGTTACACCGATGGCAGTTTTGTGTCGGCCCCGGTCGCGGTTTAAGGGTGGGGTTCCTTGCTGCAATGTGGACTTGCCTCCTTTACTCCCCTCTGGGGACCATCTTGCTTCTCTGTCGAGCATTTGCACATTGTCCTTTTCAAACTGATGTTTGGGTGGGATTAGATGTTCACTCGCACTGGAGATGACTCACGTTTGTGTTCCTTTCGTCTCTTGTGCAGGTTCACCAATGTAACTATGTCACAGTCCTGCAGTCTGTCTTGTATATCACCCCTGATTTTCCAATTTTGTCTGTTTTGTTCCTTGGGGTGGACTAACTGGCTTCTGATGGGTTGGTGGGCTTGGCGTGGACACTGACTCCCAACTTTCGGATCTTCCTGCTGAGAGCTTCAGTGACGCCGGTGACGTACGGCATGGAGACGTGCCCTCTCGACGGGTTTGACGTTCAGTGCGGAGTGGGTTATGATTTTCTGCCCCCCCCCCTCCCCCCCCCCCCCCCCCCGGATAGCCCATGCCCACTTCTGGTATCCCGATATACTTAACACTTTCTTGATGTGCTGCACCTCTTCTTCCCTAGCGGTGTCGGTGGAGCAGATGGTCTTCGCTCGGTGGGTGAGGGTGCGAATAACTCCCAGCTTGTGTTCCAGGTGACTGGTGACTGTCAAACCGCAAATACTGGTCCGTGTGGGTCGGCTTTCTGTAGACGGAGAAGGCGAGGCCTGTCTCTGTCCGGTTGATGCAGGTGTCCAACATCGCGATGCTGCCGATCTCTTCTACCTCTCAGGTGAACTTGATGGCAGGGTGTTGGTTACTGAGATGGGTCGTGAAGTCTTCGACCGCCGATGCTAGGATGTTTTGGATCGCCATCAGAATACCCTATCTTAGACACTGTGCGTCGTAAAACTCGGCTAAAAACCTGGTATGCCACCACAAGATCAATGGAATGAGAGATCGTCTTGTGATCTCTCTCTCTCTCTCTCTCTCTCTCTCTCTCTCTCTCTCTCTCTCTCTCTCTCTCTCTGTTATTCCAAAATGTGAACATGCAAACCTGCTCGCACGCATGTTCACACATAGAAACGCTCATTACGCCCCTGTGGTCATTCAAGCACACACACACACAACACACACACACACACACACACACACACACACACACACACACACACACACACACTATTTGTTAGCATACTGGTAAGAAAACAGTTCGTCAATGCCTTTACAACATGGAAATTCAACAGCTTTCGTGTTGACAAACCAGTGGACATTAGGAGATATTTTAGCCATCCTTCTTTCCACGCATGTTCGCTACGATGAATGTTATTCTGTTGCGGAATTAAGTATTGTTAAGCCTTTTTGAGCGCAGTTTCAGGAAGCGAAATATTGTCTTCGAGTAGCACTTATAGCAATTATGATTTCAAAATGTTTCTCCTTTTAGATGATGGCATGTGGGAGTAATGTTGTTCTAGAGTTAAGAAACCAGAGACGATGCAAAATACTGGTGGTATGCTACATAGGAGATTTACGCCATTGATCTAGGACTGTCTCCACTATTTTTCTGCAGCTCTTAATAAAACACCGTGTCAAACTGGATAATTGTCTGATTCGGTACCAACTTTAACAAAACGCACGTGCGCCCTGCTTCATTGCAGAATATTGACAATGGAGATACGGTGTGTCACTGGACATTACAACAGTTTCCCGTCTAGGTTCGCCTATAGCCTGAAGGTTAACAGGCTTTAGCTTAAAGGTTAACAGGACTTAGTCTAAAGGTTAACATGACTTAGCCTAAAGATCAACAGGACTTAGCTCACAAAGGTTTTAGCCTAAAGATCAACAGGACTTAGCTCACAAAGGTTAACAGGACTCAGCCTAAAGGTTAACAGGACTTAGCCTAAAGATCAAGGAGACAGCCTAAAGGTTAACAAGACCTAGCCTAAAGGTTAACAGGACTTAGTCTAAAGGTCAACAGGACTTAGCCTAAAGGTTAACAGGACTTAGCCTAAAGGTTAACGAGACTTAGCCCGAAGGTCGACAGGACTTAGCCTAAAGGTTAACAAGACTTAGCCCACAAGTCAACAGGACTTGGCCTAAAGGTTAACAGGACTTAGCCTAAAGGTTAACATGACTTAGCCTAAAGGTTAACAGGACTGAACTAAATCAGGTTTCCACTGACTGCTGAGTGGACAGAGAGGTTTTTCAAGCCGAAAAAAAAATCGACCGAACGTGTTTCGAACTCATGACTGTCGGCTCCGCAAGGAAATTATCTAATCATAATTTGGCGACGAGTCGCTACCCATGCAGATTGTCCTGGACTGTAAAGTGAGGGGAAGGAGTTGGAGGTCACGTGGGTGCCATGAAGAGGGGAAGGAAAGGGGGGGGAGGAGGGGGGCGGGAGGGGGGGGGGGGCTCACTGATAGTCACGGACTCAAGTTTTGGCGGTGTCTGGCAGTACGCTTGGATTGCTTTGACCGTCCTCTCTACCTGCAAGTGGAAATTACCATAAAGGGGCTCTACATCTTTTCCTCCGCCTTTCTCCGGTGGCACCGCCGCAAGATGAACAAAGGCAATAAATGGGCGTAGAAGTTCAATAAAGCAGCCGGCACGAAGGGGCCACGAAATCAACACTTGTGCGACCTTTCTCAGAGAAACCGTATAATTGCTACCCTCACGACACGATGAATGCTTTTCCGTCTTGGGCAAAATGGCCGCATAAAGCAGGCGAGAAAGAAACGTTATTATTCGGCCATTTCAAGCCGTCCACGATGTATGTGACAGAGGGAGCATTAGCTGCCACTGTGGCCTCGTTACGCCGGAGTTTTAGTGCCGCAGGAGGCCCGGAGGTGAGTGAAATGCGAGTGTGTAAACTACCCGGCGGGCAACCCGCACAGGCATTCTGCCACACCTGAGCACCGGGCGTTGGACAAGGAGGACCACGCACCTGTCGTAGAGAGAGAGAGAGACACCACAGGAGAACCCGCACCCCACCCCCACTGTCCTTCTCCCCGGCAGTTTATTACACTAGCAGGAGGCTTTCCGAGGTTATATTTCAGCGTAGATCGTTAACTGTCTTCATGTCAACACCATCATTTTGGAATAGCTTGCGATTATGTGTCAGTTTTTTTTTTTTTTTTTTGGTCTACGTATTACAAACCACCCCGAACACACTTCCGTGTAAAATAATCCAC
>CM065714.1:141984165-141986665 GCA_033310375.1 Conus canariensis
GGGACGGGGCGGCAGGCTGTTTGTCCCCCCTAGTGTTTGATGGGTGGGGAAGACAGATTTATCATGCCACGTTTCTTTGCTTTCATATTACCCCGCTTCGACGGGCCATTAATCACTCCGGGCCCCTCTGGGAGCTCGGCGATGGCTTTCAATTTAGTATGGAACATTGCTCCACCGGCCATTTCTTTCGGGGGATCGGGACTATAAATCAGGGCTTAATATGCCCATTTACCGCGCTGCCAGGGTTCTCAAAATGCTCATGTAATTTGATGTTAATACAGAATGGCTGCGCAAATGTCCGAGCGCCCATGAGTTATGGGCGCAATACGGCCACGAGTCGTTGCGAGTGGCGAGGTTTTGTGACCTCGCCAGGGGCGGTAACTACCGACCTAAACATTCCCTTGGATCATTTACCTTTCTTGCGCAAAAAAAGGAGGGGGCTGGCAAATAGAAGATAATGCTGGCGTGAGAAAAGAACAGTTTATGACATATGTGGGCAGAGCGTATTACCATAAAGTTCCGGCGATATGTGAAACCATTTTCTTTTCTTCCAAGCCCTCCCCTCTACCATTGATCAGAGAAGGGGGAGGAGAGAGAGAGAAGAGAGAGAGAGAGAGAGAGAGAGAGAGAGAGAGAGAGAAGAGAAGAGAGAGAGAGAGAGGGAAACCTAAATCTACATCGCTGGCCTCTCTTCCTCCTCCTCCATCCTCTTGCTTTTCTATCTCTCCATTTCTCTGGAAGCAATTCAGAGACTCAGACACCATCTGTAATGATTCCCATCCTCTTAGTGACCATCCGTTGCTGTACGGAAACATATTGCAGAGCGCATACTTAAAGGTGGCATCACTGTGTAAAAAGACCCCCCTAATTCAGAACGTGAACACTTCATTGCCTCGGACGGTCCTCGGTATTCCTGTAAACGGCGTTCGGAGATGGGTACTTCGTGAGTGAAATAAAGTGGTAGTTTATATCACTTCGACAACCGTAATCCGGTTATGGACCCATTGGGGAAAAACAACGTCCGGACATCTACATCTCTGGCGGGAATTCACATACGTAACCGAGTTTATATGGCCACATGCTGGACGTTACTGTAGGCTGTTAGTGGTGTGTTGGACCACCGGTCCATCACTGTGATCTGAGATGGATGATGGGTTTGAACCTCATAATATCGTTCGTTGCGTGTAGGTCAAAATCTCTTCAAAGGCCCAATTGAAATGACAAATCGCATGCTTACAGCTGTCCACTTTAGTGAGCTTAGCTGATGAGCTAACTCGGTTGCTTCTGTATATCAAGTCCAGCCGCTAAGCCCAGCAGCTAGGGTGAATAATCTCTTAGACCACTCAAGCTAGCATGCTGATCGTACAATAATCCACTAAAAAGATATCCAAAAATCTTAAAAACAATGGTTGTGATGTGAGCATTATGCTCATTTCGGTGCGCGTTTTCATCAGTTAAAACATCTTTGGGAGTCTGTCTGACTCAGTGTAGTTTGAGCTCTGTGTGTCGCGAATCTGTGGCAACACGGTACCGCTGTGCAACACGGTACCCACGCTGTGGCAACACGGTACCCACGCTGTGGCAACACGGTGCCCACGCTGTGGCAACACGGTGCCCACGCTGTGGCAACACGGTACCCACGCTGTGGCAACACGGTACCCACGCTGTGGCAACACGGTACCCACGCTGTGGCAACACGGTGCCCACGCTGTGGCAACACGGTGCCCACGCTGTGGCAACACGGTGCCCACGCTGTGGCAACACGGTGCCCACGCTGTGGCAAACGGTGCCCACGCTGTGGCAACACGTACCACGCTGTGGCAACACGGTACCCACGCTGTGGCAACACGGTGCCCACGCTGTGGCAACACGGTCCACGCTGTGGCAACACGGTACCACGCTGTGGCAACACGGTACCCACCGTGGCACACGGTGCCACGCTGTGGCAACACGGTACCCGCTGTGCAAAGGTCCCACGCTGTGGCAACACGGTACCCACGCTGTGGCAACACGGTACCCACGCTGTGGCAACACGGTGCCCACGCTGTGGCAACACGGTACCCACGCTGTGGCAACACGGTACCCACGCTGTGGCAACACGGTACCCACGCTGTGGCAACACGGTACCCACGCTGTGGCAACACGGTACCACGCTGGGCAAAGTATGAAGCGAGCAATAGCCAGGCCGTTAACATAAACTTGGTAATTTAGGTTTCAGAAACTCGCGTGTTCATTGCTGTATATGTATGTGTTTGCACACATATATACATATACATGCAGTCTGACTGATGGACTAACTTCACGTATAAAGACACATAAATATCCATATTCTGACTATCACCCAGACGACTGTTTTCGAGATTCCCCCTCTATGGTGCCCCTGGGAAATGAACGCGGACAGCAGGCTATATCAAAGGCACCTGGCTGAAGGGAAGGGATAATGAAGAAGAAGAAGAAGAAGAAGAAGAAGAGAAGAAGAGAAGAAGAAGAGAAAAGAAAC
>CM065714.1:141989165-141991665 GCA_033310375.1 Conus canariensis
GTTGGTGGAGAGAGAGAGAGAGAGAAGAGAGAGAGAGAGAGAGAGAGAGAGAGAGAGAGAGAGAGAGAGAGAGAGAGAGAGAGAGAAGACAATGACAACGATTCTTTCTTTTATAACGGGTAAAAGTATTGACTTAGTAAGCCATTTTTCATACTTGCCGTTACTATTCTACAAGCTGGTACTAAAAGATACAACATACGCACAAAACATGATAATACAAATCAACAACAACAAACCAAATAAACAAACAATAACAACCACCACCATGAAGCAGGTACTGATACCATCAGTGAAATAAGAAAAATGAAAAAGGCAATTCAAAGTTCGACAAAAACAAAGACAATAAAAAAAACTAGAAAATAGCATACATTGAAAGTATTGACGTAGAGAGTCTATTTTAAAATGTCTCTATTTGAAAAAAAAAAGAATAAAAAGAAGGAAAAGAAAAAAGGAAGAAGAAAATAAAGGCAAGGAGAGAGAGAGAGAGAGAGAGAGAGAGAGAGAGAGAGAGAGAGAGAGAGATCTTTTATTTATGCAATGACTTACGTTTCATATTGGAATACCTACCATCGGCAGATATACATTTTTACACGATTTCCCGCATTCGCATTACCTTACTGTCCATCGAGACACTTACTTTCAAACAAAAATGATAGAATAATAAAAGACACATCTATATGGGACCTGGTCAAGCCTGCTTATCTGGCACATGGGGCTTTAGAAATTGTACGCACGCACGCACACACACATACACACACACACTCCCTCTCTCTCTCTCTCTCTCTCTCTCTCTCTCTCTCTTCTCTCTCTGTCTCCCTCTCTCCTCTCTCTCCTCTCTCTCTCTCTCTCTCTCTCTACTGTGACACACACTTTCAGATCATTACTCTCCTTCAGTTTCAGTTTCTTCAAGGAGGCGTCACTGCGTGCGAACCAGTCCATATACGCTACACCACATCCGCTAAGTTCTGAGACCACTCTACGCATGATTTGAAGCTGATGGATAAATGAACTAACAACTAAGATGAGAGAATTGAAGAAGAGGGTCTCGTGGCTACGACTTAGCAGATGTCTATCTGACCTACGCATCAGCCCAATGCGCTGGTCAGACTTTGAGTGCCTACCTAACATCATTGTTGGTTTGTTCGCCTTCACATTAGCAAACTCCCTTGCAAAGACGAACGCTTCATGCTGATAAATTCAGCAATAACAGAGTGTTGATTCCTGGAGACGGGACCTGGAATCGGACACCAGGCAGACGGGTTACAGCTGGAGCGAATTAGAAAAGATTGCCCAGGACCGTGGTCGTTGGCGGGCAGTTGTTGATGGCCTATGCTCTGGCAAGAGCAATGGGCCTAAGTAAGTAGTAAGTAAGTAAGTAAGTAGAGTGTTGATTGCTGGAACTTCTTCGCCTGCGCATGAAAGCAGCGCTAAATTCTTTATCGAATGTGAACTGATGAACTGACTATTCTGAACTGTAGACGTAGCACAGCGCCGTTTTTCTTTATTTCTAGGCACAGCTAACATTTCATCTTTCCGGGGTAAAAGTGTATTAGCTTGTGATATGGATGAAAGTCGTCTAAGAGTAGCCTGCCGTGTGGAAACAGTGCATGAATTCATTATAAAACTTGCGAAATACGAATTTATTTCAGGGTATCATAATCCATGCATCTTTCATGTCAGATGTTGGAATCAGATTTCACACTTGTCAGCATGTTTAGCAGTTTCATTCACACACACACACACACACACACACACACACACACACACACACACACACACACACACACACACGCACGACGCACGCACGCACGCACGCACGCACGCACACACACACACACACACACACACACACAACACACACACACGGGCGCGCACGCGCGCGCTCCTTTTTGTACTCCCAGTTCTTATAGAACTGGGATCACTTTACAATGGGAACGAAGAAATGCTGTCTGTCTGTCTGTCTGTCTGTCTGTCCCGTGGTCAAAATGTGTTCCACTCGCTCCAGACAAAACTTCTGGGCCGATCTTTCTGAAAATTTGTAGGTATGTTTATTATGGGTCACGGAGATGCCCGATGTTTTATTTTACCAGAATAGCCGTTATTAACAACTACAACGGCCCAAAACGGGTGTTCTTCCTTATGGAATATCTCAGAAAGTACTTGACCGATTTATAAGCGGTTTGGATGAACTTGTGACAAATCGGAGCCTCTTTCCATATGTAAGTGATGTAATGCTGAAAATCGATTAAACAACCGTTAAAAACCGTTACATTGCCGTTATTTCTTATATATAGGTGGATTTTAATGAAATTTGGTATACAGAAGGTCATCACACACAAATGGCACTTCTATGTAGTGTTTCAAAATTTGATCGTTAAAAACCGTTCTTCTTGACATATTGTCCGATCTGGATGAAATTCGGTATGTACACAGGCTTTAGCCCAGTGAGGACTAAAATACCAGTTTCAAAAGTGTACATCGGTTATATAACCGTTAGAAC
>CM065714.1:142016665-142034165 GCA_033310375.1 Conus canariensis
CGCACGCACGCACACCAATTCAGAAAATGATCCGTACTCATTGTACATTCATAATGATTTTTGCTACTTCCACTTCGAATAACACTCATTGTAGACTATCATTGTGACAGGTAAATATATTGATATGTTGTTACAGGTAAATAAATCAAAAAATGGTAAATTATAGTTGCAACGCAAAACCCGATAACAGCAGCTCAAAAATTAAGAGGCATTCATAAGCGTAAACAAAACAAAACGAAACAAAAAGTCTTGCACATAAGTTAAATCGTAAGGTTTCTGTACCAGGTAAATTTAAAGTTCAGATTTGAAGACTTTCTCAGCGAGGTCGGCAGAGAGTTCCAGATAACAGGACCTAAATAGTGGAATGTTCTCTGACCAAATGATTTCAGGCTAGTTTTAGGGACACTCTGTAGTTTTTCAGTACTAGATCCGTGGCAGCAGGGTTGCTGATAAATCAGAAGGAGAGACCAGAACTAAAGTGGTACTTGACTTACTTGACTTACTTGACTTAGTCCTCATCGTTCCGATCAGAACACAGGGCCCGCACTGCAGATCTCCATCTCGCTCTGTCTTGGGCTGTTCCCTTGGCTTCACCCGAGGTCATGTTGGTGAACTTGAGTTCTGCCTGTAGAGTTCTTCTCCAGGTGGTGACTGGTCGTCCCGTCTTCCGCTTCCCCTGTGGGTTCCAGTCCAAGGCGTGGCGTGGGATGTGGGCCTGTCCTCTACGCAGGGTGCGTCCAACCCAACCCCACTTCCTCATCTGGATACTCTTGGTGACTGGGTCTTGCTTCGTCCGGCGCATGAGTTCCTCGTTGGAGATTCGCTCCGGCCATCTGATGCGCAGGATCTGGCGAAGACAGGTGATGATGAAGACTTGCACTAACGTGGTAAAAACCCATCAAAACTTCGGCCGAAGTGCCAATGCAGCAATGTTGGATCTAACACGAGATGGGGTGACAACCAATGTAGTCTCATCATTAGTGGAGTAACCTGATCTTCCGTTGACTTTCTGAAAATCAAGTGGGCAACATTGCTTTGAAAGCACTGAAGACTACACACATCCTGACAAGACTGATCAGTAAGGCGCGGAATACACTAATCGACTCAGAATCAGAGAAGTGCCCAATTGAATGGCAGTCCCTGAATAGGCCGCGAAGATGAAATTTTCCTCAGTTCATAGTCGGCAGACCGACGGCTTTGACTGACACGAGACTGACACGATTATACATGAACAGGCTTGCATTGATCATGACACCTAGACGCTGCACGGAAGTTTGAAAGGAAACCCACCATCTCCTACCATTAAAACTTTTTCCTCTCTGAGACCAGAGGCAGCTGCTTATGAGAGACAGCCCATAGTGCCTTAGTTCTGCTGTCGTTCGCTGTGCAGCAGGCATGGTGCTTTAGCACTAACAACAGCACTGGAACACATTTGGCATCGATCTGAAGTTAGTGGAGAACAACAATATCCGTTCAGGGTTCTCTACCTACCACCTCAGAATTTACCGAAGTATTAGTATCATCTTCAAACGTACAGGTCACAGCTAACACCATTAACACCCCTCGTGTATTATTTACAGAATTTACCGAAGAGACTCCAGTATTAGTATCATTTTCAAACGTACAGGACACAGCTAACACCATTAACACCCCTCGTGTGTCATTTACAAACCATACAAAGAACTTTGCCTTGGCATATTCCCTCGTAGAATACCGCTCGAAATAGTCCTCCAAGCCGACCCCCAACGCATGTCTTTTCTTATCCAGGAAATCCTGGATCCCACCAAAGCATGCTCTTTCTAATCCCAGGCCCATCACACGTCTTCAGCAGACACTGCCAGGGAGTACTAGCACCCCCAGCCCTACTTTGCCTCATCTGGATGTTATACACCAACACAGTCGAGCAGCAGGGCGATAACATAAATGACCAAATAGAAAAACCATACCGGCAATCTGTTAAGTAGTTTTCCACATGTTTAGAAAGTTTTCTCTTAGTATTCGGTCCATAATCTTGCAGAAAAAATCGATTCCAGAATGACAGGACAGTACTTTGGATGTCTTTACTTATTTGTTTTTCTTCATGTTTTTGTTTTTACCTGTAAGGGGGGGGGGGGGGGGTGGAGGGATGTCTTCCCATCTCTGCAGGTATTGAAAGTTTGAATGCGTTATGAGCAACCCTGCTACCTTCTCTGTGGAGAATGAGCTAATTGTCATTTACAGAAAAAGCACCAACTGTTTCCAACACCTTCCAAGAACTCTTCGAAAAGCTCTGGAAACAAGGAATTCACCTTCTGTGCCAGTCATTATCATTCTACCTAAAACCCCTCCTGACTAGCCTTGGAGCGTCAAAGTCCGACTGAACCTTACAGCTAGTTATATTGACCGTGAGGCTTATTGGAGGCAAACCATGTAACCGACTTTTCATTCCCAATGGTTCTAGTGATAAATACACACATGCCTGCAGATCTTTACTGGTGCCGACTCAGTTTTCGTCATATCTGAAGAAATCACAGCCAGGGATTTCAGTCTCAGATGTCTTACCTAAAGTTTTATAATGTTCATCGTTGAAAGCATATCACATTTAGTCAACGTTTATTACAGAAACACAGTCATAACCAAAATTAATGTGGGGGTTGTCTTATCTTTTTGTATTTTTACAGACTTTCTTTGTATTCCTTAGCATCAAGGGGCACTCACATTAAAAGTAGGCACCGGAGTATTCCCGTGTATCCCCTTATGTTCAGTCAAAAATTTGTATTTCTTCCACATTAACATCGGACATTCGATATTTCTTTTTCGAATGCCAATTTCCTGGAATTCTACTGACTTGTTTCTTGTTTGGTTCGAACTGATTATCATTTGGATCATTCCGATCAGAGGTACAATGAAATCAGATGGACAATTCATAAACCAAAGGCCTGTCTGAATAAGGATTTGGGGATACTAAACATGTCAGCGCGTCCCCGCAGAAAACAAGCGTGTGCTACCAGACTGTGTATACAAGACAGTTACTACACAAAGCCTTGTGTCCCTTTCCATACAGTTTCAGCTCGCGTTATCTCTCTTTCCCGTTTCTGCCGCCTTCAAAACACACACACACACACACACACACCACACACACACACACACACAACACACACACACACACACACACATCAACACACACACCACACACACACACCAACACACACACACACACACACACACACACACACACACACACACACACACACACACACACACACACACACACACACACACACACACACACACACCACCACCACAGCACACACACACACACACACACAACACACCACCACACACACACATCACCAAACCCGCACGCACCCACGCACGCACGCACACGCACGCACGCACAGAGAGAGAGAGAGAGAGAGAGAGAGAGAGAGAGAGAGAGAGAGAGAGAGAGAGAGAGAACCCGTATAACTTGTTCAGACTGTGAATTCACATTCAGCTAGCATAGTCTGCCTGCGAAATACTTTCAAGAGCAGCAGGTCTGAGTCGTTCATCAACTGTCATTTTTTCTTTCAGACCTCATTTTTGAAGTGTTCGTTCACAGTGATTTTCTGTCACACTTGTTTCCTTTCACGTCCTTCAACAATACTTTCAGACGCTTTGAAAATAACATTTCAATTTCTCTTGTGCCTTTCTCTCATATCGCTGACAAGTTCTGTCAGATTTTTTTTGACTCTCTCGGTGTTCCCGGTTTTCGCTGCTGCGCGGTACTGTCACATTCGGAAGACCCTAAAATCTCCACTGTGGCGACACTTTTGACAGATGGTACCTAACGCTCTCCAAACGCGCCTCCCTTCAGTCTATCCAGACGACCGTTGAGCGTGTGCATGTCCTCTCGGAATTCGGGCAGCAAACTTGGGCAATATTACCGACATTTTTCTCTTCTATGAGATTGCGTGGCTTCACGGCTGAAATGACAGATTGAGACGAATAACATCCTTTGCCAGAAGTAGTCAGTGGAAGAGACTGTGCGGCCCGAACAACAGCGCGATCATCTGAAGAGACTTCTGGAGGGGGGCGGGGGGGGGGGGGGTATAACAGACCGGCTTCTTACAACATTCACCGTTGAAAACCACTGTCCTTTGTCAAATTTCTTGTTGACAGAATCTTGTACAGCTTTTTCCACGTTCCCTTACCATACCCAGGACTGCAGACTTTTTGGGTTCCCATCTTCTGTGCCACTTCAGGGGAATTGCACTCACGCCACTCATTCCGAGCCCCTCTCCACAGCCACAGCCCGGCCCGTCCCGCCGCAGCCTCGGCACCGGCAATCCACTGGGAGCAGTCAATGTCCAAGTTGTCAAGAGGTAACCACCTAAGGAGACACTGCACCACCGCCGAGTCACTTCGGTGGTTTTCAGTGGTGCCTGTTCTGATCTAGCATACGCAGGACACCACCTACTTCGTTCTCTACTGACAACAGTAATTGCTTAGTCGCGGAGCCGGCATGAGTGAGCTCTCCCTCTAAGGGCACCACCACGTCGGTCCAACGACAGCCCCCATGAATTCACCAATACAGTGACCCAGACGGAATCAAACCAAGGCCATAGACGTAGAGAGGACATCGAAACTGAGGTCACCATGACAGCAGGGCATGAAGGGCCACAAAATTTGACTTTTTTTTTAATGCTGATCAATGAGAATGATGAAGACGATGCTAGGGATATCCATTCCGGTCTGAGATGCATGACAGGGCAGAACTCTACGCTCACTTTCAAATATATCCAGGCGTCAACCAGGCCCGAGAGATACAGACACTTGCAGTGTTGGTCAGGAAATTTGAGCAACACTCTCAGAGACGCATCCATTTAGAGGATGAAACTCAAACTGTGTGGCCCCAGATTCCCAGCTGAGCCTGTAGCAAACTCAACTCTGGGTAGGAGCCAGTCGGGGCAGAAAAATCGCACATGAGTCCAATGGGAATTGAACCCACGACCTCCCAGCCGAGAGTCCGCGACGCTGACTACGTCACCACGGTGGCTAGTACCAGGACTGTCAGACTTGGTTCTTAATGCTAGTGCGATTATACCACTATGTTTGACATTTTCTGTCCCTCTTTATTTTTCTTTGCTTTTTTTTCCTCCAGTAACTTTGTTTTGTTGTTTTGCTCATGTATTGTCACATTTACCTTCCATTCAAAATTTGAAAAGGAACCAACAGTGTCCTTCCAGTTGCAGAAATAATTTCTAACGTAACAGCAATAGTAACATTGACTGTATTGCATTATGCCGTGCTGTATCATTTATTATAATTCATTTGTATTGTTGAAAAAAATCCCACGTATGGTTTGTATTGTATTGTATTGCATTGTTCTTCATTGCATTATATCGTATTTTATTGTTTTGTATGTTTGTATACGTTTATCCGTATAAACATTTGGGTGCTGGTCTTCCCGGAAGAAAAGGGTCCCTCACCTTTGTACGGAGCCACACATCTTTCAGTACAGGAAGCCCCCCCCCCCCCCCCCCCTCCCCAACCTCCATCATCTATCCCCGTTCTCTGGAAGTTCCGTGCCCGGTAAAGGACAGTGTAATAGTGAAAGAAAAGGAGAAAGAGGAAGAGGAGGATGGTGTAGTGGGGAGGGGGGAGGGGAGAAGACGTGGAGGAGGGTGTATAGTGGAGGGAGGAGAGAGAGAGAAGAGGAGGACGGTGTAGCTATGAAGCGGAAGGGGAGGGGGGGGAGGGGGGGAGAGAAGAGGAGGGTGTAGTGATTGAGTCGGAAGAGGAAATAGAAGAAGCTGAGCAATGGAAAAAAAGGAAGAAGAGGAGAATGATTTAGTAGTGAGGAAGGACTAGGAAGAGGAGATAAAGGTGATGGTGAGAACGAGGGGGAAGAAGAAGAGAAGAAGGGTGTCGTGGTGAAGGAAGAGATAGAAGAGAAAGAGTAGTGTAGTATGTAGTAGTAGTAGTAGTAGTAGTAGTAGTAGTGTAGTAGTAGGAGGAGGAGGAGGAGGAGGAGGAGGAGGAGGAGGGTGTGCTATTAAAGAAGGAAAAAGAACAGGAGACTGAAGTGGTGATGGAGGAAGAGGGACGGGGGTGGGGTGGTGGGGGGGGGGGGGTGAAAAGTGTCGAAAGAGGAGGAAGAGGGAAAAGGTGAAGTGATCAATAAGGAGGAGAAAGAAGAGAAAGAGGAGAGGCGTGGTGGAATAGAAGGTGGAAAAAAAGGGGGAAATAGAGGGACGGAGTCGCAATGGTGAAGTAAGAGAAGGGGGTTAGGGGAGGGGATGGGGGGGGGGAGAGAAAAGAGAGGAGAGAAGCAAATTACAGATGAAATAACCCATTGTATGGGAATTCACGACAGCTGCAGTAGCAAAACAGTAGCAAAACCAAGTTACAGATAAAATAAACCCACTGTATGAGAATTCACGACAGCTGCAGTAGTAGCACCAGCACCAGCAGCAGTAGCACCAGAAGAGTTAATAATCGTAGTTTCACTGACAGCGGTAGGAGCATCAGGAGCAGCAGCAGCAGAAGCAGCAGCAGTCAACAGCAGTAGCACTAAAAGAGTTAATAATAGTAGTTTCACTGACAGCGGTAGCAGCATCAGCAACAGCAGCAGCAGCAGCAAAAGCAGTAGCACTAAAAGAGTTCATAATAGTAGTTTCACTGACAGCGGTAGAAGTATCAGCAGCAGCAGATGCAGCAGCAGCAACATCAGTAGCAGTAGAAGAGTTAATAATAGTAGTTTCATTGACAGCGACAGCGGTAGCAGCAGCAACAGCAGCAGCAGCAGCAGCAGCACAGACACAGCTAGGTAAATATGAGTGATGGTCGTGATGTCCTTATTGAGTGTTGTCGAGCGCTCTCCAGTCCATCAAACAGAAATATGCTGTCTGGCCCGGAAGATCTCCTGGGCTAATTTCAGGAAGGAATAGATATAGGTTACCATGGCCACACGCTTCTTTGTTGGGAAAATAGCACTGTGTTTTGTTCCCTGTGAATGCTCTGAGGAGAAACTTACTGGTAAGACGTGTTTACATCGAGTGCCAGCCGCGCGTGCGCTCGCTTTCACACACACACACACACACACACACACACACACACACACACACACACACACACACACAACACACACACGGGCGTGTACACCCTAGCACACACACACACACACACACACACACCACGCACGCACGCACGCACGCACGCACGCACACACCACCACGCACACACACACACACACACACACACACACACACACACACACACGTCTTGCGCGCGCGCACAGAGAGGAGAGAGAGAGAGAGAGAGAGAGAAGAGAGAGAGAGAGAGAGAGAGGAGAGAGAGAGATTAGAAGTATGTTTTAACAACTCTTGACAGCTTTCCACGTCGCTGCTTTGTGAAGCAAATACCTTCTTGTAAGTCCAAACACGTTTTATGAACCCGATGTCGTCTTGTACTAGTCTTATTAACCCAAGCTCGTCTTGAAATTCTGTAGAATGATTAGAGAGTTTGTCTGCGGATGACACGATCGTGAGTTCAAACCCCAGGAGGAGTCGAGTTTAAATTTGTATTTATATATTTATTCATTTATTTATTTATCTATTTATTTATTTATTCATTCATTCATTTCTGCTTGACAATTTTGCTCTCCACCCTTCAGCAAATGGGTATCTGATTCAATCCAGGGGAGATAAGAAGCAGCGGAAGGAAAGGGGTAGGATCCGCATTCCATCATGCCGTGCCCAAGACACAGAGAACCTCTCAGAGTTCGCTTCCCTTACGGCCGATTGGCAAAGGAAATCTAAACCTTTAATCTTAAGTCCAGACTCGCCTCGTACGCTCAGTCTAATCTTTTGATCTTGTAAACCCAGTCTTGTTTCATTATCTTGTAAGCCCAGTCTCGTCTATTCATCTTGTAATTCCAGTCGTGTTTCGTCATCTTGTAAACCCAGTCTCGTCTATTCTTCTTGTAATTCCAGTCGTGTTTCATCATCTTGTATACTCAGTCTCGTGTATTTATCTTATAATTCCAGTCGTGTTTCGTCATCTTGTAAACCCAGTCTCGTCTCATCATTCAGTCTGATCTTGTAGCCTTTGTGAACCTAGTCTTGCATGTCCTTCCAGCTTTTTCAACGAATTACTGGCGAGGACGTATGTTGCTTACAAATCTCTCTCTTCAGACTTTTTAAGCAGTGCTTCTGACTGTCTCAATCTTCATTTCAAAGCCAGACATGTGATTCCCCGTGTGGTGAAGGAAGAGGAGAAAGAAGAGGAGGCCAGAGATACCATTGATCAGCCAGGTTAAAAATGACAAGAGCCGATACAATCTCTTGCATACGTTGAATGAGAACAGGCACCACTGAACACCACACACGTGATTCAGCAGCAGCAGCAGCAGCAGCAGCAGCAACAGCAGCAGCAGCAGCAGCAGCAGCAGCAGCACGCAGCAGCAGCAGCAGACCAGTGTCTATTCTGGTGGGCTGCCTTATGGTGATCTTAACTGATGAATTTCCGAGGACTGCTAGCGCTGGGACTTTGACCACAAGAACCTGAGAGTTGATGTGAATGGCGTAGTGTAAGATTAATGCTGATAAGACGATAGTACTCCGCATCTCCTACAAGGAGCACAAGACCAACGATTATGTGCGGAACTTGGTCACCAACCTAGTTGGGCCCCACGAACCACTACTGGCAACGTCAAACGACGGAAGATGGCATGGTTTGGCCACATCATTCGTCACAACACCCTCTCCAAAACCATCATCAAAGGTACCGTTGAAGGAGAGCGCAGCGAGGAAGGCAGAGAAAGAGCTGGTCCGAAAACATAAACGATTGGACCAAAATGACCATGCCGGATCTCCTCACGACAGCTGCCAACAGAAGAGCTTGGAGAGAAACGGCGGCTGCCTCACCACGTCCCCCCAACGACCCCAGCGGTCAGGGGAATGAAATGATGAGATGATGAAGAGGATAGAGAAAACGCCGAGAGAGAGAGAGAGAGAGAGAGAGAGAGAGGAGAGAGAGAGAGAGAGAGAGAGAGAGAGAGAGAGAGAGAGAGAGAGAGAGAGAAACATGTATGGATTTCACAATCACATCGGAGGTTGTGCAATAATCAATATGAGCTGTACCGCTTTCGGCATGTCTCTTTCTTATGCTGCTGTTGTTGGCATGTTTTTGTCGTTGGGATGATTTTTGGACGTTATGGATTGTGCATTTTTGTTTCCGCCTTGTGCTAACAGCCTATGATATGACCTGTGTGGCCAGCTGAATTTTCAGGCAGTAGGTATGTTCACGTGAACGGAAAAAAAAAATGAAAGAAAAAAAAGAATGGGTTAAAGCGTGTGTATGCGCGCGCGCGCGCGCGCGCGCGCGCGCGCGCGTGTGTGTGTGTGTGTGTGTGTGTGTGGCGGTGGTGCGTGCGTGCGTGCGTGCGTGCGTGCGTGCGTGCGTGCGTGCGTGGTGTGTGTGTGTGTGTGTGTGTGTGTGTGTGTGTGTGTGTGTGTGTGCTCGCGTGTGTGTGTGAGTGTGTGCAAGGTCAGTTTATGGCGCTTTTATTCCATTGTTGGAAGGTTCTCTTACTTTATCTGGCTTTCATTTTCTTTCTTTCTTTCATTCTTTCTTTTTTTTTTTTCTTTTTCTTTTCCTTTCTTCTTTCCTTCTGTCTTTCTTTCTTCTTTTCTGTTCTTTCTCTCCTCTCTTTCTTTCTTTCTCTCTGATTTTCTTTCTTTCTTTCTTTCCCTCCTTCCTTCACTCCTTCCTTTCTGTCATTCATTCATTGTTTCTTTCCCTTTTTTCTTCCTTCCTTTCAATTTTTCCTTCTTTCTCTCTTTCCTACTTCTTTCTTTCTTTCTTTCCTTCTTTCTCTCTCTGTGTCTTCTTTCGTTTTTTCGGTTAAAAATGCGAGGATCATCGTTGGTATGCGTCCATTTTTAATTCCCAACTTCGGATTGCCACATTATGTAACTACGACGATGTGTTTCTCCAATAAGGCGTGCTGTCTGTACTTACGCCTTCATTTATCTTTCATTGCTTCGTACTCGTTATGATGACTGATTTATCATAATGATCAATACTTTCATTATGAGAAGCAGTATATATTTTTGGTCTTCTTGGAGTTTTGTTTGTTTGTTTGTTTTTGTTACCAGGTTGTAATTCAACAAATTTCTTTTCCATAACCTTTTACTCCCCCCATATTAACATGATTAAAAAAACCTATCCTAAATGCTTTTCACAAAAGATATACGATCATACATAAAAAGCAAAATACTTTCTATTTACTGTTACGAATATCTATTCCTTACATTCTATTATGTTTTCATATCATCTTTAATCTAAAAAAATATGAAATCCTGACTACAGGTTTTTTTTTTTTACTCACATATCTCTAAACATACAATTATCATAAACCTTGGAATTTGTTCTTGTTGTTGTTGTTGTTTTTGCTTCTAATGTTGATTGTCCGTCGTTATTGCTGTTTATGCTTGCTGACGTCAATATACAGTTGAAAATGTGCCAGTAAGGCGTGTTCGTGGGTCTAATGTTGCTAAATGGAGAATATCACGCCAGTGCGATTAATGAGATTACCCCTAGAACACGAGTCGTTGTAATTGGTGCTCTCTTCATAGATAGATTGCTGCCATTCCCAAAAGGTCACATGAGCTGAAAATCTGTATCACAATCATCGTTATCATCATCATCATCTTGTTGTGTCGTTGTCGTGATTATCCTCCACGGCGCCGTGCGGAGCAAGTTTTGTTGCTTTGATTTATTGTCAAGTTTGCTTACACCCTTGTTGGTGTGCTTGTCTGCTGCCTATCTGACATTCTCTTGATGATGGAAGCAGAGAAGAGGTACTAAAATATTCACCCGTTTACCTTGGTCTATTAGTCTCTCTCTCTCCGTCTACCGTCTCTCCCTCCCTCACTCCCTCCCTCCCTCTCTCTGTCTCGGTCTCTCTCTCTCTCTCTCTCTCTCTCTCTCTCTCTCTCTCTCTCTGTGTGTGTTACGCGCGCGCGCGCGCATGCACACGCACTCATACAGAGAGAGAGAGAGAGAGAGAGAGAGAGAGAGAGAGAGAGAGCGCAATTACTCTTTGTCTGTCTGAATATATGTGTACGTCTCTTCCTATTTGGATCTCTCTCTCTCTCTCTCTCTCTCTCTCTCTCCACACACACCATCACCACACACACACACACACACACACACACACACACACACACACACACACACACCAAACACACACACACACATACAAACATACGCGCGCGCGCACTCGTGTTCGCATTTTCATCTTATTATGATCAATTTCCTGACTTTTTTTTATCTTGACTTTAACTTTATTCTTTATGTTGAAATTCACATCTGATTGACAGTTTTTGCTAGAACTGGTATCTGCTTTACATAGTCTGTTGAAACTGGCATCTGTTCCATAGTTCACATCGGAATTGTTACCTACTTTATAGTTTATGTTAAAACTGGCATCTGATTGATTCTTTGTGTTGGAATTGGCATTTTTACAAAATGTGTTGGAACTGACATCTGTCTGAGGTTGGTATTGAAATTGACGTCTGTATGAGTATGACGGTGCGTGTTGGAAATAACATCTTTTTGATAATTTGTGTTGGAACGGATATCTCTCTTTGATGCTCTGTTTTGGAAATGGCATCTGTTGGATGTTTGTGTTGGAATTAACATATGTTTGATAGTCTACGTTGGAACTGACATCTGATCGAAGGTTTCTATCGGAACTGACATCCATTTGATGATTTCGGATGGAACCGTTATTTGTTCCACCGTTTGTATCAGCACTGCAGTCCGTTTTACTATGTGTGTTTGACCTGGCACCTCTTTTACAGTTTGCATTAGAACTGCCTTCTGGCTGATTGAATGTGCTGGAAATAGCATTTGTGTTAGAGTTTGTGTTGGAAATGGCATATGCTTGACAGTTTGTATGGCTACTCTGTGTTGGGATGGCATTTATTTGTTTGGTTGTGTTGAAACTAACGTCTGTTTGCAGTTGGTTGGTATTGGAGCTGATATCTGTTTTACAGGTAAGAGTTTGGATATGCCGTATATTTGACTGTTTGTGTTGGTACTAGGATCTGTTTCACCGTTTGTGTTGGACCTTGTACCTGCATGATTGTTTGTGCTGAAACTAGTATCTGTTTTATGATTTGTTTTGAAATTAACATCTGTTTAACAGTTTGTGTTGAAACAAACATTTGATTCCCAGTTAAGGTTGGAAGCAGTATTTGGTTAATAGTTTGTGTTGGATCTGACATCTGTCTGATAGTTTGTGTTGGAATTGGAATCTGTTTGATTATTTGTGTTGGAAGTGGCATTTGGTTCTTTGTGTTGACAATAGCATCTATGTGCAGTTTACGTTGGAACTGGAATCTGTTGATTCTTTGCGTTGGAAGGTTTGTGTTGGAAATAGCATCTCTGTGACAGTTTATGTTGGAACTGCAATTGACATCTGTTTCACACTGTGTTGGAAATGCCGTCTGTTTGACAGTTTGTGCTGGAAATCGTTTCATCGGAGGGAGAGGAGGAGGGGAGGAGTGGAGTGGGGGGGGGGGGGCTGGTGGGTAGCCAGACGAGACAGACGAAGGAGAATTTATAGTGCCCTATACCGAGAACATGGTCCTATCACTGTGCTTCGTCACTAATCCGTTCATTTACCTCTATATTCCCCCCGACGCGTATCATTGTCATTCTTGACAAGCAAGCTGGACTGTTTTACACGAAGAGGTAACTAGATAGTGTCTTTGTAAACAATCCGATGAGCAATCTGCAGAATTACTTGCTAGTGCATCATGACTAAGTGTGTGTGTATGTGTGTGTGTGTGTGTGTGTGTGTGTGTGTGTGTGTGTGTGTGTGTGTGTGTGTGTGTGTGTGTGTTGTGTGAGCTCGGAGAGAGCTTTTGTATTATGTAAGTATCTGCAAAATGCATGTTCCTGGATTCGTCTGGAAGGTTCGTTCTTTTTTCTTTTTTCACCATCCTTTTATCATTGGATGACAGCCAACTAAAGTAAAACTCAAAACCAGCCACACTTTTTATTACCTGGCTACCCCCCCCCCCCCCCCCCTTTCTTCCCCACTTATCTTCTCGTCGAACTATTCCAAGTCCCTCCGCCCAGCAAGAGTTTAAACTGAATAATTCTTCCCCCACCCATCTCTGTTTCAGAAGAAGCATTTAAACCACAGTGGGAGTTGTAATTTATACCTCGACCTCCTTCGAATCTGCACTGGAAGACATCGTGCACTGTTATGCTAATCATGATTAGGTTCTCTCTGCCGCTCTAGGCGATCCACAATCGGTGCTGAGAGACCAAACGAAAGCTGTTGAGAAGTCGACAGACTGAGATAAATCTTTTGAAGCCAGGCCTATCTCTGACGGCTCTTCTGACGCGAGGCTGCGCTGATGTCGACAGTTTGAAGAGCGCCCCCCCTCCGTGAGCAATGAGCAGGGACGTGCGTTGTGTCAATGTGAGACCTGGGGAATGAACGTGCACCGCGTGGGCCTGTGGGCCTGGCGCCAGAATGCTATCTGTCAGTCTTCCCGTCTCTCTGATGGATTGGCTAATTTGGCTTTCACATTTTACAAACGTCTTTTCTGAGTTGAACCCTTTACCGCCCCACGTCACTTTTTTGTCTTTTTTTTTGCGTTTCAGCTCTGGGTGCTTGGCTGACTGTTGCTTTGCTGTTTTTTTTTCTCTCTGTTTGGAAGGATCGTTGAGCAGCACTGGAAGACAATCTGAGATGAAGAGTGATTCATCACGTCAGATGGAGAGAGTCTTCATTTTGCTTATAATCCTTTAAACATTTCCTTCCTTTCAGCGGTTCTGGCAGGAGAGCACTTTACAAGACGTTGACATGACATGTCCTCCAGACATTGTCAGTATGTCACATATATACACAGACACACACAGACACACATACAAACAGACACACAGATACACATTCACTCACTCACTCACTAACACAAATGCACAAACACGCACACGTGCACGCGCGCGCGCGCGCACACACACACACACACACACACACACCACACACACTCACACACACACACACACCACACACACACCACACACACACACACACACACACACACACACCACACGCATATACACACATACTTTCGTCTGATACCACTTTTATTGGGAAGACGTTAAACTGAAGAACAACACATACGCACGTACACAAACACACATAAGCACACTAACATACATACAAATGTGCAAATACGAACATGACATGCATACATTTGGACGTATGCTTGTGAACACATACTCATATACACTCAGATACACACATACACACACAGATAAGTGGACATTTGGAAAGAGACAGGCAGACAGACAGGCAGACAGACAGACAGACAGGTTGGTGTATCCTTTTTGTGAACACAGCTTGCTTCACATTCATCAAATAGGGGGAAAAAACATCTGTCCAGAATTTTACGATTTGGTGGGCCGGATGCCAGATGTCGCAAATTGGCGTTTCAGTAGTTTGCCATTAATAAAAAAGGAGACATTAAATAATTCGATAGATAACACCAATTCTATTTGAACGGGACATCTGGAGTTAAGCTCTTTCTAAAACAAGCAAACGTTTGTCATCACAAGAGGTTCCTGAACTTGGTATACAAAAAAAACAAACAAACAGGAAATGCTCATAAAGATTTGGATGTTCACAATAATGGGGAAGATGTATGTCAGCTATTGTGCTTGGTAGGTCGACTCTGCATGATTCATGGCATCAACCTATGCTATCTTCGTGCATACCTTTGGAACAAATATTCAAAACAGACCTGTGTTACTCGGAGCAAAAGCAGCTCTGTGGCTTTTTTCTCAGCTGTATTCATTCCTTGGTCTCTTCTTATCTTATGGGTCGTTGTGAGTTTTACTACCGACAACTTGCATAACTGACAGCAGAACACTGACGAACATTAATTTGTCGTTTATCTGAAGTCTGAGATATATGATCAAGTATGGAGAGATCGCCAAGTGACGTTGGGTCTTTGTTGCTAAGTACACCATTGCTTTTAAATGAATTTTTGTTTCTCATGGGAAAGACCACATCCTGCAAAATATTACTCGCAAGTCTTGACTGAAACGATTCGTTGATTATTAGGCCAGTTGAGCTTGGGATTGTTTTAAATTGATTGTGAAATCCATTCCAGCAAATTCTCCATACGAAATCACACTTATTCATTCCGAAGCATTCAATTTTACGAATTGGGAATGCAAGGTTAGATCGACCAACTACAAGGTCGTTTCTGTTTGGCAACTTGTCACAAATTGATGTCAATGACAAATGAACTTTTCACATGATTTCTTTCTCTTGAAATAACCTAAACCATTTCAAAGATATGTTTAGCTATCCTCATTCCTCCGATGGCAACCCAGGATTTCCAAAATACATAGCAGTCTTGGATCTCAAGCTCAAAGCCTGTGCAATAAAGGACAAAGGCAAGAATTATTGAAATCGCCTAGACCACTTACCCAGCGATTATGTTTCGCGATCTAAGAGACTGCTCAGTTAAAAAACGGTCCTAACATACACCCACGAACCATCAACCCATAACTCTTTTTGACAAAAAATAATAACTGTTGCAGTGGTGAAAATAAATGGCAATAGCCGAAACGGAGATCTCACAACTGTCTCTTTACCGAGTTTTTATGAGGCTTAACAGTTGTCATTCAGTGCTGGGGGATACATCATGGGGCGCGGCACGTCATCAAGATGGCGGCTAGTTCTCTTCCAGTGTCGCAAGGCGTTATGGGAACGTTCCGAGTCAGATTGCCACTGATGACATCTACGATTTCGTAACGCCAGCATTGCACGAACTTTCTCACCCCGTTCTCTGCCGACAGCGTTGGATGGAAATTCGCCTTCATTTCAGCAAGCAATTTATCTGCTGTCGAGTTCGTGAGTGCCATGCCTATGTACTCCACCTGGCAATTGATGGCGAGGTCTGCGCACTTTTTGAAGTCAAGAAGCTGAAGTGATAACATTTGTTGTGCAGGCTGGCGCCAGGGCATGATGGATGGTGTACAGATTTCCTCTCCGTGGTTCCTGTTGAAGTCTCTGTCTGTCTGTTTATCTGATTCCTCTGTCTGTCTGCCTGCCTATCTTATTCTCACTCCCTTCTTCCACCCACTGTCTGTCTCTGTCTCTGTCTCTGTCCCTGTCTGTCTGTCTGTCTGTCTGTCTGTCTGTCTCTCTCTCTCTTCCTCTCTCTCTCTCTCTCCTCCCCCCCCCCCCCCCGCATGCGTATGACTGTGTGTGTCTGTGTTTCTCTGTATGTGCATTTTGTGTGCCTGTGTGCATATCTGTGTGTGTGTGCATGTGTGTGTGTGTGTGTGTGTGTGTGTGTGTGTGTGTGTGTGTGTGTGTGTGTGTGTGTGTGTGTGTGTGTGCGTGTGTGTGTGTGTGCGCGCGCACAGGTGCATGTACATTTGTCTGCACATGAAAATGAGATGTTAAAAAATACAGGTCAATAGTTCATGCCAGGACTTCATACGACATTAATTTGAAATTAATTAACATCAAGGCTGCATGAAACTGGCTGATAAAAGCAGTCAAGTGAAAAAAAAATCCTGGTAAATACCCGACTTTAACTCAACCTAAGTAACACCCTAAACCACCAAAGCAATGCTACAGCTAACAGTGCTGGTGTCAACACTAAACTGAAATTATCCATGGTAACATGTTGAAAGCAGCCACAGCCACTATAAAATGTGAAAGCCAAATTAGCCAATCCATCAGAGAGACGGGAAGACTGACAGATAGCATTCTGGCGCCAGGCCCACAGGCCCACGCGGTGCACGTTCATTCCCCAGGTCTCACATTGACACAACGCACGTCCCTGCTCATTGCTCACGGAGGGGGGGCGCTCTTCAAACTGTCGACATCAGCGCAGCCTCGCGTCAGAAGAGCCGTCAGAGATAGGCCTGGCTTCAAAAGATTTATCTCAGTCTGTCGACTTCTCAACAGCTTTCGTTTGGTCTGCCAACATTGATCGTGCATCTCAGAGGAGGCAGAGAGAATCCCATCGTGACTGGCATATCTGTGCGTGGCGTTTTTTGGGTGCAGTTCTGAAGAGGAAATGAATCACCTGTCCTGTGAAGGACTGCACAAGGCACCTATGCAACTCTTGCGCACATTCCAAAAGACAGACTTCAAATCCATGCCTAGGATTCTTGTCCCTGAAATTCCCTGGCCAAGCTGATATTTAAATTGGTATTTCCACTGCCCATCTTTACGTGGTTCTCGTGGTGTTAGTAAGGTGATTGATAGATTCCTACCTCTGAGTCTTCTGAGTAGATACGTCTGTCTGCTATCTATTATTCGAAGTGAGTGTGGACACTAAAGTTGAGTTTATGCTAAAGGCAGGGAATGAAATAAAGGAGAGAACAATACGGTGAACCTGAAAATCAAGCTGTCATATGTTCCTATGCTCCAGAGACAGAGGACGAGAAATGGGGATTTAAGAGGGAGAGGATCGCATTTTTT
>CM065714.1:142039165-142046665 GCA_033310375.1 Conus canariensis
TTGAGATGAACTGACACGCTATTGATTGTGAGTCCGATGAACTATTGACATGAACTGACACACTATTGATTGTGAGTCTGGTGAACTGTTGAAATGAACTGACACACTATTGATTGTGAGTCTGGTGAACTGTTGAAATGAACTGACACACTGTAGATTGTGAGTCTGGTGGACCGTTGGGATGAACTGACACACTGTAGATTGTGAGTCTGATGAACTGTTGAGATGAACTGACACACTGTAGATTGTGAGTCTGATGAACTGTTGGGATAAACTGACACACTGTAGATTGTGAGTCTGATGAACTGTTGAGATGAACTGACACACTGTAGATTGTGAGTCTGATGAACTGTTGGGATAAACTGACACACGTAGATTGTGAGCCTGATGAACTGTTAGGATGAACTGACACACTGTAGATTGTGAGTCTGGTGGACTGTTGAAATGAACTGACACACTGTAGATTGTGAGCCTGATGAACTGTTAGGATGAACTGACACACTGTAGATTGTGAGTCTGGTGGACTGTTGAAATGAACTGACACACTGTAGATTGTGAGCCTGATGAACTGTTAGGATGAACTGACACACTGTAGATTGTGAGTCTGGTGGACTGTTGAAATGAACTGACACACTGTAGATTGTGAGTCTGGTGGACTGTTGAGATAAACTGACACACTGTAGACTTTGAGTCTGATGAACTATTGAGATGAACTGACACGCTATTGATTGTTGGTCCGATGAACTATTGACATGAACTGACACACTATTGATTGTGAGTCTGGTGAACTGTTAAAATGAACTGACACACTGTAGATTGTGAGTCTGATGAACCGTTGGAATGAACTGACACATACGATAGATTGCTAGTGTGATGAACTATTGAAGTGAACTGAAAAACATTATAGATTGTTAGTTTGATGAACTGTTAGGGTCAAACTGACATGCTGTAAATTGTTAGTCTGATCAACCGTTAGGATCAACTGACACACTGTAGATTGTGAGTCTGATCAACCGTTGGCATCAACTGACACACTGTAGATTATATAGGTGTGATGAACTGTTAGGGTCAAACTGACATGCTGTAAATTGTTAGTCTGATGAACTGTTAGGATGAACTGACACATTGTAGATTGTGAGTCTGATCAACCGTTGGCATCAACTGACACACTGTAGATTATATAGGTGTGATGAACTGTCACTTGACAAATCATAGGGTCACCTGACAAATTATAGATCGTTAATCTGATGAACCGTTAAACTTAATTGACCTACAGCAGTCTAATGAACTATAAGGGTTGAAGTGACAAACTGTAGACTGTTATTGTAATGAACTGTTTGGGTAAACTAAGACACAATGTAGCCTGTTGCATTCTCTATGCCTATCAAGGAGGCTCCAGTATGTCATCACAGACAAGGAAACAGATCACTTACAGACGTCACAACAGACACAAATAGACGGGCACTCACATGCACGCTTACGTCACCCATGCTGTTGTGTCCGTTGTTGTGCGACAGTGTGTGTGGGATCTCTCTCTCTCTCTCTCTCTCTCTCTCTCTCTCTCTCTCTCTCTCTCTCTCTCTCTCTCTCTTATGTATAGTCGGTCAGACGCCAGTACTTGAATATTCCCCACCACACCATCTTTTTGTACTCCCAGTTCTTATAGAACAGGGAGTACTTTACAAAGGGAGCGAAGAAATGCTGTGTGTGTGTGTGTTGTGTGTGTGTGTGTGTGTGTGTGTGTGTGTGTGTGTGTTGTTTAAGTGTGTGTGTGTGTGTGGTGTGTGTGTGTGCGTGTGTGTGTGTGGCGCGCGCGCGCGTGCGTGGATGTGTGTCAATATACACCTTGTTTGTAGATGCGTGGTACTTATTGCAATATTCATCTTCTTATTGGTTTCATTTATGTTTTCTTTAACCTTTTCCGTATTTGTAATCGCTTAGGGATTATGATGTAAGATTAAGCACCGTAAATAATCATTATCATTGTTGTTATTATTATTATTATCATTATATTATTATTATCATTATTACTATTATTATTATTATTATTATTCATTATTACTATCATTATTATCGCTTGGAACTAACGTCAGTAGCAAACGACAGCAGGAATGTCATGTGAAGGAACTAAACACGACTGTAGAATTGGTTGACACGCTGTATATTGTCTCACGAAGTCTGGAGTGAACGGACGCACTGCAGATTATCTGATAAATTGTTAGTCTGTAGACTGCTTAGTCTTAAGGTGGACTACAATTATAGATTTTTCGTCTGATTGATGTTGCCGGTGTACTGACACACACCGTAAATTGTCAATGTAATGAACTGTTAGTGTCACGTACTGTAAATCGTTAATCCCATGAACTGTCGGGGTGAACGGACACCGTGTAGATTGTAAGTTTGATGAACTGTTAAAAGGAACTGAAATGCATCGTAGATTGTACGTCTGACGAATTGGCTGGGTCAACTGACACGTACATCGTTAGTCTGGTCAACCATTAAGGTCACCTGATACATCTGTAAATCTTTAGTCTGTAGATTGGAAGCGTTATGATGTGGTGGGATCGACTGACACACTGTAGTCTGTTCATCTGATGAACTGGTGAGATCAGCTGACACATTGTAGATTGTTGCTCTGATCAACTGTTACGGTAAACTGGCACACTGTAAATTCTTAGTCTGAGCAACTGACAGGATGAACTGACGTACTGTAAATTCTTAGTCTCATCAGCGAGTAGGGCGAATTGACACGCTGCAAATTCTTAGTCTGATCAACTGGTAGTTTGAACTGACACACTGTAAATTCTTAGTCTGATCAACTGATAGGATGAGCTGTCACACTGTAAATTGTTAGTCTGAATCAACTGATAGGGATGCAACTGTCATCACTGTAAATTCTTAGTCTGATCAACTGATAGGATGAGCTGTCACACTGTAAATTGTTAGTCTGATCAACTGATAGGATGAACTGTCACACTGTAAATTCTTAGTCTGATCAACTGATAGGATGAGCTGTCACAAATGTAAAATTCTTAGTCTGATCAACTGATAGGATGAACTGTCACACTGTAAATTCTTAGTCTGATCAACTAGCAGGATGACTAGCAGGGGTGAAATGATACGCTGTACACTGTTAATCGGATGACTTGCTGTTGGCTCGAACTAGCATACTTTAGATTGATAGTGTGGTGTGAACTGTTGGGGGAGAACTGACATACTCGGTAGATTGCTTTCTGATGAAGTACCGGCGTGAACCGTCACTGGGGCGAATGACAGACGCTGTAGTTTGTTACACAGTCTCATGAACCCGCTGGGGTGAAATGCCATGCTGAGATGTTGGGGGGTGAACTGTCACAACTGTATTTGGACGAACCGCTGCGATGAACTGAGAAGCTGTAGACTGTTAGTGCAGTGAACTGTAGGAGGAAACGGAGACATTAGAAGTGGAAGAGAGATTTACTGTCAAGAAGCGTCTTCATGAAGCAGCTGAAAGAGTTTATCTCTGTAAACAGAAGAGAAGAGCAGGGGGAAGGGATGGGGGGGGGGGGGGGGGTGTGCTTATCGTCAGACCACTTCCCGCTGTACTTGTGTGGTCTTCTTTACTTCCCAGGTTTACGCTCAACTTTTAATGAGTTATAATCAACCGGCATCTCCCCAGGACACTCGAACGTGATCCTCCTCCCTGCCGCACGCCGTCTTTTTTCCTCCCGACAAGGGGGAGCACTCTCCGGTCTTTGATCTCGGGCCAGCAGAGTCGCTTCCCCTCTGCTATCCCTGTCTATTTACCATCGGGGGGCTGTCAAAACTCGCGTCAAAATCGACCGAGCGTCTGTCATCTTTCAAGGGCTTTCCCCAAATTTGCTTCATTATTTTGACAGGCCTCTCAGTCGCTCGTCTCCCCCTGCTGGTATTCGTGCTGACCTTTCACCCGCCCTGCCACTCCTAGCCTCTCGTCACCCCCCCCCCCCCCCCCCCCCCCCCCCCCCTACTCCCTCGCCTCTCCGCCCTCCCGACCTCCTCATACCCACCAACCTCCTCTCTCTCTCTCTCTCTCTCTCTCTCTCTCTCTCTCTCTGCTTACTTCCATCTTCTCGCCTCCTCTGCTTTACTACCCCTTTCCTTTCACCTCTCATCTTCCTTCTCTCACAAGTTTCGGGAGTAACGAAAGGTGGATCAAGGTGTGTGTGTGTGTGTGTGTGTGTGTGTGTGTGTGTGTGTGTGTGTGCGCGCGGCCGCGCGCGCGCGCGCGTACGTGCGTGTGTGTGTGTGTGTGTGTGTGTGTGCGCGCGCGCGCGCAAATGTGTGTGTGTGTGTGTGTGTGTGTGTGTGTGTGTGTGTGTGCGCGCGCGCGCGTGCAAATGTGTGTGTGTGTGTGCGCGCAAATGTGTGTGTGTGTGTGTGTGTGTGTGTGTGTGTGTGTGTGTGGCGCGCGCGCGCGCGCAAATATGTGTGTGTGTGCGCGCGCAAATGTGTGTATGTGTGTGTGCGCAAATGTGTGTGTGTGTGTGTGTGTGTGTGTGTGTGTGTGTGTGTGTGTGTGTGTGTGTGTGTGAAGAACAAGAACAAGAACATATTGTATTGCCATATGAAAACCAGAGGTTTTGTGGGACACAGATGATCAGGTTAACTTAAGTCATTCAATTAAACTAACCCCAACATCGTCACATCTTGCAACATAAATAGCAGAAGAAAAAACAACCATAGTGTGTATCACGGTCTGATTAAATTTTCTGTCTCGGAAGAGAAAAACACAACAGTGTATATTGGTCAAGTACAGGTTGAAAGCAGTCCATTAACATGAGCTCTGAGGGTTTTTTTTTTAGTCTGTAACGGAAAATCAGTTTTTGTGATCTCTTCATCAGGTCATAACGTTGTCGGTCAAATAATTTACAGTCATCGAGAAAATGTAGTTCGCCCTCAACAACGTGGTATGCTGTGCATAATCTGTCTTCTCTGTCAGTGTTTGTATAACCGCCCCTCTCAATTTGGAAGTTAGGGGCGCTTATTCGTAATCTAGTTAGCGCTCATCTGCAATCTGTGTCAATGCATTGATCCAGATAAGCCGCCGTTTGTATTCAATAGCAACTGTTGCATAAAATTTGAGCTTGGAAGTGTTTTCATTCTGTTTTTTCCTCCAGAAGTCAACATAAAACGTTTTCAGCTTTGCGTTCATTATAAACTTCAGTCGAGTCATACTCAATGTACCCTGATTTTCCCAGACGTGCTGTAATCCTATAGTTGACAAGGTTTGCCGTATATTCTTCGTCGTTTTTCTTCGGTGTCCTGAGAGATCATTGACCGATAAATCTGCTTATGATAAGAGTCTTGCTCTGACTCTAATATGTGTATCCAGAATGCAATAATCTGGGATCTGGAATCTCCCAGGTTCGCCCCAAACTGAAAGAAGGAGAAAGAGAAGAAGCTCAATATAGTATTGCTGCTGCTACTGCAGATGAGATGACAACTGAGGAGAAAAAGAAGAAGAGGGAGAAGGGGAAGAAGGAACAAGATGCAAAGCATAGAAACGTACTCCCAGTTTATCTTGAATACGCGTGAGATATTCCATAAAGAGGAAAAACCGTTTTGGGCCGTTATAGCCGTTAGTAACGGCTATTCTGGTAAACATCGGCCATCATCTGTGACCCATACTGAACATACCTACAATTTTTCAGAAAGATCGGCCAAGTACTTTCTGAGATTTTCCATAATGAAGAAAACATTATGAGCCGTAATAGCTGTCAGTAACGGATATAACAGTAAAAGGAAACATCGGGCATCATCCCTGATCCATAATAAACATACTTACAAATTTTCAGAAGGATCGGCCAAGTACTTTCTGAGATATTCCATAAAAAAGGAAAAACCGTTATGGGCCATTGTAGCCGTTAGTAACGGATATCACGGTAAAATAAAACATCGGGCATCATCCATGACCCATAATGAACATACCTACCAACTTTCAGAAAGATCGACCGAATACTTTCTGAGATATTCCATAAAGGAAAAAAAACCGTTACGGGCCGTTATAGCCGTTAGTAACGGATATAACGGTAAAATAAAACATCGGGCATCATCTGTGGCCCATAATTAACATACCTGCAAATTTTCAGAAAAGTTGGGCCAAGTACTTTCTGAGACATTCCATTAAGAAGAAAAACCATAATGGGCCGTTATAGCCGTTAGTAACGGATATAACAGTAAAATTAAACATCGGGCATGACCCATAATGAACGTACGTACACATTTTCAAAAAGATCGGCCAAGTAGTTTTGTCTGGAGCGAGTGGAACACATTTTGACCACGGACGGACACACACACACACACACACACACCACACACACACGCACACACACACACACACACACACACAGCATTTCTTCGTTCCCATTGTAAAGTACTCCCTGTTCTATAACTGTGTCGGTTAGGTTGATTGTTGCTGTTGTCCGTCGAGACGACGAAGACCATCTAAGTCATCCTGGGATCGGCGGGTGAGTGCGTAGATGGCTGGTAAGATCAACTGGAATGCACAGCTGTGGAGTGATACCTCTGAATGACACAGAGAAACTAAGAGTACATGCAGTTTATGAACACCGGTACACCACACCTCAGCCCCCCCCCCCCCACCACCACCACCCACCCCCTGCCATTTTTCTATCGTCCTCAACCACCTCCTCTTCCCCCCTCCTCCTCCTCTTCCCTCTTTGACCCCTCCCTTCCTGGTCGTGTCTTCAGTCTCAGCTGTCGAACTTTAAATATCCTCTCTCTCTCTCTCTCTCTCTCTCTCTCCACACTCAAGCTGGATCCTCTCTACGCTTGCAGTGAATGTTCGTGCTTGTACCTGTCAGGGGCGAAGCGATGATAACACGACACATACCACTCGTCAGACCGCCCTTTATCTGCTATCTTCCTCCAGCCGTTCACCTCCTTCAAGCTGTCTTTCATCTCAAGGGTTTCACCCCCCCACCCCACCCCACCCCCAATCTACCCCCCTCCCCCACCCAATCCCACCAACCCACCCCTCCTGTAGAGAGATGTTGTCAGTCATCAAGTGCAGGAAATAACAAATCCAACCAGGTCTGGAGCCCCCCTCCCCCCCCCCCCCCCCCGCCTCCCCCCTCCGCCTTCCGACCTTTCTTCACCGACGCTCGCGTCGGATTCATCAAAGGGAACGTTGCGAAGAGGCAGCCCTTTTGCGTCGACTAGTTTTCATTGATTTTTGAAGCGATTCTCGAAGACTGTAAAGGAGAGGGTGGGGATGGGGTATACGATTAGAAGAAGGGTCTCAGGTTGTGTGTGGCACTGATAATGTGATTACGGGTGATGTTTAGTGGTCCTAACATCGTCAGATCTGAAGCCATTTTCGACGAACTGGGTGAAGTTGAACACTTGAGCAGAGGCAGTTCAGTGCAATGTCTACTTTGAGAGCAAAGAAAAACAAAAATATACACACGCGCGCGTGCGCCGCGCGCAGCGCGCGCACACACACACACACACAACACA
>CM065714.1:142051665-142071665 GCA_033310375.1 Conus canariensis
ACCCTACCCGGCCCTCTCCCCCTCCTCCTTTCTCCTCTGTGTCCCCCCTCCTCTCGCTCTCTCTCTCATCACGGCTCTCAACGCAAAATTATTGGCTCATCCTTTCCCTACTCCTGTAGACATTACATTTCCATTTACGTCATATTTAGTCAGTTAGTCGAATCTTCAGTCCTCACTGGGGTCCACACTATCCAGACCACATTGGTGCTGGGTATGGAATAGGAGGGGAGGGGGGTGCAGGGGGCCGGGGGAAACAGGGTGATGGAAAGGGGTGAAGAGACGTAATGAGATTGTGTGTGTGTGTGTGTGTGTGTGTGTGTGTGTGTGTGTGTGTGTGTGTGTGTGTGTGTGTCTGTGTGTCTGTGTGTTTGAGTGTGTGTGTGTGTGAGGGAGAGAGAGAGAGAGAGAGAGAGAGAGAGAGAGAGATAGTGTGTGTGTGTGTGTGTGTGTGTGTGTGTGTGTGTGTGTGTGTGTGTGTGAGGGAGGGAGGGAGAGAGAGAGAGAGAGAGAGAGAGAGAGAGAGAGACAGAGAGACAGAGAGAGAGAGACAGAGAGAGAGAGAGATAGTGTGTGTGTGTGTGTGTGTGTGTGTGTGTGTGTGTGTGTGTGTGTGTGTGTGTGTGTGTGTGTGTGTGTGTGTGTGTGTGTGCCTTTTTCATCACTATCCACGGCATGTTTTTAATGACACACCCTGGTCTTCACCAAACATTGTCCATCAACAGCGCAGCCCCACAGACCTCTCAGCCCACATTCAAACCATTCACACAGTATACTTTTGCAACGTCACCAAACCATTCACACAGTATACTTTTGCAACGTCACCAAACCATTCACACAGTATACTTTTCCAACGTCACCAAACCATTCACACAGTATACTTTTGCAACGTCACCAAACCATTCACACAGTATACTTTTGCAACGTCACCAAACCATTCACACAGTAACTTTTCCAACGTCACCAAACTATTCACACAGTATACTTTGCCAACGTCACCAAACCATTCACACAGTATGCTTTTGCAACGTCACCAAACCATTCACACAGTATACTTTGCCAACGTCACCAAACCATTCACACAGTATACTTTGCTAACGTCACAAACCATTCACACAGTATACGTTTCCAACGTCACCAAACCATTCACACAGTATACTTTTGCAACGTCACCAAACCATTCACACAGTATACTTTTCCAACGTCACCAAACCATTCACACAGTTTACTTTTCCAACGTCACCAAACCATTCATTCACACAGTATATTTTTCCAACGTCGCCAAACCATTCACACAGTATACTTTGCCAACGTCACCAAACCATTCATTCACACAGTATACTTTGCCAACGTCACCAAACCATTCACACGGTATACTTTTCCAACGTCACCAAACCATTCACACAGTATACTTTGCCAACGTCAGCTTCCCCTCCCCGATTTAACGAAGACAAGAAGCATACAGGCAGATTCCCAGCACAACGTGAGAATTAAACCTTCTCCGATGATCTTAACTCGCAGATGAAGATAGCCCACCCACATCCCACGGTCTAAACGCTTTAATATCCCTTAATCTCCGGTCAGAAACTTCCTTTGATATCCTGAACAACACAAAAGCCGCCGAAAGCTTTTCGGGGACCATACAAACAGAGGGTATACACGCCCGCCCTAGTAAAACCCCGAATTGACATCCCAGCCAAATCAGACTGGACGGTGGGAGAGGGGCTTGCGAGGTCCAACTCTTGACGGTCGTTGCAACAACCCAGGCAAACTTGGATGTTTTCCCCCCGGTTTGGTTTCCTCACGCTAACGCCACCCAAGACCAACGGTTACAGACAGACTCCCCCCTCCCCTCCCCCCCCCCCCGCCCCCCTGCCTTCTCTCGATGGTGATAACCGTGTTGTTGTCTAAACACGGGGTCGATAACACCGAGAGTGAAAGTGGTGTCGTGGTCCAAACACCATCATGGGCCTGAAGGTTGGCTTTGATCTGCCACTCGAAAGGAAATAATGGCTCAGACAAACAGGAGCGAGGAGGGTAAACTTGTCACACACACACACGCGCCACACACACACACACACACACACACACACACACACACACACACACACACACACACGCACGCACGCAACACACACACACACACACACACACACACACACACACACACACACACACGCACACATGCACACGCGCGCACGCACGCACGCACGCACACAAATCGGACACTGCGCGTTATGAAGAAGATTGTCACGGCTGGACTCTTGATTCTTAACGGTTTTTTGTGTGTGTGTGTGTTATGACTTTTCTTCTGAAGTTAAAACAGATGCGCGTTAGAACGTTTTTAATACATGATTCAATGTAGTCAGCTTCGTCAAGGTCCAGATCGTGCGTTGACGATACATTTATTTTGGAACTGAGCCAGTGTCAGTGTTAGTGTTAGTGTTAGTGTGTGTGTGTGTGTGTGTGTGTGTGTGTGTGTGTGTGTGTGTGTGTGTGTGTGTGTGTGTGTGTGTTTCTTTCTTTCTTTCTTCATCATTATTATTGTTTGTTTCTTTGTTAAAAAAAAGAATATCACCAGCGATTGTAGTTTGGTAGTGCCTTTGTAAATATGCCAACAGAATCATTGAGAAAAAAAGTTTGTGTGGTGGTTTTCCGTTCTTAAATGTACAGTAAAAAAAAAAGAAGAAAAAACACACGCACACAAAAACACGATGATTTAGCATGTCGTTTTTCAAATACATACACTCGTTGTTTTTTCTTTGCACATCGCTTGACTTTTACCATTAATTCGTCACGGTTGTTATCTTTACAATCCATCCTCTCCGAAAAAATCCGATGTGAAGTCAATTTTGGATAAAAACATCCATTCTCTCACATCACAAAATTCCTTTGAAACAGTGAAGAAAGTGAGAATTTGGTTCCGCAGAAACGATTCCAGCACAGCGAGAACAATAAAACAGCACTGACTTTCTTTGAGACTTCAATCGTTAGAAATGACACAGCGAGAACAGACAAAACAGCACTGACTTTTCTTTGAGACTTCCAATCGTTAGAAATGACACAGCGAGAACAGACAAAACGGGCACTGACTTTCTTTGAGACTCCATCGTTAGAAAATGACACAGCGAGAACAGACAAAACAGGCACTGACTTTTCTTTGAGACTTCCAATCGTTAGAAAATGACACAGCGAGAACAGACAAAACAGGCACTGACTTTCTTTGAGACTTCCAATCGTTAGAAAATGACACAAAGTGTTCACATGGAAACACATCCAGGTGCTTAAAGAGACAGCCCATGCGGTTAGCGCTGCCAGAAAAAACACAAAACACTGCGCCACCAAGAGGTCACAAATCATGGTCGTGAACAGCTGTGGCATCACGAGTATGGACATAGAGTTCACTGGATGAAGTGGATGACTGGGAGTGCACTGCAGACCTTCCAGAATGAAAACAAATGCCAGATATCATCAGGAAGATGAAGCACGGGACCGGTTATTGTATTCCACTCTGGTTCAAAACGGTTCATTTGGATTGAACTCACTGTGTCACATGACCGTAGAATGGAGCAAGCTCACACCGACAAGACTGATCCCAAACCCTCTCTGGCCGCTTCGGACATACAAGATCATCACCAGGATATTGGAATCAGCGGAGACAAGAAGCAACAAGCCCATAGGGAAATAGCATGGTGTCCCACCCTGGTGTCACTGACGTTGCCCCCAGCTACCACCGATCGAAACTGAAGCAACTACTGAATTATTTCCAGAGGAGGACACAGTGGGCACAGCAAGCTTACTAACCATGCTTGAGGACCCTGAGACAAGGTTCTGAGATCAATTCAGCCCAAACTAAAGACCGGCACAGGAATTCAAAGTTCAGAAGGCAGTGGACATAGCAAAACAAAACCTTACGATCAGGGAAATAACAGTATACATGCAAACCAAAAGACAGGGCTGAGGTCAACAGAAATGAAGAGGTGTCTAAAGGCTGCAGGGAGAGCAAAAAGAGAAGTAGTTACACATGAGTCGTGGAAAGGAGAGGATGCTAAGAGAGTTCAGAAGACAGACCACACGGTCAACAGGACAAGAAGACTTGCTGGGAAAACGCGCTGGCAGAAGTCTGCTGGAAAACGCGCTGGCAGAAGTCTTGCTGGGAAAACGCGCTGGGCAGAAGTCTCAGGTGGAAGGACATAGGACACACGGGGATCGGCTTCATTCTCAAATCTGTTTATGAACTCCTATCCTCGGATTTACAACTGCTGAAATTCGGAAAATCAGATGGCAAACAGTGGAATATGTCCGACGTTCGGGCAAAACAGTTCTAATCCAGGAAGACACACATGGAGGTGTGAACAAGCGCTTTGAGAGATCGTTCATGCGGTTAGCACTACCAGAGGTTACTCCACTCCCCCTGAGGCCCCGTCGACGTTCTGAAGGGCAGGTGGCAGCAGATCATGTTCTGGAACAGCCATAATATCAAGAGCATGGAAGCGGGCTTTACTGGATGGAAAAATCATCCAGAGATCATCAGGAAGAGTGGCATGAGACCTGATATTGTACTCGACTTAGTTTCGTCAAAGCACCTGATTCTAATTGTATTCAATGTACCATATGGAAGCAGCATGGAGCAAGCTCACATCTGTCGGACCGCGAGATACGCCAGCTTAGCTGACAGTTCCAGGGATTCTGGCATCCTAGTCAAATTCCTCACCAGGGAGGTCGGAGTAAGTGGGTTGATAGGCCCATCATACTAGCGCCTATGATCTCATGAAACAGCGCGCGATTTCTGGTAGGAAGAGGACCAGAGGAAGAGGACCAGAGGAAGAGGACCAGACGCCTAAAGGTAATGACAGAAGCAGCTGGACACAATCCCGGCCGGATTTGGTGGAGGTGTTACTCCATAAGGCTTACATTTCCCAGCTTATAGCTGGTACTCCGTAGTGATGTGAGTAGACTTCCATCAAAAGGGGCAACGCCTGGAGACGCCCACCCATTCGGAAGTTGCTATCTCCAGGTCAGGGAAAAAATATCTGACAGCAGACTGGCATCCCGGAGTCATGATCTAGATGCGGCCCAGCCCCCTTAGAGTGAGCGTGTATGGAGTGTAAGGCCGGGACATTGGCCCGAGTGGTTTCTTCTCTAAGACTACCTGCTGGCAAGGGCTCTCTAGACTTTCTTCCCACTAGAAAGTCATTTATGCATTCGTTTGTCAAACCACCATACGCTTACTATGTGATAGTTCAACTCAGCTGAAGGTGACATCAGCAAGTATGCTGAAGCAATAATGTCACACATATACACACACGCATGCTTTCACACAAACACTCACTCACTCACGCACGCAAGCACGCACACCCACACCCACACACACACACACACACACACACACACACACACACACACACACACACACACACACACACTCACACACACACACAAAACGCACCGACAGAAGCATTCAAAAGACTCTCTCATCTCTCTCTGCTCGCTCTCTCTCTTCTCTCTCTCTCTCTCCTCTCTCTGTGTGCCGCGCGCGCGAGCGCGCTTATTTCTTTTGGTAAAACAGGTTGCGTCCACGCGCACACATCGCGTATATGATAATTGTTGTGTGTGTGCGTGCGTGCGTGCGCGTGTGGTGTTTGTGTGTGTTTGGTGTGTGTAAGTGTGTGTGTCCCGCGCCCAGCGTGTAGTTGTGTGTGTGTGTGTGTGTGTGTGCGTGTGTGTGTGTGTGTGTGTGTGTGTGTGTGTGTGTGTGTGTGTGCGTGTATGTGTGTGTGTGTGTGTGTGTGTGTGTGTGTGTGTGTGTGTGTGTGTGTGTGTGTGTGTGCGTGTGTGTGTGTTCCAACAGACATTCAGCGCTTCTCCTAAGCCGGGGTGGAAAGTGGAAGTGGTAATAACAAGATCAGATTTCGAAATGCACAGCCCGTGGAAGTACAGCACAGTCTTTATCAGTCTTCTATACCCCCCCTTCCCTGCTCACACTTCTCTCTCATTGCCGTTTGAAAGTCCACAGAAATCAATAATGATCGTCTTGCTTTGGAGAATGTGTCGACTCTGTAATGCACACGAGAAACTATTAGAAATAACTGAACCTTTTACTTTGCATTAGAAGTTTGCTAAATGTGTACATAGTTCTTCTGATCCGAAAATACCACACTGAAATGATTATGTACTTTTCCTTTTCGCTCTGGGTCTGCATGAAGAAAACATTGACCGGCTGTAATGTAAGTTTTGTGTTCACGACAGGCTCGCCATTTAAGTTTAAAACGCAGTTGTCTTTAATACGGCAAAACCGAACCCTTAACCCCCCCCCCCCTCTCTCTCTCTCTCTCTCTCTCTCTCTCTCTCTCCACATTTTTCTTCCCCCCCCCCTCCGTTACCCTTTTCCTTTTAACGTCAAAGCAAGAAAGAAAGAAGGGGGGGGGGGGGGGAAGAAGAATGAATGAGGAAGAAGGCAGGTGAGAAACAAATGAAATAAAACTGACAAGAATTCACTGCGTAACAATTCCGATTTATTACGAATAAGTAAATGAACGAATAAAGAAACATATAAACAAGAAATATTCGTATAAATGATAAATAAGTAGAAATGTAAATCAGCAATATTGTTTTGTTCTGGTGAATAGTATGAACTTAAAATCTATAAATCAGCTCCCAGAATTGCGTTTTCCATACAAAAGTTAAATTCACACGAGACAATTTCGCATTCCCAATGGTTTAGCTTTCATTTTAGCAAACGACATTGATGTTGACAGAACAAGGATATCCGGTCCGTTTGGGAACAGTATTAAGCTGTGAACATTATATTGAAGGTATTCAGATCAAATATCAACGTGGCAAAGTTTAGCCATTTGAGTTGACATAAACGACGATTTCTTGATCTCATCCATGTGTTTGAAGGGTTATTATGTCACAGGCAAGAGGGTATCTAAATGTTTTACTTTTGTTTATCTTGCAGTTGGTGGCTTTTGTTTGTTTCTTTGGCACAACAGTTTTCGGTTTTTTTCCTCTTCTCACTTCAAGCATCTTGCAAACCTCTTTACTCACGGAAAACAGAGAGAGAGAGAGAGAGAGAGAGAGAGAGAGAGAGAGAGAGAGAGAGAGAGAGAGAGAGAGAGAGTTTAGCAAGAGATGTGTTTTCGAGAGCGGTGGCGCTTATTGCTGACGTTGATGACTGGTAATCAGTGAGCCAAAACACAAAACACCCTCTCTCCGTATTGTTCTACACCCTCACATCAAAGGTACCACGCACTGCGCGAACTGTGGTTTGGGAATTATGTAGCTGGTAATACTGCATGTGTCCGTTACAGCATTTGCAGCCTGCCTGCCTCTCATTCCGTCTGTCTCTATGCCACATCTATACACAGCTCTCTCTCTCTCCCCCCACCCTCTCTGTCTTCTCTCTGTCTGTCTGTCTGTCTGTCTGTCTGTCTGTCTTCTCTCTCTCTCTCTCTCTCTCTCTCTCCTCTCTCTCTCTCTCTCTCTCTCTCTTCGGTCGTCGGCTAGAGCTCGGAAATACAGATACAGAGAGACAGAGAGAAAGAGAGAGGTGGGGAGGGAGGGGAAGGAGGGACAGAAAGGAAAAGAAAGAAACATTTCTTTCGCAGCTGCACCAATCTGAAAAGTGTCAACTTTGAAAAAAAAACTGATTTTTTTTTAAAATGAAAAAGCTTCTTTCTACATGCTGGATAAATGAGAAGATTAATGGCATCTTAAAAAAAAAGATCTTTCAGCCACGTTATTTATATCAAATGTTCACATCGAAAGATTCCTCAGAGTTCTTTCCTCATGCCCATTCAGACGCTGCTAACGGCTGGTGTGGCAACATCACAATATAACAGCCAAGTAAGAATCGCAGACATTGTGCGGGAGAGAAATGGTGATCGAATAAAGAGTAACGTTAAGAACACCCGCCAGGTCTTGGAGAAAAAAAATATAGATAGATAGACAAACAGACAAAAAAAATATGGATAGTCAGACAGAAAATTACAGATAGACAGACAAAAAATTATAGATAGACAAAGCATTATAGACAGACAGACTAAAAGACAGATGGATGGGTAGACCCTTGTGCCAGCATTTTCACATATCAAATCTAGAGCATTGTTGCAATGTTCCTGTTCAGTTGGCCTTCACGGAATAACGATACCATGATTTTATTTTCCTAAAGGATCATTGAGATCCTTACCTCACTTTTCTGATGTTACAGAGACACTAAACTAAATCTGAAAACTAAATCTAGGCGCTGACGGTTTCGTTTGTTTGTTTGTTGTTTTCCGAACGTTTATTACATTTACTCCCTTTGCCCAGTGCTTGCAGCACAAATATCAATAACAAGTTGACGACAATAACAAAAATACATGGGGTGACTGCGAAATCATGTACTCCGCCATGATGAGTTGGATAATGATGTCGCATAAAGGATGCACTATTGCTGCCCCAAACAAATACACAACGATGCTACCTTACATGCAGTATGTGACTATTTAATGGGAGAGCTACAGACATATCCCCCCCCCCCCTCCCCCGCGAACTTCTCCCATATCCACTTGATATATATATATATACACTACTCAAAACAATTGAAGTACCACTTAGGAAAACTGCTGTCATTCGAAAGAAAACAAAGCTGAACATAATTTAATGATTGAATATTTTATTTTTATTACTCCTCAATCCATTCAAATTTATTCAAACACCGTGACAAAAAATTATCTTTGTTTTACACTTGATTAAAGAGGCATACCCCCAAAATGAAAAGTAACAAGAGTCTATGGTAGATGTCATGATGTTAATAACGGGTATGACCACCGTTCGCGTTCAAACAAGCGTCACATCGACGTCTCATGGAGTGCACCAGGCGGCGGAGAGTGTCCTGGGGGATCGCCTGCCACTCCTGCTCCAGCAACTGAAACAGCTGGTCCACGGTGTCTGCTGGAGGGTTGTGGGCCCGCACTCGCCTCCCCAGCACGTCCCACAGATGCTCTATGGGGTTCAAATCTGGTGACCTGGCAGGCCAGTCCATTCTTGTCACCTGCTGCCCTTGTAGGAACTGATTCACGATGGCGGCGCGGTGGCACGGCGCGTTGTCGTCCTGGAACTGGGCGCCCTGGCCAACTGCCCTCAGGGCGGGCATCACAAGGGGGCGGATGATGGTGTCGCGGTAGGTGGCACCGGTCAGGCGGCCTTCAACACGGTGTAGGGGGGTCCTGTGACGTAGGCTGAACCCACCCCACACCATCACGGACCCACCTCCATAGCGGTCATGCTCCCTGACGGCAGCGTCAACGTAGCGTTCTCCAGGACGTCGCCAGACGCGAACCCGCCCGTCGTTGAACCTGAGGGTGAACCTTGACTCGTCTGTGAAGAGTACTGTTGCCCATTCAGCTCTTGTCCACCTTCTATGACATGCTGCCCAGGCCCGACGATGAGCTCGATGCGCTGGGGTCAGTATTGATCTCACTGCTGGGGACCTTGACCTCAAGTTGGCGTCGTGGAGCCGGTTCCGAACTGTCTGGGTACTGACGTTGACGTTGCTGGCTTGTCGTAGCTGGTCTCGGAGTACTGTGGCACTGGCTGAACGGTCTCTCAGACAAGCGATAACAATGAACCGATCCTGCTGTCTGGAGGTGCTTCTCGTCCGTCCACGTCCCTGCTGTTCTTCAACACTTCCAGTGTTAAGCCAACGGTCTCTGAGCCTCAGAATGACTGGGTGACTCACTCCAAGCCGTCGACCAATCTCCCTCAAGCCAATACCTTCTTGGTACCATGCTATCGCTCTTCCTCTGTCGGTGTTGCTTAGTCGTTGTCTCGCAGGCATGGTTAAATCTTCCTAAATTTCGCGACTTTTTACACCCGTCAAATGTGCTAACTGATTGCAATTCTGCTCAGAAAAGACCTTGCTTTCACGTGCATCACATTTTTTTTTCTTGCTGTGTCTGTGTCAAAATCTGGGAGCGACACAAGTTCGATAATTTCTCGGGATTTTTTTGCCTCAGATGCGACGCGGTAGATAACTGCTGACCGACTTTAACATAACAAAAATGCACGAGGAGTAGTATTTGAGAACCGGGTAAGCTTATCCAGCAGAATTTATTCAATTATCAATATTAATTGGTTTATCAGAGCTTTTTAAAAATTGCATACAAAAATTAGGGGTGGTACTTCAATTGTTTTGAGTAGTATATATATATATGTGTGTGTGTGTGTGTGTGTGTGTGTGTGTGTGTGTGTGTGTGTGTGTGTGTGTGTGTGTGCAAAGACAGACAGACAGAAGAAGAAGAAGAAGAAGAAGAAGAAGAAGAAGAAGAAGTCTTTTGTGTTTGTGCTTGATATATATACTAGGCAACGTCTTTTTCCTATTTTTTTTCCACCACGTAAAACAATCAAATATATGCCTAGCCAACTGTTATCAAATACTAGGAAGAAGGAAAGAAAAGAAAGGCAACAACTCCTCTCTTCTGTCCTTTATTGCACCGAAGCCCCTCGTGTGATGAGCGACAGCCCAGAGACAAATGGGAGGAAGACAGGCGGCCGACTCCGGTTTCGCCCCAGATTGGCCCCGAGTCGCCATTTTGATGGATATCAGGCGCAGCAACTCATCACCGAGTGATTGGGAGTTGTCTACACCTAGCTTCGCATCCGTCAACAGAGGGCGGCACGCAGGGAACAACTGACGTGTGAACGAGTACACACTCGTTTTTGAAACACTTCTCTTCCCTCACTTCCTTTTCCGCCATCTACCTCCCCTCCGCCCCCCCCTCCCCCCACCCCCTCACCTCCCCTTTGCCTCTGTGGGTTTGCTGATCGAGTTCGAATCTCAGAACTCCCCCTCCCTACCACGGAGTGGCGAAACCAGCACTACCTGGAATGGGCTTGCCTGCTGACAGAAGCGATAGAGGCAGGCAAGAGGCGAGGAGAGAGAACTCTCATCAATGGCAAAGTGATGGCACCGCTGATGGGCTTTCCTGAAGCCAGAGCAATTTGCTGGCAGGCGACTGTCGTCGGCAGCAGAGTCGTTACGTGGGGCATCTACCTGTCAGCGCCTGGCGTTATCCGCACCTCATCTTCCCAGCGGTGGAGCGGTGGAGGGGTGTATAGGGTTCGGGGCTATAGGCTGGCTGCCTGGAGTTGAGTTGAGTTGAGTTGAGTTGAGGCCGGGTCGCTGGAGGCTGGAATGGATAGAGCCACCACTGAGTTGGGAGAAGAGAGAGAGAGAGAGAGAGAGAGAGAGAGACAGAGACAGAGACAGAGACAGAAGAGACAGAAAAGAGACAGAGAGAGACAGAGATGAGGTGAGGAGCGTACACGTCTTTGTCTTTGTTTTCTATTCTTATTCACTCCCTTCGACTTTATGTTTTCGTATTAATATTCACCCATTCATTTTTTTCTGTTTCTGTATTAATATTTATCCATTAATCTTTTTTCTTCTTCTGTGCCTGTTTCTTTGTATTGCATTGTGTGACTTTTTTTTAACAGAACAGGTTGCTTTGTCTGAAATCCTAGCTGCTGTTTTGTGAGACGTTCGCCACGAACTGTATAGTGACCCATGTCCATTTTAGCACTGTACTGACCCATGTCCATTTTAGCAGCCTGTGTAGTGACCCATGTCCATTTTAGCACTGTAGTGACCCATGTCCATTTTAGCACTGTACTGACCCATGTCCATTTTAGCACTGTAGTGACCCATGTCCATTTTAGCACTGTAGTGACCCATGTCCATTTTAGCACTGTAGTGACCCCATGTCCATTTTAGCACTGTACTGACCCATGTCCATTTTAGCACTGTACTGACCCATGTCCATTTTAGCACTGTACTGACCCATGTCCATTTTAGCACTGTACTGACCCATGTCCATTTTAGCACTGTATGACCCATGTCCATTTTAGCACTGTACTGACCCATGTCCATTTTGCCTATGTGGCATGTCTGTGTGAAAGACAAGTTGTTCTCAAATCAGCAAAGACCTTTCGACCGATTTTCTGTTCTGCATACACGATCGCGGTTTACGGTTCCATAAAATACCAGCGTGAAGATCAGAACTCAAACAAGGGACACCATTCAGATACATGCTGGATTCGCACCTTGGATATAGAATTTTGTTGCTTCGTAGGTGGATATGCGTTATCCATCAGTATTAAGCTGCCGCTCAGTGGTTTTAATGTCGGGGCAGTCTGCTGGTAGATGGCAATCGTTAGCAGGCGGTGGTGTGGAAGAGCGAAATTTGCCGAAGAGTTTCCGACGGATAGGTCCACAGACTGGACCACTGCGTTTGGTAAAAAAACCTCGTTAAATGTCCTTTTCTTTCTGATTTTGCTTGTTTCTTTGATTGTTCTCTCTCTCTCTCTCTCTCCTCTCTCTCCTCTCTCTCTCTCTCTCTCCTCTCTCTCTCCTCTCTCTCTCTCTCTCTCGGTTGATTTGAAGATGGTTCCCTCCATTTCGCTCATTTTGACATTTGATTTGTTTTTATTTATACATTTATTTGCTGTTCCATGTTCTTCGCCTTCCCAGTTGTTATCCTGACCCATCTATGCTGTCTATTGATGCTGTTGCTGCTGCTGCTGCTGCTGCTGCTGCTGCTGCTGCTGCTGATGATGATGATGATAATGATGACGATGATCGATTCTCCCGTCGTGTCCGACGGATGAGTTGACAGGCAACTGATGCGGATCCCCACGTGAGAATGAAGGCTAATTCCTGAGGCACATGCTCGTCTACAGACGCTGCATGGGATAAAGTCCTGCAAGGATGGGCCCCGTTTTCTTCTGATTCCTCTTGTCCTGGATGGCGGAAGTTCTGTTGCGCTCGAATGTCTTTGTGCACTGAATTGATTTTTTCTCTGTCTTTCTTGCAGTCTCCTTTTCACAACAGTACTCTTTACAATTTTTTTCCCTTGCAAAACCATTGGCTATTGCAACATGGTCATACCATACCAACGCCATTTTCTTCTTCTACATTTTCGTATGATCGAGGAGCTGTTTGATGACTTGAAGCACCTGTGCACTGGCGATATGAAAATAGGGTGGGAGCTAAAAGGAAATCTGTATGGAAACACATGACACATTTGCATGCCTTGTGTGTGTGTGTGTGTGTGTGTGTGTGTGTGTGTGTGTGTGTGTGGGGGTGGAGGGGACAGAGAGAGAGAGAGAGAGAGAGAGAGAGAGGTGGGGAGTGTTTGTGTGTAGTGTGTGTGTGAGAGTGAGGGGTGTAGATGGTGATGGAGGCGTGGGTGTATGTGTGTAGTGTGTGTGTGTGGTGTGTGTGTGTGTGTGTGTGTGTGTGTGTGTGATATGTTTATACTGTGTATGTTATGTGAGTGGTAGAGGTAGTGTTGTTGGTGTGGTGTGTGTGTGTGAATCACATCTGTTTCACCTGTGTATCAAAAATTAGATGCGCTAAGACAGCTAATATGTAGTCTTCGACATCTGTGTGTAGAACCAGTTTCCGCTGAATACAATTCAGTCGGCGACATGCCTAGTCTCTTCATTCTCTCCCTCTATCAGTTCCGCATCCCGTCTCTCTCTCTCTCTCTCCTCTCCTCTCTCTCTCTCCTCTCTCTCTCTCTCTCGTTTGGGAACAATGGATAGACGTCTGTTATTAAAACTTTTCAATGCGCAAGTGAAATATTTGCTTTTATAGGCAGCAGAAGTCTGGAGACAGTCTCATCTACATGTAATTGAATTACTTCACTTGTTTGCATGCAAACGCTTTTTAAATGTACGCCTGAATACCCCAAATACAATGGTATACAGTGAGCTAGGAAGGTATCCTTTGTATGTAGATGGCGCAATAAAATCAATGCGCTACTGGTTCAAACTGCAAAAGCTGTCACTCGCTAGACTACCAAAAGAAGCATATGAAATGGAAAAATCAAAATTATTTCAATATACTAGAAATCGGAGTGTACAAACAAATTGGGTATCTTTGATAAAACATTGTTTGGATACTTATGGCTTTTCTTTTGTTTGGTTAAATGGTGGAGTGAATTATGAAAAACTGTTTTTACGTGAACTTAAACAAAGCATGATTGACTTATAGACAAAATTGGGATAGTAAAATACTTCATCGTGACAGACATTCAACATGTCGTTCCTTCAAATCCTTATGGCAGCCTGAGAAATATGTAAGTGATATTACAATTCCTAAATTTCGCAAAGTGTTCGTGAGATTTCGATTTGGTATTAGTCTAGTGATTTGAATGTCCATCAAAGATATACACTAAACTCCCAAAACTGTCCATTCTGTAATCAAATCGAGGACGAAATACATTTTTTGATTGTTTGTCCATCCTATAAAGATTTATGAGATAAATACATTTTGCCTGATACTAGAAATGTTCATCAAGTGTCATTGCTTCTTTTACTGCAAAATGGAAAGAGAATTGTATCTCGCTTTGTAGCTATGTTCATTTTTAAGCACTAAAACGAAGAGAGGAACTGTTATCAGTTAACACACATATGCCAGAGTAAATTTCAGGAAGAACATTTTGTTATGCAAATATTTTCTTTCAAAATTTTCAGGAAATGCGCCGAGCGCGTGTGTTTTCTACTTTTGTTCTTGACCTCATTGCAGATAGGTCGGTGGCCTTGGCAATTAAACTGTTTGAGTCTCTCTCTCTCTCTCTCCTCTCTCTCTCTCTCTCTCTCTCTCTCTCGTGTGTGTGTGTGTGTGTGTGGTGTGTGTGTGTGTGTGTGTGTGTGTGTGTGTGTGTGTGTGTGGCCTGCGCCGCGCGCGTACGTGCGCGTACATGTGTGTTCGTGTTTGTCCGTCTGCCTGTCTCTCTATCTGTCAGTGTCGTTATGAGTAATAAGTGTATGCGTGTGCCTACGTCCATGTGTGTATGCACGAGCGTGTGTATGCAGAAGCCTATGCATGCACACGAGCTGCACGCGCCCATGCAGAGAGCAAAGCACGAGCATTCAAACCAAACCCAGACTCACCCTTTTGCAAGATCTCCGGAGGAGACTGTGTGCCCCCCACTCGCTACTCTACCCCTCCCCACTCCACCACCTCCCCCTCCCACAGGTCCCCCTTCTCCCTGTCCACCCGTCCCACCCCCACTCGCTCCCCCCTCCCAAAACGAAAAAAAAATGATGGATGATAACTGCAACAAGAAAGAAAGATGGGGTACAACTGCAAACAGATGCCGTTGCTGAGAGAGAGAGAGAGAGAGAGAGAGAGAGAGAGAGAGAAGAGAGAGAGAGAGAGAGAGAGAGAGAGAGGAGCAGGATGCCAGCGTTGAGGGACAAGATGGGCCAGTGATAGAGTGAGGGGTGGGGATTGATTGATAGCCGCGGAAATCTGCCGTGGCTTCATCAGCTCCGGCAGCTCTCTTCCCCAGAACACGTCATTAATTGCCCGGCTACACAGCCTGCTTTGCTGCTTGACGGATAGAGCAGAGCAAAAGGGGGCCGCAAAAAAAGAGGAATAGGTGGTGTGGCTTTCTCTGTCTGTCTGTCTGTCTGTCTCTGTCTCTGTCTATACCTCTGTCTCTTTCCCTCTGTCTGTCTGTCTGTGTCTGTCTGTCTGTCTGTCTCTCTCCTCTCTCTCCACAGTGTGTGTGTGTGTGTGTGTGTGTGGTGGTGTGGGGTGCGTGCGTGTGGTGCGTGGTGGTGTGTGTGTGTGTGTGTGTGTGCGTGCGTGCGTGCGTGCGTGTGTACGTGCGTGTGTGTGTATGTGTGTGTGTGTGTTTGTGTGTGTGTGTGCGTCTCTCTCTCTCTCTCTCTCTCTCTCTCTCGCTCTCTCTCTCTCTCTCTCTCTCTCTCTCTCTCTCTCTCTCTCAAATTACTCATATCTGGATTATTTACAATCTCTAAATCATTAAATCCGAATTTGAGCAGCATGGCATAGCACAGCCAGCCAGTCAACAAACATGGAGTATTGTAAAAGTTAGGAATCATGATGTAGTATATCCAAATCATAATGCTGCAATAGATAGCACATCAGAATGCTGGAAACATTGAACACATTTCCAAACCCATGACATATTCCCACCAGTCGATGTACATTAAATTAAACATTCTGGTACAATTTCGTGACCTTTCTGGAAGCTTCTTTTATCTTCAGAATGATTAGGAACTTTACTCCAGAATTATCATGTCGCTTGGATATCATAACCTGTGAGTGCAAAGAGTTCAGGGCCAACACTCTTGTCTGAGGGGAGGTTTCTTCTCTGAAGACCTTCTGCTGTCAAGCCCTTTCCAGAGTTTCTTCCAACTAGCTTGGAGGTACGTCCTCGGTTAATCAAACAAAATCTTCCTGGGAACAAAACATTACAAGTAGCTAAAGCAAAACTCAAATGAATAGAATGAAACCAGTAAACAGCGAAAGGCAAACTGCATCGGTTGACACCAACCCACATCAAGCAGAATTTCTCCCCGCCAAGTGTGAAACTGAAGGAAAAGTTGGATAAATGATCCGCCACTAGATTATCATGCAGTACGTCACATCGTGCACAACACTTACAACTCGACTGTGTGAAAGACGCTTTAGGAGAAACCTACAGCAAGGCTTGCTTTCTACTCCGTAACGGGCGCTTTGCCCGAGAAAATCATGCTTAGCTCGGGTTCTGCGTGCGTGCGAACGACCGACCTTCCCCTGAACAGTAGATAGCATCAAGGCTGGTGGAATCAGAGAGCAGGGAACAAATCAGGCAGTGTGCTTTGTCCTTTAGGCGAGAGGCTGCCTGCTGTGCCCGGTACGAGTAATCAGACAGCATCAAAGTGGAAACTGGGAACAGTTACGAGTCGGGCGGTGTGACTTGGCCTTTAGTCGGCAGTTTCGTGTCGGCTTGCCAGGAGGAGGCCCGATAAGGGAGTAGAGAAGGGGAGGGGGGGGGGGGGAGTTGAGGGGGAGAGGGTGGGGGAAGTAAGGGTGTTGGGGAGGGAGGGGGGTTAGTGTGTAGAATACGGCGCCTGTCTGTCAGTTGCTGACAGGGCAGCTGTAATACATACCCTTGATCTGTGTAAACTTCCCTTTAGCTTCATACCCCCCTCCCCCCTTCTATCCCCCCCCCCTCCCTCTATCATACCCCTCACCCCCACCTCTAGTCTCCTGCTATGCACACAACAAGAGGCAGTCAATGCTGCCGCGCCCCCAGCGATATATCATTATCCTGTGCCGGTTCCTTCACTGCTGGCCTGCTCTCTGGGTCTGTTGTTTGTCAATCAGTGTTGGGGCTGTTTCACTACTTTCTGTGTGTGTGTGTGTGTGTGTGTGTGTGTGTGTGTGTGTGTGTGTGTGTGTGTGTGTGTGCGTGTCCCTGTTTGTCTGCCTGCCTGTCTGTCTGTCATGCCATCTGTCTCTGAGCCCCCCCCCCCCCTCCTCTCCCATCTATCTCTCCCTGTGTGTGTGTGTGTGTGTGTGTGTGTGTGTGTGTGTGTGTGTGTGTGTGTGTGTGTGTGCATCTTTCCTGTATGTATGTGTGTGTATCTTTTTGCGCGTGTGTACGCCAGTGTGTGTGTGTGTGTGTGTGTGTGTCTGTGTGTGTCTGTCTGTCTGTATCTGTCTGTCTGTTTGTTAGCGCACGTGCTTGTGTGTGTGCTACGCGTGCCTGCATGTGGACACGTGCGTGTGTGAATATTTGGGACGGGAGGGGAAGGGGGGGGGGGAGATGTGACAAATAGTGTGTGAGAATGAAGGAATAGAAAGGGGGATAGATAGAAGGGAGACGGGGAGTGAGTAGAGGAGGGAACGGAAGAGGAAGGGAAAGGGGGAACAAGTGAGGGGGGGGGGGGGAGCGCAAGCGCGCGCATGTCGTGTACTTTTGATAAAAAACAGACGAGGGAATGGTCTGACGGTGTTTATTATGAAAAAGAACGCGCGCACGATGATGACTGACAGCCTTTACAGATTGCACGTCACAACTCCTTTCCTGTCCGCTTTGCCTCCCCTCTCTCTCTCTCTCTCTCTCTCTCTCTCTCTCTCTCTCTCTCTCTCTCTCTGTACATCGGCCGTCTGGGATCCTGAGTGGAGTTATGCTTTTGCTGAAGCAGGAATAAAAAAGAAACCTCAGCCAGATTTACAGTGTGTGTGTGTGTGTGTGTGTGTGTGTGTGTGTGTGTGTGTGTGTGTGTGTGTGTGTTATGTGTGTGTGTAGTCTGTGTGTAGCGTCATGTGTCTGAGTGTGTCGGGTGTGTGTGTGTGTGTGTGTGTGTGTGTGTGTGTGTGTGTGTGTGTGTGTGTGTGTGTGTGTGTGTGTGTGTTTATGTGTGTGTGTTGTCTGTGTGTAGCGTCATGTATCTGAGTGTGTCGGGGTGTGTGTGTGTGTGTGTGTGTGTGTGTGTGTGTGTGTGTGTGTGTGTGTGTGTGTGTGTGTGTGTGTGTGTGTGTTATGTGTGTGTGTTGTCTGTGTGTAGCGTCATGTGTCTGAGTGTGTCGTGTGTCGGTGTGTGTGTGTGTGTGTGTGTGTGTGTGTGTGTGTGTGTGTGTGTGTGTGTGGTGTGTGTGTGTGTGTGTGTGTGTCAAATATTATCCCTATTGAAGACTACAGCAGGGTAAGCTTTACAAACATTCAATTACAGAGAGAAGAGAGAGAGAGAAGAAAAGAAGAGAGAGAGAGAGAGAGAGAGAGAGAGAGAGGGAGAGGAGACAGACACACAGACACACAGAGAGACAGAGACAGAGAGACATAGACAGGCAGACACAAAGAGACAAAGATTCATTGGGAGAGACAGACAGACAGACAGTTTGATCCACTCTTGGAAAGGGGCGTGTTTTCTGTGGTTTGAAATCTCTCTCTGTCTGTCTGTCTGTCTCTGTCTGTCTGTCTGTCTGTCTGTCTGTCTCTCTCTCTCTCTCTCTCTCTCTCTCTCTCTCTCTCTCCTCTCATGACCTTGGGGACGTTCTTGACTGGACAAACCATTGGTTCTTGTAGGCTATCTAGCCCGCCGTCTGATGTCGAGCCATAATTTCTCTCTTAATCGACCTTCACGAACCACAACCTAGTTCGCTGAGATCGCGGAATTACCACAGAATGTAGACAGATTTTTCATTGAAGTTTGAACGATCTGTCCTCAAGGGAGAGAATTCAATCTGCGAAACACTGTTCGGTGATGTTCGATGGAAATATATTAATAGGCCTGCTGAACCTGGAACTGTTTTGAATAGGTTGTGAAATTAATTTGAACAATATCTTCGAACAGAACTTCACCCACTGCCAAAGCTTGTTGAACTCAGACGCGACAACATAATAATAATAATAATGAATACTTATATAGCGCCTATTCTTGGCTAGAGACCAAGCTCTAAGCGCTTTACAATCCACACTCGTTTACACAACGGGCTGCCTACCTGGGTAGTGCCGACTGAAGAGCTGCCAGCTGGCACTTCATTCAGTCGTTTCCCGTGTCATCCAGTCAATATCATTCACTCAGTTTCCTTAGTTCCTTCATTCTTTCCATTTCTCACGCAGGGTGCATGCTATGTGTAAAGTGTCATCCATACCAACGGCCAAACTGGCCTTCTCTTCCGAAAGTTGGTGATGGGATTTGACGTGTGTGCAAAATGTTATGCGTGCGTTCACACACGGAACCTCGGTTTATAGTCTCATTCGAAGGACTGTATGGGATATGGAGTCAGAACCAATGATAACTCCGAGGGAAAAATCCCCCTGTACCGAAACGGCCCGGCGGAGTTTCGAACCCGCAACCCCAGGATCACCAGTCCGGCGCTCTACCAATTGAGCTATTCCGGCGACAGTCGTACCGAATAAAACGTGAACTTACCGATCAATGTTGCAAATTTTGATCAAACAACCACAGACTGATCTCCATTTCAGGAAAGTCCATAAACCAGATACAAATTGATTTCTATTTCAGGAAAGCTTGTATGTGGTTACTTCCCTTCGCATACACAAGCAGTTACCAGAGCATGTGGAGGGATCTGTTTCCTTCCCGGATCTTGGATTGCCGAGGTATATGTAACTAAACGATCCTGGATCGCGCATTGACAGACCGCGAAACTGAGAAGAGGCCACACGCCACAATTAGGATACTGCACT
>CM065714.1:142081665-142086665 GCA_033310375.1 Conus canariensis
CTGTAGTCTAGCAAACAACGGTTTGAATTTCTTACCAGCCGATGGATCAAACCACATTGTGTTTACAACATTACGCAATGCTACATTGCATTACAACGCACTGTATTATACTAACCTGTTTTGTACCATGTTGTCTCATGCCATATTGTATCATACCACACTCGATTACACAATACTGCCTTACAAGGCATAAGTTTACAGCGCACTGCCTTACACAACATTGCATGATGGTATACTGTGCAGAGTATTACTAGACTATTTAAAGTCAAACTGTATTACACTTTGCGGGTTTGTACTACACTATTACACTATCATTCGAGACGCTACACGGCATTGCACGGCATTGTGTTACAACTCACTGTATTACACTGTACTGTATCTCTTTAACTAACGCAGTAACGTTTGATACAGTGCAGAGTAATAAGATTACTTTGCACTGCTTCAAAAGGTACTGCGTTAGGGTATATTATACTGCTATATATTACACCAAACTGTATTACACTATTCGGTGCGATACTGTACCGTATGACAATGCACTATATCACACTATACTGCGTTACACTAGATAGTGTTATGCCACATTGTGTCACACTGCACTGTGTTACGCTGTACCTCTCCGGGCTACACTAAATAGCATTAAAATACCCGTACTTCGTTATACTATGCACTGCACCAAATTGCATTACCATACGCTACGTAGCATGTATGTATGCATGTATGTATATGTATGTATGTATGTATGTATGTATGTATGTATGTATGTATGTATGTATGTATGTATGTATGTTATTGTATGTATGTATGCATATATGTATGTATCTATCTATCTGTCTGTCTGTCTGTCTGTCTGTGTCTTTATGTCTGCCTGTCTGTCTGTATGTCTGTCTCTCTGTTTGTCTTCTATCTATCATCTAATTATCAAACTTAATATAACAGCTTTTATTCTGTTTCTTATCTCTGTTCATCCTATTTTGCGTGCTATGGTCAGGAAAAGTATGGGTCTCCATTTTTCGGCATTCTCTTGATTTTCCTCCTGTTGGAATGCTAAGGTAATGCCTTCCTTGTGTGTTGGCATCAACGGACCTTTTCACGTACGCTGTATTAAATGCTTTTACTACAAGAGAGCCAAGTTTGTTCCAGAACATCTTGAAAAATTCATCAGACAAACTTTCTGTGCCGGAACGCTTTGCTTCTTTGATACTCATTACTCGTATCTTCTAAAGTTAATAGGCCCGCCAGCTTGTCGGCTCCTGTAGTGGTTAATTTCGGCACATGTTCAATCATATCGTGTATTTCACAGCTTTCGACTTCTCTTTTCATGTAGAGGTCTCAAAGAAATTTCTCACATTTTCTGATGTGTCATTTGGTGCAGAGATAGCAGAATTATGGCTATCTTTTAATCTAGCCATGCATTTAACAATATAATGTTTCTTTCTCTTCAATCTACAATTTTGTTCTCTCTTGAGTTCAGCAGTTCATTTAGCTTTTGATCAAAGCAGTACCCCTTCCATTCTTTTTTTTTCCCATAGAGTCTCAAGTGCCTCTTCCAGTATCATCTTGATTTTAAAGGGTGATATGTCTGCTTCAAGTTCATGTTCTTAAATAATTTCTTCTTTTTTTCCCATAGACGTACTTGCAACTGTTTTTATAGCATTTTCATTAAAAGAAAATCTAAAAATGAAATATTTGACATTAGGAACTGAACTTTCAGAAACATTGTGTATAGATTGTTTGCCATAAGGATGTACACCTACTCCTCTATAACATTTTCCATTTGATCATTTCATCTCTATATGTTTTGCCTTTCAGTAAAGAAGCATTCACCTTCCGAACAGTTTTGTGCACTGACTCCGGACCAAACTTCACAGTCAAGAAGGTCACGGAATGACCTGATTTGTAACTATATCAAATATCATTATCTTTAGAAAGGAAACAATACAGTCAGATACTAGGAAAAGCTTCCAATCTGCTGTGTTGGAAAGGATCGATTCTCCTGCAAATCAAGCGGCAGCAATCTGGGTTAAGGTCTGTCTGAAAGCTCTTGAGGTCAATGTCGTTAAAGTTTGTCATAGTCGCGGGACGGATCAAATACAAGAGTAATATCGCCGGCCCCAATCATAATGCATGGTTCCGGACAATCTCCTTATGGGCCCTAGAGGTTGTATACTAGTACATTCTGTACTTTCATTCATTTGAAGTATAAGAATGATTAAGTTGACGTTTCTTCCTCTTGTACATTTTTTTATGTCAGATGAAGAATTAATATGTAGTGAAATGGCTGCATCTCTGGAGTTAGAGCCATTCAAGGTGTTTGAAAAGAAAAAAAAAAACTCTTATGACCCCATTTTGCAGAAACCACTGCTAAGATTTGGCTTAAAATATGTCTTGGGTGGAGTAAAGAAAATGGATTTTACTTCTCAGATAGTGAAATACTTCTCTTCTTTTGCGTGCATTCTTGGGACCCTGACACTGGATAGAAAGACTGGTTATTTTGCCATCTGTTTCTAGTTTTAGAAACGTTGAAAGTAGGCCCTGTGCAACCACACACACACACACACACACACACACACACACACACACACAATATATATATATACTATATACATATAAACTCCGAATAATGGTGAAATACATTTCATCCCACCAGAGTTAGTTGTAATTACAGTCCTTCTTTGTTTCCATGCCAGTGTCTTTCCTTCAGTTGGCACCATGTTTGTTTGCTTTCATATTACACAAAGTCTTTCTATCTGACCACACAATGTCTATTGCAGACGGCACAATCGACAATGTCAATTGTTATATTGTTCTTACAGAACAAAGCATTACGATTGAGACACAAGGAAGTATATAAAACGAAAACAAGTTACATGGCTCCCCACTGAGAACGGCTGGGTTATGAACAGTTGAAAGTGTGGATAACAAAAGCATAGCGGATAACAGTGCTGTTAATGAACATACATAAAAATCCAGCCCCCACCCCCCCCACCCCCCACCCCCAAATTTGCCCGCGGTGAACGGCAAGAGTTGTGGAGAATCAAAAGGTTTGTGGACAATAAGAATGCAATTGATGAACGTGTATTACAAAATCAGCAAAAAGGCCTCTTTGCTGCCAACGGCAGAAGTGTGGACAGTCATAACAAAGCATAATGAGCTTACATTTACAACGGTCAGAATGCACATGGAAAATATATACAGTGTCTACAAGACATCCCTTGAGCCGGATGCCATTAGACAATTGTAAGAAAAAATAAGAAAACTGCGTGGAAACCACAAATCATCTGTGTAGTGTACACATGTTTGGCAATAGATTACTACCGAAAAAAAAAATCGACACACAATGACAGCCAACACATAAATGTATTTTCTTTATGTGATAAGCAGATCACCACATTGACACCTATGGACAGTGCGTGCTATATGTAGCGGCTCCTCGCGTTTCACCAGCTATACCTCGGCCAATAAGGTATGAATGTTCTGTCTTCTTCCCTGCAATGGATTCACGGATGTCAATACATCACACAAACAAACTCTCACAAACTATCCGAGGAAAAACACAAACAAACAAACAAAGAACAAACAAACCGACCAATAGCTCCTTGCATTAACTATTAAACACAAATAGCCACAGGATCATACAGTCAAATAAACAGAGTCCAAATTACTAACTGCATGATTAAACAACAAAACAACCACGCTGTCATTTAGATAATTGAATAAACAGCCTACCAAGCAACCAACCAAAAAGTCATATGCAGATATCTAACTACCAAGACACACACAGGAATCTCTTACAACTATCCGCATTGAGTGTATTTATCTTAATCATTTGAACAGGCCGTTTGGCTTGGTCACTGTAACATAATCCTGTCCGTCTCGCCAGCCAGCAAGGGCGACGTTCACAAGTCACTTTGTCTAGTTTCGAACGCTAGAAACCTTCACGTGTGCGTTGAACTAAATCCACTGATGAATGAAAGCCGGAAGAGATTATAACTTACATATTCCTTTATGAAGAAACTGTCTACCAACAACACAGTCTGCAATGATATTGAAATGACAGATTTCTGCTTCAGTATTGCTAAACGCTGGTGCCTTCTCATTTACAGAATTATCTGATAAATGATATTGGAAACTCAGTTTTTCACATTTCAAGTTATTGGGTTTCAACAATCAAGTTAAGAAGATATAACTTTTATTATCGTCTACTGATATCATTTGTCAAAGAAAAGTACCACGTCTGCTTCACTCTGAGTAATACATAGCAAAACATTCAGCAAAGCGTCCACATACCTTTACGTTCACAACTAGCTGAATCAGCGTGTCCACCGCATGCACCACACTCAGTTGAAAGGAAAAGGCCTAACAGCCGGGACGCTGAATTAATACAGGCCTCCCAGCCTCTTTGAACGAGGCTTGAACAGGACCACCCTTGTGGCCACAGCCATGCTTGAGCCGCTCTGGAACTGTTAGAAGTGTCTAACGTCAACGACATCAAATACGGCATTACAGGGCTTCCAGAGCCGTCCTCAGACCCCGAACTGTTATTCCAAAAACATACGGCCAGACTAACTACAGGGGCGGTCACACATGCCAATGGCTTGTGTCTGAAGGGCGTAGAGCACATCAAAACGAACCCTTCACCTTGATACCTCCCATATCGAAAGGTGAAACTTGGCAGGTTGGTCATGTCGCAAGTGATTTCAAAGTTTGCGAAAATCAATCCTCCTCTAAAGGCTCAAGCATGTCCTTCTTTCTTTCAGACAACACAGCAGAAGTGTTTCTTTCTTTTAATCTTTGACGACACAAAGTATCTCTTTCTTTCGCTCGACACAAAGGGTTTCTTTCTGTCAAGGTCTATTTTCATTCTTTCAGGAACACAAACTCAGACGGCGCAACATCCTTTCTTTTTCTTTCACAGCACAGTCTTTCTTCCACTCTGAAGCATCTCTTACTGACAGCACAAATCTGTCTTTCTTTAGATGACACAACAACGTTTTCCTTTC
>CM065714.1:142091665-142111665 GCA_033310375.1 Conus canariensis
TAACTGTTTCCTCCCTTGTCCCGCATGATAAATCTACCGGTCTCGATTAGGCTGGAAAGGAGCGAAACGCGACCATTTATCTCCGGCTATTGCTTAGCCTTCATTCAAAGCGTCGTCTCCTTCCGTGGCAGAAGCTAAGCCTATTATCTGGTCCTTATCTTCTGCTTTCGCCCATTCTATTACGCAGTCGTGGTGGTGATGGTGAGGGCAGGGTTGGATGGCTCGTGAGGGTTCGGTGCCTGGGGGTAGGGATGGGTAGCATAGAGGGGTGAGACGGGCCGGGGGGAGCGGGGGGTAGGGGGCGGTGAAGGGTAGGGGGGAACGGGCTGTAATGGCAGAGCAGAGCTCATTCATCTGCCGGCAGTCGCCACAATTACCATTTTATTCCGTCCTGGACTATGTCCCAGACAAAAGAGTTTTGTTCCCGGGACTTGGCCCCACCTACTCTCTGTCTTGTCTCTGATTCTCTGTCCTCTTTTTCTTCCTCCTTCACCCCATTTCCATCTCCACCACCACCCCCACACCCCACGTCTCTCTCTCTCTCTCTCTTCTCTTCTCTCTCTCTCTCTCTCTCTCTCCTCTCTCTCCTCTCCTAAAACTGGTTCTTCTCCTCCTTACTGCTCATGCATCTATACCATCATTATCCATTTGGCATTAATGAAGGCAGGTGACTGTTTTGATGTCTGGATAAAGTTAATGGAACCAAACATGACAAAGGGGACAATCCCTTATTCAGCTTCAAGACTCTTACGTTCTATTACCTCGGAAACTGCAGAAATTATTGGTTTGAATACATTTTATTCAATAAACGAATAAACAGACCACATTCACAGTCATCGGGACAAATGAGCAGCAACAAGCCCTTGGCTTGTACAGTGCTCAAATATAACACTGACGAATAATATTGGCGGTTACAATACATTTACAGTATACAACACGTTTCACCACAGAGTTGGGATTTAAAGGAACATAACAAAGGCAACAGAAGAAGAATAATGAAATGAAATGAAAAAAAAAAAATGTGAAGAAGGGAGGGAGGTGAAGCAACAATCACATTATCAATAAGAAGATGCGTGAATGATTTGAAAACAAGAGAGATGATTTCAGTGAAAAAATAAAGTAATTCAGGAAGGGTAAAAGCCACGTTTTCCATAAATTATGCGTTGAAGTCATGCCAGGTCGTTCTGTTTAGATTATCTTTTTTATTATTCCCTTCTTTCCCCTCCTTTTTTCCCCCTCCCTGCTATTATTTTTCCTCCCTTTTGAAGGCACTACGTCGCCAATCGTGAAAAAACAAAATTACGCATGTTAACCAAGACGCTGGCAGAAGTTATGGACATCATTTGGTGTCTAAGATGGTTATAATCATTAGCAGTTCTCCTGAATACACTGACATTTCAAAAAGCTGAGTCAAGGGTGTCCTCCCGTGCGTTGTCTCTCGGAAACTGGACATTCTCGTGGAATGCCACAGAACTGGGATGCAGTTGGGTGAAGAAGAAAAGCGTGAACACTAACACTGACATGGAAGACGGGAAGGAGGTGACGGTGGTGGTGGCTATGTGTGGAGTGTTCATTATTAAAACCAATCTCTCTCTCTCTCTCTCTCTCTCTCTCTCTCTCTCTCTCTCTCTCTCTCTCTCTCTCTCTCTTCCTCTCTCTCCCTCTCTCTCCTCTCTCTCTCCTCCCCTCTCTTCTGTTCAGTCCTTCTCCACACCCCCTCTCTCCCTCTGTCTGTCTGTCTCTCTCTCTCCATCCTTCCCACCCTCCGTCCCTCTCTCTCTCTCTCTCTCTCTCTCTCTCTCTCTCTCTCTCTCTCTCTCTCTCTCTCTCTTCCTCACAGCCCAGCCGAAAACCTGAACTCAGACCCGCCGTAAAACTGTCCACATTCCGTACTAATGACACCGGCCGGATACCTCTGTCAGATGCACCCTAGCAGTCCCTGCATCCCAGCGCCGAAAATGGCCGTTGACACGGGGAGGTAACGCGCACTGACAAGGGAGGATAATGCAATGCGGCGGCCTGTCTGCAGACCCGGCGCAGGGCGGAAGGCCGGCGGCACTCCAGCCCAAATGAATGGCGCTTCAGACGACACAAGCAATCTGCCCCTCTTCGGGGGCTCACCGGAGCTTCTGGAAGCAGACATTCATCAGTTTTTGTGTGCTTTCTTTCTTTCTTTCTTTCTTTCTTTTCTTTTCTTTTCTTTTCTTTTTTTCTCCTTTCTTTCTTTCACTCTTTTTTCTTTCTTTCTTCGTCAGTTTTGTGTGCTTTCTTCTTTCTTTCTTTCTTTAATTATTTTTCTTTCTTTCTTTCTTTTCTCTCTTTTCTTTCTCTCCTTTTCTTTCTTTCCCCTTCTTTCCTTTCTGTCTGTCTGTATGTCTGTCTTTTCTTTCTTGCTATCATTTCTTTTCCTTTCTTTCTTTCTTTTCTTTTTTTTTTCTTTCTTTCTTCTTTCCTTTCTTTTAACTCGTTAGGTTCCCCATATCGGTGTCTAAGGGTAGGCTGTGGGTTTTGTCTGTTGTCAAGAAATCGGACCGTAGCAATGAAAATATCAAAGGGTGGAATACCAATAGATCACTGAGTCTCTAGCTAGGTGACGTGGGAATAACAGAAGAAGGTATGCCTGTTTCTCCAGGGAAGCACCAGTAATAAGATAAGCAACAAAAGACAAACGCAGTTATAGCAGAAACAGAACAGGAGGGATGTAATCCTGAGAAGGAGTCGCTAGAAGACTAAGGAACAAGTGAAGGAGAAAATCTGTGCATTACAAGATAACGGAAGCTGGGAGGGGGGAGGGGTAGGGAGCGGGGGGAGGGGGGGGGGGGGGCGGGGGAGTACTGTCCGATCACTCGTGTCCGCGAAGAAACAATAAAGAAGAGGTTAACAGCAGAGAAACAGCGATGGCAAATTTGCTTAACACCAAAAGCTTTTAGCAGAGAAACACTGACCAGTGGAGAAACAGCAATTTTTAAAAAAGCAAAACAACGGTGTTATCATAAAAGAAACGGCAATAAAGAAGAGCCTAGGATCATTGCGATCATTAAAGAAACACTAGTACGAGGGAAAAAAGCAACTGATGCGTTCATTTGCGAAATTGCAATAGAGAAAATTTTAACACCAATGCTGTCATCAGGAGAGGGCGACGAAAAAGAGATTAACACCAACGCTTTCGGCGGATAAATGGCAATAAAGAAGAGAAAAAAAAAAAAAAAAAAATTTAGAAAGAGAGGGTGTTAGTTACCGCCAATGACATTGACAAACAAAGCACATGACAAGACACGATGCATTTCAACCACTTGGGTCTTCTTCAGGCGAAAAAATAAATCACATTTAACATTTAAGACAGTACAAACAAAGAACGAAAATGACTCATCTGTTGTTAGTCCATGTGGTGGGGAGAATAGCCGCTAGGCGGAAATGACAAGGGGGATTATGGGAGAGGAAAAGGAGGGGGGGGGGGGTTCGTGGGGGGGGGGGGGTTGTGTGATACGATAGGTTGTGTGTCTAGTTAGTGGGTGGTGTGTGATATCTTTGTGACGGTTGTGATAATGGTGGATTGATAATAATGGTAAGGGGGGGGGGGGGGGGGGGCAAACTGGGAAAAAAAAAATTATATATAGAAGGGGTAAATAAGTACATGAACAGAAGAAACTTAAAAAAATAAATAAATAAATAAATAAAAAATAAAAAAGTTTAGGTGAATAAAATAAATGATTTCGCTGGGTGATGAAAGAGGTGGTGGTAGTTATGTGTGGGTAGTTGTGAAAGGTGTGTGGGTAATGTTAATGAGGGAGGGAAGGGGATGGAAGATAAATGGGTGATAAGGTATGATTGGGAGGGGGGGGGTGAGAGAAAAAAAAAAAAGGGATGAGGGTAATGTGTGTGGGGGGGGGGAGGAAGGGGGGCAAGAGAAGGAGAGCTCATATCTCTTCATCCACTATGGGGTGGGGGGTGGGGGTGGGGGTGGGAGGTTGGGAGGTTCATATTAATTGTGTTGTTTAAAAAAGTAAACAATGCTGTGGGATGATGTTCATTGTAACAGGTGAAATAATGTGTTGGCATCAATATGCTGCTGTTTGTTGAGAGAAGATAGCAGTGATCAATGAAAAACAGGGTATCATGTGTTGCACACACACACACAACACACACACACACACACACACACACACACACACACACACACACCACACATCACACACACACACACACACACAACACACACACACAACACACACACACAAAGGGGGCGGGGGGGGGGGAAACACATGTAAACAATGTTCTAGGTGAGTTAAGATCGTGTGATCATAGTGAGACTAACTGTGGAAAATTTTCACACACACACACACACACACACACACACACACACACACACACACACACACACACACACACACACACACACACACACACACACAAAGAGGGGTAAAAATTATTATCATTAATCAGTCACTGATGGGTGATGATCATATGAGATCAACGGTAGTGTAGGAAGAGATTCTTCTCCGTTCCCTTAGGCAGGAATGGTGGAGGTACTGGCAAGGGCTTCTGTATGGTGAAGGCCCTCCAGTGGTCAATAAGGTTTTTGCATTCATCAGTGTGTTGGCAGGCCAGGATTCTTCTTTTGGTGTTGTTAAGGTTTTGCATTCATCAGTGTGTTGGCAGGCCAGGATTCTTCTTTTGGTGTTGTTGGGACTGTTCCACCGTCATTGGGGCTGCATGGATTAATTGCAGACCCGCCAGGGTGGAGTATTGCAGAGATGTTATGTCATAGTCTGGAGTGCCCGGTTCTCAGTATCACAATGATGGTCTTCTTCGTTTACTTAGGTCGGAATCCTGGAGGTAGTGACGGAGGCTGCTGTATGGTGAAGACCCTCCAGTGGTCAGTATGGTTTTGCACTCATTGGTGAGTTGGCAGGCCAGGTTTCCACTTTGGGCCAAGCTGGGAATGCTCCGCTGTCTCTGGGGCTGCACTGCATTGATGGTTTGAAAGACTCACAGGTGTGGAGTATAGTGGACCTGTCATGTTGAGGTCAGGGGAGCCTTATCCTCAGTCCAACAATGTTCACTTGGTCTGATTTGGGCGTCCGGTAGTATGCATCCCTCTTGTTGAAGTCTGGGTGCTGCTCAAGTCATCTTCCTATTTGTCTCCTTGGAAATATTTTAGATTTATTCCAAGGAGACTACCTTTTACAGTTGGGGCTGCTGTCCTTCCTTTGTCAGTTGGTCAGCTTCTTCATTTCCATATAGTGCAGTGTGAAGGTATTCACTGGATGGGAGTATTTTCAGTGACTGATAATGGTAATAATTTTAAATCAGTAGTACCAAGGTGGTGACCATTGTTATACAAGTGGAAAAATGCAGTGGTTGATGGTGCAATGGTGCAAGGTGGGGGGGCATAGGAAAAATACCAATGACCTGTGGGTGATGCTCACTGGCATGGGTGAGATCAATGGTACTGTAGGATGATAGTCACTGAGGTAAGTGGAATAATAAGGTGGCATTGGTATAATATTGCAGGTTGAGAAAGTGGGTGGAGGGGGGTTGGGGTAGATGACTGGTGGGTGATGGTCATGTTTCATTGGATATACTGTAGGATGATGATAATTGTTGGTATAAGTGGGATGATGTTGTGGCATGGTGTAAAGTGCCGGTGGGGGAATGGGGCAGGTGTTTAAAGATGGGTGGATGATGATGATGGTAAAGGTGTAGGTATGGTCATAGTGGTGTAGGATGATGGTCATTTTTGTAAAAGGAGTAGGAGAGTGCATTAGTAAGTGTGATAATGCCAGTGGTGGAGTAAAGGAAATGATTATAAAGACTGATGGATGTTGATAGCTGTGATGAGATCTACAGTACTGTAGGGGGGTGGCAGTCGTTATAAGTGAAATAATGTCATGGCATTGATGTAGTAATGCCAGTTGGAGAAAAAAAAAAAAAAAGGGATGAAGAATAATGGATAATTGGTCATTGTCTTGAGTGGGGTAAACAGTGCTATAGGATGTTGTTCATTGCCATAAGTGAAATAGCATGATGGCATTGGCATGATAATGCCAGTTGAGTTTAAAAAAAAAAAAAAAAAAAAAAAAAAAACCCAGACCACCACCACCACCACCACCACCACCAACAACAACAGCAACTTTGGGGGGGGGGGGGGGGGGGGGGGGCAATGATAAATGACTCGGTTGGTGGTAAAGGTTGTATCTATAGATGAAATTATCACCGTTCTCTCACACACACGGGCATGTGTAATACATGCACGCACACATTGTATATGGGCAGGTACGTATGTACACAGGCACATCCACACACACACATATGCAAACATATACACACATGTCAAAAAAAAAAAAAAAAAAAAAAAAGGAATGAAGAATAATGGATAATTGGTCATTGTCTTGAGTGGGATAAACAGTGCTATAGGAATAAATCTAAAATATTTCCAAGGAGACAAATAGGAAGATGACTTGAGCAGCACCCAGACTTCAACAAGAGGGATGCATACTACCGGACGCCCAAATCAGACCAAGTGAACATTGTTGGACTGAGGATAAGGCTCCCCTGACCTCAACATGACAGGTCCACTATACTCCACACCTGTGAGTCTTTCAAACCATCAATGCAGTGCAGCCCCAGAGACAGCGGAGCATTCCCAGCTTGGCCCAAAGTGGAAACCTGGCCTGCCAACTCACCAATGAGTGCAAAACCATACTGACCACTGGAGGGTCTTCACCATACAGCAGCCTCCGTCACTACCTCCAGGATTCCGACCTAAGTAAACGAAGAAGACCATCATTGTGATACTGAGAACCGGGCACTCCAGACTATGACATAACATCTCTGCAATACTCCACCCTGGCGGGTCTGCAATTAATCCATGCAGCCCCAATGACGGTGGAACAGTCCCAACAACACCAAAAGAAGAATCCTGGCCTGCCAACACACTGATGAATGCAAAACCTTAACAACACCAAAAGAAGAATCCTGGCCTGCCAACACACTGATGAATGCAAAACCTTATTGACCACTGGAGGGCCTTCACCATACAGAAGCCCTTGCCAGTACCTCCACCATTCCTGCCTAAGGGAACGGAGAAGAATCTCTTCCTACACTACCGTTGATCTCATATGATCATCACCCATCAGTGACTGATTAATGATAATAATTTTTACCCCTCTTTGTGTGTGTGTGTGTGTTGTGTGTGTGTGGTGTGTGTGTGTTGTGTGTGTGTTGTGAAAATTTTCCACAGTTAGTCTCACTATGATCACACGATCTTAACTCACCTAGAACATTGTTTACATGTGTTCCCCCCCCCCCGCCCCCTTTTTGTGTGTATGTGTGTGTGTGTGTGTGTGTGTGTGTGTGTGTGTGTGTGTGTTGTGTTGTGTGTGTGTGTGTGTGTGTGTGTGTGTGTGTGTGTGTGTGTGTGTGTGTGTGTGTGTGTGTGTGCAACACATGATACCCTGTTTTTCATTGATCACTGCTATCTTCTCTCAACAAACAGCAGCATATTGATGCCAACACATTATTTCACCTGTTACAATGAACATCATCCCACAGCATTGTTTACTTTTTTAAACAACACAATTAATATGAACCTCCCAACCTCCCACCCCCACCCCCACCCCCCACCCCATAGTGGATGAAGAGATATGAGCTCTCCTTCTCTTGCCCCCCTTCCTCCCCCCCCCCCCCCCACACAACACACATTACCCTCATCCCTTTTTTTTTTTTTTTTTTTAACCCCCCCCCCTCCCAATCATACCTTATCACCCATTTATCTTCCATCCCCTTCCCTCCCTCATTAACATTACCCACACACCTTTCACAACTACCCACACATAACTACCACCACCTCTTTCATCACCCAGCGAAATCATTTATTTTATTCACCTAAACTTTTTTATTTTTTATTTATTTATTTATTTTTTTTTTTTAAGTTTCTTCTGTTCATGTACTTATTTACCCCTTCTATATATAATTTTTTTTTTTCCCAGTTTGCCCCCCCCCCCCCCCCTTACCATTATTATCAATCCACCATTATCACAACCGTCACAAAGATATCACACCACCCCACTAAACTAGACACACAACCCTATCGTATCACACAACCCCCCCCCCTCCCCCCACGAACCCCCCCCCCCCTCCTTTTCCTCTCCCATAATCCCCCTTGTCATTTCCGCCTAGCGGCTATTCTCCCCACCACATGGACTAACAACAGATGAGTCATTTTCGTTCTTTGTTTGTACTGTCTTAAATGTTAAATGTGATTTATTTTTTCGCCTGAAGAAGACCCAAGTGGTTGAAATGCATCGTGTCTTGTCATGTGCTTTGTTTGTCAATGTCATTGGCGGTAACTAACACCCTCTCTTTCTAAATTTTGCTTCGTTCTCCGCCGTCAGTCACTCCATTTTGAAAAAAAATAAAGAAGAGGTTAACACTTACGCTGTCATCAAAGAAACGGCAATAAAGAAGAGGCTAACACTAGTTCTGTCATCGGGGAAATAACAATGAAGAAGAGGTTAACATCAAAGCAGTTAACAGAGAAACGGCGACAACAAACATTTTGACACGAGAGCTATCTAAAGAGAAATGGCAATAGAAAAAAAAATGAATACCAGTGTGGTTATGAAGCAAAGGACAACCACGGAAGGGTTAACACTAATGTGTTCCTAAGAGAAACGGCTATAATGAAAGCAATGCCAACGCTGTTAGCATAGAAACTGCAACAAAGAAGAGGCACTATCAATGATGTCCTCATGGAAACTGCAATATAGAAGACTTTGTTCCAATGCTGTCAGCCGGGAAACTGCAATAACAAAGATAATTAACATGAAATCGTTTATTAAAGAAACAGTGAACAAAAAATAACAAGGAGAAGTTAACACTAATGCTATCATCAGATAAGCGACGTTAGCAAAGAGGTTAACACCAATGCGTTCATAAAAAAAAAAAAAAGCAATAACGAAGATGTGAACACTAATGCCGTTATCAGAGAAATAACAATAAAAAAAAAAGACGTTAACTCATGTAGTCATCAAATAAACGCCAATGATGAAGAGGTTCACAGACATGCACTGGTCAAAGAAAGGGTAAAACAGAAGAGGTTAACACCCGTGAAGTAATCAGAGAGTAGACAATAACGAGGAGATTGAACTGGTGCTGTCATCAGAGCAGAGAAACCAGAATGGAGAGATTGACACCAATACCGTCATCACAGAAACAAGAAGCAGGAAAAGGTTAACACTTACGCTGTCATCAGAGAAACCAGAATATAGAAGGGACTAACATCAATGTTGTCACCAGGGACACAAAGCAGAGAAGAGGTTAAAACCAATGTCGACATCAGAGAAATTTGATGAAGAGGAGCTTAGCACCGACGCTGTCATCAAAGGAACAAAGCTGAAAAAAAAAAAAAAAACATTAACTCTAATACTTTTCAATGAAGAAGATAGCGACATCATGCTGTCCTCAGAAAAAAAAACAGGATGAAGGAAAGATGAACACCAAGGCTTTCCTCAGAGAAATCAAATGAAGATGTTAACACCAGGGTATCCTCAGAGAAACCGGATGAAGAAGATATTAACACCAATGCTATCCCCAGAGAAACCATATGAAGAAGAGATTTACACCAAAGCTGTCCTCAGAGAAACCATATGAAGAAGCTATTAACACCAATGCTGTCCTCAGAGAAACCATATGAAGAAGCTATTAACACCAATGCTATCCTCAGAGAAACCATATGAAGAAGAGATTTACATCAATGCTATCCTCAGAGAAACCATACGAAGAAGAGATTAACACCAATGCTGTCTTTAGAGTAAACCAAATGAAGAAATATACACACCAATGCTGTCATCAGAGAAACCGAATGAAGAAGAGAGATTAACACTAATGCCGTCCTCAGAGAAACGACATGAAGAAGAGATGAATACCAGTGCTGTCCTCAACGACCAGATGAAGACAAGATTGACATCAATGCTGACCTAAGAGCAATACCCATTTTAAAGGGACGAAAAGTCAGCGTCAGGTATTTCAGGACACGGAGGCTGTCGTTACCGGGACCAGTGAGTTCTTAGACATAGGTTTAGTGCAGAATAATACTGTGCAGTTTCAGTATAAAAATCGATTTTGTGTTATGTCACACACAGACGTGAAATGTACCAGGAGAGTGGGACAGCTGTAAAGCGCGAAAGAGATATAAACGAGGGAAAGATAAATTGGCAGATGACTACCATTTTGGATAAAAATAAGGGGATAAGATGACAGAGGGAGTGAGTGGTGGGGAGGAGGTGGATTGAAGAGGAAGAGAGAGAGAGAGAAGAGAGAGAGAGAGAGAGAGAGAGAGAGAGAGAGAAAGAATTATGTTGCCTTGCAAATAACATTTTCTCCTTCCTCCTCTTCCTTCCTTATGGTCTCGACCTCCTCGTGTTTATAAACAGGACCTTCTCATGTAGTCACCTCATCCTCCTCATCTTTTTAACTATCTCGTCATCCTCCTCTTTCTTGTAACCACCTCCTTCCCCTACACCTCTTCTTCCTTCAAATCGCTTCCATTCTTCGCCTTCCTGACTAATGCCTCCTCTTCCTCTTCTTAATAATCGCCTCGTCCTCCTCTTTCTCTTCTTTGTTATATTGGCTTCCTCATACTTATTCTCTTTTTCATAATTGCTTCTACCCCCCCCCCTCTCTCTCTCTCTCTCTGTCTCTCTCTCTCTCTCACTCTCTCTCTCTCTCTCTCTTCTTCCGTATGATTGCCTCCTCTTTTTCATTATGACTACATCCTCTTCCTCTTCTTCGTTATCATTGTGTTCTCCTCCTCTTCCTATGATCGCTTCCCCTTCCGTCTTCCCCATTTATATCTCTTCCTCCTCTTCCTTAGAAACGCACTTCTTTCTTCATCTTTATAAACGTTTTGGTCCCTTCATCCTTATATACGTTAAACTCCTCCTCCTCCTCCTCAACATCCTTATAAATGCTACCTCATCTTCCCTGTGCCTTCTCTTCCTCCTTCCCTTCCCTCCTCCTCTTCCTCTTGCACTTCTTTGCCATGCCCCTCCCCTCCTCCTCTTGCTCCTCTTCTTTATAATCACTTCCTCCTGCTCCTCTGTCCTCAGTCTCTTCTTCCTTTGTAATCCTACGCATTCCTTTTCCTTTTGCGCAGTTCAAGCAGTCCATTTTTGTCACCTTCCTACACATCATCTCTTTTGGAATCGTCAAGTCTGTTCCCATTTCTCTCCTCGTCTGAAGCACAACTTAAACCAGTCTCCGAGAGCCTCTATTGCTCCCCATGATCCTCAAAAAGATCTTCAGAGAATATATTGCTCCATTGATCCCCTGCTGTCTTCGCATTTTCCAAAGATATATTTGTCAATATTCACGATCGCAAAACCATTAATGTTCGAAGCATTAATCTCCAGACATAACCCTCCGGTACCGAAATCATTCATCGTGGGATTCCCTGCTTCTGGAGATGGCAGTGGAATTACATTGATTCCTGCAATAAATGAAATTCAGGATCAGAACAGTTTAATAAGGGTTAGGAAACCCGTTTTTCACAAACACGCGATGAAGCTCACAAATAAATCGAAATGGATTATGGATGATGTCGGGGAGAGGAAAAAGAAAGAAAGAAAGCGCAGAAGAAGTTGGTCCTCAAAGAAACTGACATCATCTTAAATCTGTCACTCACGACCCACATCCCGGCCCTGCCCTTCCCGTCCATCCATCTTGTCTTTTCTCCTTCAGTCCGGTTTAGGAGGGAATCAGATCCCATGCCAAATTTCCACCCAGGAATATTTGTATTGCTATTGCGCGCAATCACTCAAACTGATTCAAAATGGGCCTCTGGCCTGAAACTTTGGGATCTGCAACTTGTAGCAAGTGGTTTGGTTAAGAAGGAAGTTTTTTTTTTTCCGTTTTACAGTAAATAACAATCAAATTAATTGATGAACTGGTAGTAAATTATAGAAAAGTACTTTGAAGAAACGTGCAGGAAAAAAAATGTCAGCAATCTGTCTTCAAATCAAAGTTAGAATAGCGCCTGGCAGGAGGACAACGTGGGATGGAGGGGCGGGAGGAGGGAAGGAGGTGGTGAGGGCCGCAAACAATGCGCAGTCTGCCATTTCCCGCAGAAATAAAGATTATGCCCCCTTGTTGGTTTTCTTTTTTTCATTACTTTTTAAGCGGGCTTCTGCGTGTCTTCACATTTGATCACCATTTTATACATGATAATGATGCACGCCACCCACAGACGGTAAAAATTTTATTCGATTTTTTTTTCAGCTGTTTTCCAGTTAACGAGCAAAGGTGGACAGACAAACAGACAGTGAGACAGACATTTCAGTTTCAGTTTCATCAAAGGGTCTCTGCATGCGGCTGGGCCACGCATGCTACGCCACACCTTCTCAACTACTAGACTATAACGCACAGGATTCACAGTTGATGGAGTACTAAGATGAACACAGACAAAGACACAGAGGAACCCGGAGTTCGTCATTATCGAATTTTTTTCGGCTTGACATTTGTTTAGAATTGACACAGAGACCGCAGAATTCACACTGTTCAAAATAATGAATTTATAAAACAAGCTTATGGAATATGACACAATATGCCCACTTGTATTCCAGTAACTCGGATATTCAGTGCGACTGACAGACAAACGATACCCCAAACAATACGCTGCCCTTGCGTAGTTTATCTGCGCGCATGGTAATTAGTTCAGATTTTGCTTTTTGAGTGAGTGAGTGAGTGAGTGAGTGTGTGTGTGTGTGTGTGTGTGTGTGTGTGTGTGTGGTTGTTGTTGTTGTTGTTGTTGTTGTTGTTTTTGGGGTTAATTAATGTTATATTTTCTCTTGTCCACAGTGTACCGCTAGTATTTAATTCTTCTCTCGTTTGTGAATCACAATTCAGGATACATCACGAGCACCATTATAGTTTTATCACACAACATTTTGTGGCCCAAACTATTTAATGGAAAGCAGACATGTGGCCCGGTGGATTAGACGCTCGCCTTGAGAGAATCCCTGATCCAAAGTTCGACTCTTACACTGGGCGGTTTTCCCCATTTCCACTTGATTTTCACTGATGGTCAGGTGATTTGAGTGCAAGTCTTTCGGATTAGGTAACAAAGGGAAGTCCTGTGTACACAATATACCCAATGCAGGTAAAAGACCCCATGACAACCAGGGAGTTGCTATCAACAACTTTCAATAGAAAAATTCACTTTGATAAGCAAAGATAAATACAGGCAGAAAAAAAGCATATCGATGGCGCTGTGCTATTCTGATTATTTGTATTTGAAGGGTTCTCCCCGAAAAAAAAGTCCGAATTTGTAGTAGAAAAGTCTATTGTAACGAAAACAATATGCAACAGAATTTATTATATCCGAATGATATTTGATACATCCGACTGTTTTAAAATAAGCGTACTCCTCATTTGGTGAACGATTGCAAAGAACATTCATATTCCCCTTTTGGTGAAATCGCAAAGAGCTGTCTTACTCAAAAGTTCCATGGGGCAAAAAATCCGTTCACTTTCACCCGATCTATTGTGACAGGACAAATCCGCCCATTCCAGAACCCTCTCGCCCCTTCCTGTTCCCGGCCTCATCCGATCCCGATCCCAACCCACACTGTACGTGACTTTCAACGACAGAGATCTGAGTCCCATCCCTCCAAGGGCCTTGAATGGTTTATGTACACGCCTTGAATGGGCCTGGTTCTGTTATTGATTATTCGACACGTTGCTCGGTCTCCGGGCTATTTGTCAAGATAACTGTCACGGCACAGATGCCTGTTAAATATTTACGACAGAGGCGTGCGTAGCACTGCGGAGCAGATCCCATGCAAAATTCAGACCTGGATTATTACTGTCAACAGGGTCACACAAGGCACTGACAGGGCGGAATATTGTGGGGAAAAAGAACGGGTTTGGTTTATTTGCTTCAGTCTGTATTCGGTGATTAAAATTGGGGAGCAGTCTCCGACGCGTGGTTTAAAAAACTTCGTCTTAAAAACAGGGCGATTGCTGTTTTGATAGAAGTACATAGAAATAGAGATCAGGGATTTAAGTGGACTTGAAAATAAACAAACGAACGAACAAAATCCAGTAGCAACAACGAAACACTGGGAGCTTTGAAGGATTAAAAGCTGACTAAACACGTCGTAAAATCGTCAGTGTTGTTAACATTCAAAACCATTCACTAAAAGCGAAATAAAAGAGTTTTTAACGTAAAATCGTCAATGTGAAGGAGATAAACGAGTTAGCACAGGTGCATTCAAAATCGTTCACTAAAGGAAAATATAAGGATTTTCGACGTCAAATCGCCAATGTTAAAACGATAAGCGAGTTGTTAAAATTGCAGTTGCATTCAAAACCGTTCACTAAAGGCGAAATGAAAGGCTTTTTAACATGTAAAAAGATGGTGTGGTGGGGAATATTTTCAAGACAGACAGAGAGAGAGAGAGAGAGAGAGAGAGAGAAGAGAGAGAGAGAGGAGAGAGAGAGAGAGAATGTGTGAGTGTGTGCGTGCATGTGTGCGTGTGTGCGTGCCTGTGTGCGTGCGTCCGTGTGTGTGCGTGTGTGTGTGTGTGTGTGTGTGTGTGTGTGTGTGTGTGTGTGTGCACGCGGGCGCACACAGGGAGGGGAGGGCAGGGTCTAGAATTGCAGACTGTCATATTCTGTCTTTGTTTTCTGTCTGTACCTGGTTTAACGCCAGCACAAACACTGTAGCAGTTTTCAAAGGTCGGCATAAGCTGTCCTCGAGCTGGGGTCCTTGTCACGCCCCGTGTCACCGATAGCGAGAGAAGAAGGACATGTCATATCCTGCGAGTCCAACGCGTCGTCCTCCACAAGATTGAGCGTCACCTTAAGGGCTTGTAATGACGTCAGTCTAGAACAGGGGACGGCACTGTGGGTGAAGTGGATCATGTCTTGTGCATTGTGTCCCTTTATTGACTGGGGAAGCCATTTTGCGAGGAGTGGTCTGCTGACAGCACGCTGACTGACCCCTGTCCAGTAGGCTCGTGGCCATCCCACACCGGTCTGCTTTGATGGACTGCTTCCATAAATGAGTTAGGGAATTTTCTGTCAAAGCTGAAATGAGAGAGAGAGAGAGAGAGAGAGAGAGAGAGAGAGAGAGAGAGAGAGAGAGAGAGGAGTCCTTTCCGTTAGTCTTAGTCTAGGTTGGATCAATCTCAGGAATGTTTCTTTCCCGATGAAATGGAGACATTGTGTTTCGCACTGCATTATTTCGTTGGTGTTTTTTTTTTCTCTTCTTCCCTTCATATTTCACCTCTCTCTCTCTCTCTCTCTCTCTCTCTCTCTCTCTCTCTCTCTCTCTCTTCTCTCTCTCTCTGTGTGTGCTAACAAAATAGAATGCGGACGAACGGACAAACGAACTAATTAACCCAACCAATCACTTAACCAGACAGCCAAGCAGCTAGCCACCAACAATGCAGGTAACTTTGAGACTGACTAAACATAGACATTTGGACAGAAACCATCAAAGAGATGCAGACTGAAATTGTACATCCTTCCACCTTTGAAATAGAATCAGGATGTACCTGCCGGCGTGGCTTCACTAAGTCTACCCCCTCCCATCCCCTCCACCCCCACCCCCCCCCCGCCCCTCCCCCCTCCCCCTGTGGTTCCCTCTGCAACCCCTCCCGACCCTCGCCCACAACCCAACCCGTTCCACACAACCCTCTGGCACGTTCACCGATCAGCACGAGCTGTGAACCTTGTGACATCCGTGTGACGACCTTCGTGTGACAGAGAGTGACGTAATGACACGTCAAACTGTCGTGGACTCGTGCCGCCTTCCCCAGGGTTGACTCCTGACCTCAGGGACCTGTGCTGACGTCAGACTAGGACAGGAGACAGTACTCTGGCTGAAGTGGATCACTTCCTTCGAACGGTGTAGCTGGCTGCACACCAAAAATAAATGCGGCAAGACCTTGCATGATAAGGAGTCGAGTATTTTTAGGCTGGCGCGGTTAGATTGTTTTTGAGAATCTTTATGGTGTCTGAGAGTTGATTCTCTCCTCGTTTTTTTTTGCTGTTTTTTTTTTTTCTTTTCATATGGCCATAAAGGTACAAGCCAGGTAGTTCCAAGAAGAGAAATTAAAGTCATAGGAACAGGATTATTAGGTGGCTTCCAGCTGGTGCAAAGACAGAGTCACGGGTGAGTGCAAAGGCCTCAAATGTGACGTCAGCTAAGGGAAAGGTAATGTATTTGAAGATTGTGTGTTATTTCATCGGTGGAAATCCCCCCAAACAAGGGAAATAATTGGTGGGGAGTTGTTCTTTTGATCAGTTATTAGTTTAACATTGAGTGCTGGCTCAAACGTATGGTAGGCCTCAAAACGTTTGCATGGATTATCTAGTGATTAAGTGCAAAATCCTAATTGTGGCGTGTGGCCTGTCTGCTGTAATAGAGGAGGTGGACAATGGTCTGCTGACAGAGGATTGACCTCTGTCCAGTGTTAGGGCCACTTCGCACAGCTTTGTGTTAATGGACTGCTTTCACAAGTGGATTAGGGATTGCTGTCAAGGCTGAAGTGTGTGTGTGTGTGTGTGTGTGTGTGTGTGTGTGTGTGTGTGTGTGTGTGTGTGTGTGTGTGATTTTTTTTACTGGTCGTCAGTTTTGCTTGTTTTTGTTCTCTGTCTCACTGAGAAATGCTCGAACGATTTTAAGCTAACCAAACACCCAGTAGACCAGCCAACCATTATCGTATTCAGCTAACAAGCCAACTAACCGACCAGCCGAACGACCAGCTAAATAACTGACTTTCTGAACAGAAACAATTGCAAAACAAGACCATAAAGGTCGCTGCAGACAAAACCATATATCACTCCACTTTCCAAATAGCGCCATGTAGCTGCAGCGCTGGCCTGACTAAGTCACCCACCTAACCCTCCCCCCATCCCTCCCCCTCTTCACTCCCTTTCCCGCATGCTTTCAAAATGGAATACTCCAAAATCAGCCAGAGCTGTGGGCCTTCTGACATCAGAGAGTCAGATACTGATGTAATGACGCGTCATGCCCGTTCTCCAAGGGCCATCTGAGAAACGTGGAAGGGCTTAGAGTCTGCATGAATGCTGACTTCAAAAAGAAAATCTCGGTCTGGTCTGGTGTCCTTATGCTGGGATTGAAGGCGGACCCTGGAATCAAGAGAACAACGTTTTGTCCACAAGGTCAGTCAGGTTACAAGGTAGTGATAGTATGGCCACCAATGACAGGTTCAGTTCAACTCTGTAATGCTTTATGCAGAAAGTCAGTTAGGCTACAAGGTAGTAATAGTATGGCCACAAATGACAAGTTCAGTTCAACTCTGTAATGCTTTATACAGAAAGCCAGTTAGGCTACAAGGCAGTAATAGCATGGCTACAAACAGCAAGATCAGTTCAACTCTGTGATGCTTCGTCTACAAGACCATTGAAACTACAAGGCAGCAAAGCTATGGCCACAAACCACAAGATTAGTTTAACTTTACAATGTTCAAGCCACAAACTAATCAGACTCTAAAGTAAAAACAACAATATGGCCTGAAACAGCAAGATTAGTTCAACTTCCTATTGTTGTTATCCACAATACTGTTTAGGCTAAAAGTAGTATTAGGATGGCCACAAACAGCAACATTAATTCAACTCTGCAATGTTGTTTATCCGCAATAGTTAGGCCTCTAAGTTAACAACAGAGTGACCACAAACATCCAGATCAGTTCAACTCTGCTATGCTATATCTACATGGCCAGTTAGGCTACAAGTTTGTTGTAGTATGTGGCCACAACAGCAAACTCAAGTGCAGGTTGCAGCGGTTTTTTTTTTTCATCCGTGCGCCCAGTTATGCGCCAAGGTTGTGACAATTTAGCCACAAAGAGAATTCAGCTCTACAATGTTTTACCCACAAGAATTGTAAGACTACAAGGAATTAATAGCATGGCCATAATCAACAGAATCAGTTCAGCTCTAGAAATGTTTTATCAACAAGGCTACTTAGACTACAATGGAGTAATGGTATGGTCACAAACAGCACGATCAGTTTAAGTCTACAATGTTTCATGGAGGCGGCCACTTAGGACACAAGGTAGTAAAAAGAAAGGTCACAAACAGCAAGATCATTTTAACTCTTCAATGTTTTATCCTCGAGACCTGTTAGGTTACAAAGTAATAATAGTTTAGCCACAGACAGCAATATCAGTTCAACTTCCCCCCCCCCCCCCTCTCGGAACAGTCTCACAGCAAAAAGAAAGAAAAAGATTCAATGGACTCCAGTCATTTTCGACAATGTCTAACACAATGTGTGATTGAATCGTTTCAGAGTTACACACTGTTTGATTGGATCTTTCCGATATGATATGCCTTCTGATTCGTCCTTTTCGTTTTTGAAGTGACCTCTGATTGTTTTCTTTTCATCGGAGACGAGTTGCCACACGTCAGACATGTTGACCGTCGTTTGTAGGAACGTAACCTTTGTTTGCCGGCAACATACTTGTTAACAGTTATAGCAGAACGCTCCGGCAGAGCCATTTCCTTCCAGAACTTTCCATGGCTACCTCTAGCAGATTTCAGTGTGTTTCCTTCCTGAAATAACGGCATCGGATTGATCACTGTCACCACCAGGGTTTCGGCTTCATCTCTCAGAGCTGAGGAGTTGAACTGAAGTGGATGTGTTACGTTTTGCTGTGGGTTTATGTTTGCATTTATAGTTGTCGTTATAAACTTGAAAGTTTGTTATAAGATTCAGACTCCATCATCATTTCGTAAGTGATCAGATCATAGTTTGTAATTATTCAATATTACGCCATTAAATGCACTATTACGTGGTTATTTCTTATTTCAGTACCGTCGAGAAATCAATTCCTCGTCACATTTTATCATTGTAGGCATTAGATATTGGAATTCATAAGCACGAGGTTCATATCCAGTATTAATATATGCGGCCTAATAGCGAATGAACTAATCTCAATGATATTGTTACTTTCTTTCTTAACTACACCTAGAGGTCACCCTATCGTGTGGGTGTTAGTTCAAACGAACAAATAAACGAAGGAAAGTTGTCCCCTCCACCCCCACCCCCATTTACTAACTAAAAAGTTGGAGGGATTTTTTGACAAAGCGTTTCACAATAGCCTCAGACAGGGATGGCCAACAAAAGCTGGTCAGGCCCTGGCTGCAACAACAAGATCAATTCAACCCCGCCAGACCACCTCACCCCCCCCCCCCCCCCCCCCCCAAGGACCTAAGTCATCTCCCTCAACCTCTGACAACTCCTGATTGGATCGTTTCAGACTTACACACCCCGTTTGATTGGACCTTTCCGATATGATGTGCCCTCTGATTCGTCCTTTCCGCTTGTGACGTGACCTCTGATTGGTTCTTTTCATCGCAGACGGGTGGCCACTCGTCAGACATGTTGACCCTCTTTTGTCGGGACGTAACCTTTGTTTGCTGGCGACAGGCGTGTTAACGGTCATGTCAGAACGCACTGGAAGCGTTATTTCTCTCCAGACAACTCCACGGCTACTTCTAATAGATTTCAGTTTGTTTGCTCCCTTGAAATAATGGCATCGGATTTGTCACTGTCGTCGAGGTGGTCCGCCGCTTTATCAAGCGGAGTGGAGGGGGGAAAGGTTGAAGTAGATGTATTGAGCGGGTGGGTGGAATGGTGGATGGAAGGCTGTAGAAGAATGAAGAAAGTGAAATAAAATTGAAGCAAAAATGGAAAAAAAGCAAAGAAAAGATCTTGCATTAGTATTGTTTGTTTCGGTTGGATTTTCCTTAGTTGCATTATGTCTCTCTCTTCCCCCCCTCTCTCTCTCTCTCTCTCTCTCTCTCTCTCTGTCTGTTTTTCTCTCTGTCTGTCAGTCCGTTTGTCCGACTGTTTGTCTGTCCAGTTGTGCGCGTGTGAGTGCATGTATGTGTGTGTGTGTGTGTGTGTGTGTGTGTGTGTGTGTGTGTGTGTGTGTGTGAGGCAGGACACACACACACACACACACACA
>CM065714.1:142114165-142116665 GCA_033310375.1 Conus canariensis
GATACCCCCTCATCCATACTTGTCGCTGCACTCGCCTTGTCGTCTTTACCGCAGTAATCTGTGAGCTGGAGTGTACAGTTCCCTTGCTCGCGCTCCTCTAGATCAGCCGCTTGGAGAGCGCTGTTTTGACGCTTATTGCGGCCTCTGCCGGCAGTAATCCAAATGATTCATGCGCCCCGAATCCCGGGGATTGTGACGTAAAACTTCTTTGATGGACGGGCACCGGCAGCGAGTGCAAGCCTACTTCATGTCGCAGCTATAATCAGACACCCACCCCCCACCCCCCTCCATGACAACCTATCCGCTGGTTTATATTCCTTTTTTTCCCCCTCCTCCTCTTCTTTTTTATCAGCGTTTTCTCCCCCTCCATTTCATTTCAACATTCTGTCCTGTCCTTTCCACATCTTATCCACCTACGCACACAAACACACACACACATGCCTCGTATTTTCTTGTTCGCAGTCCAAAATAATATAGAAAGAAGACACATGGTAGAACATGACTGCAGTCTGCTACTTGCTTCCATCGGACAATCACTTGTCGGTCAGTTACTCTGAACGTCCACACACACACATGCCTCGTATTTTCTTGTTCAGAGTCCAAAATAATATAGAAAGAAGACACATGGTAGAACATGACTGCAGTCTGCTACCTGCTTCCATTGGACAATCACTTGTCGGTCAGTTACTCTGAACGTCCACAACAGTCGGGTTGAATTAGCTCCCTTGATGTAATTCATTTAACGATAAACATGCATACATACATGTATACGTACAGACCCGTATGTTTATGTATGTATGTATGTATGTATATATATATATATATATATATATATATATATATATATGTGTGTGTGTGTGTGTGTGTGTGTGTGTGTGTGTGTGTGTGTGTGTGTCTGTCTGTCTGTCTGTGTAGAGAAAGAGACAGAGAGAGGGAGGAGAAAAAGCAATGATTTGCCACCCAGTAGGAATTAAAAAATATAAGTATGCACACAGAGAGAGAGAGAGAGAGAGAGAGAGAGAGAGAGAGAGAGAACTTTCGTGCATGTGAGCTGTTTATCCAGATCGCTCGCGGGGAACACCGTTTCATTTTTTTTTTTTTTTTGCCCAACGCCTGAGGTAGAACTTACACATGTCAGATTCACGTTTTGGTCTCCACCCCTCCACCCCGCCCCCCCCCCCCCCCCCCCCCCCCCCCCCCCTTGTCGTCTCTCAACATGCCGGAGGCACGCTAGGAAATCTATCACACAATTATGTCTGTCATTATTAGCAGAAATGACAGGCCACTGCTAACAACTGACAGCCGCGTGAGGCTGCATCTTCTCTCGGCTCCACCCCCATCCTCCCTCCCCCCTCTCTCTCTCTCTCTCTCTCTCTCTCTGTTTCTCTTCCCATCTTTTATGCCTTGCAAGAACGGGCAAAAAAAAAAAAAAAAAAAAAAAAAAAAAAAAAACCCTCTAGGAGCTCATGGCGGTTTGAGCGCTGCCAATTTATGTCAAATCAATTGAGCTTAAGGCGTTTTCTATATCATAAATCAGCGCTGGGAAAACATAGGCTCCGACAAAAGGAAAGCAACAACACAACGACAAGAGGAGCGTCAATCTGTTTTCTTGTCATCTAGCGATTGTTGGCATTCGTCAGGTTGAGCGGAAAAAAATAGTTTATGGAGATTAAGATCGTAGCTGTTTGTTTCCTTGTTTCTTCGTTTGTTTGTTTGTTTGTTTGTTTGTGTGTGTTTGTTTGTTTGTTTCCAAGAAGCACGTCATCCTGATAAAACGATGAGGAAGAGAAATTGCTGTGTGTGTGTGTGTGTGTGTGTGTTGTGTGTGTGTGTGTGTGTTGTGTGTTTTCCAGTTTGATATAGGGAGGTCATTTTAGACAAGAGAACACACAGAGAAACATATAAAGAGGGAGAAGGAAAATTCCAGAACAACTCTCTCTGTCCGTCTCTCTGTCTTTGTCTCAGCCAGTCTGTCTGTCTGTCTGTCTGTCTGTCTCCCTCCCTCTCTGTCTGTCTGTCTGTCTCTCTGTCTCTGTCTCTGTCTCTCTGAATATGCATGTTATCGAGAAAATTGATTCCGTGCATACGCATACTCTCAATGTCAAATGTAATATCTCAAATGAGATAAGATCAAGCTGAACTGTGTCTTACTTTTTTCGAAGATTAAAAAGTGGAAGTAGGAATGGGATGGGGAATTGACACATAGGAGAGAGAGAGAGAGAGAGAGAGAGAGAGAGAGAGAGAGAGAGAGAGAGAGAGAAATTTTTCGCCTCTTTTTCTCACTTCTTTTTTTAAGTAAACGAGAGATGAAGTTCACACGCATGCATCTGGGCAACAAATTAATGCAAGGTAACTGAACTGCTAGGTTCCATTTTTAATGTAAACATGTTCTTTCCAATTTAATTTGATGGAACTTTAAATATTTGGTTACATTTCCTTGCTGACAAGAATGACCCGGAGAAACACGAAGACCGCCGTTCGAGCTCTGTTGTTTAACGCC
>CM065714.1:142121665-142134165 GCA_033310375.1 Conus canariensis
CACACACACACACACACACACACACACACTACCCTACCCCCACCCTTCCCTCCCCTCCCCTTTCTCCCCTCTCCCCCCTCCTCCCCCGTCCCACCCGCTACCATCACTCCGTTCTTCCTCTCCCAGTGCCCACCCTTTTCCCATTCCATTCATTTCACCCCTGCCCCTGCTCATTCAATTTCTGGCGAACGGAACAGTTCCTTGACTCTTCTCGTCGATCTTTATAGCCAAGAGCACACAACCCCTCTCTCTCTCTCTCTCTCTCTCTCTCTCTCTCTCTCTCTCTCTCTCTCTCTCTCTCTCTCTCTCTCATTTTAGTCCTTTCCTCCCCCTATCTCCTCCTCCTCTCTGTTTCACTCAGTCTGGATGTCTGTCTGTCTGCCTGACTGTCCGTCTGTCTCTGTCTGCCTGTCTCTCTTCCTGTCTGTCTGTCTGTCTGTCTGTCTGTCTGTCTGTCTGTCTCTCTCTCTCTCTCTCTCCTCTCTCTCTCTCTCTCTCTCTCTCTCTCTCTCTCCCTCGGTCGTCGTGCAGCAGTTCTGTGAGTTGTGCGTTTGCTTGGCTTCTGTACAAATTGCTTCAAAGACAGAAACCTATTATCTAAAGCTCTATGTATCTGGCCAGCCGGCAAAGTCATCAAGCACCCTGCTGTTTCTCATCAGCATCTGTGTCAGTCTCAGATTGATAGTATGTAAGTAAGTAAGCCAGGCGCTGTTCATCTCTGGTTAAAAAATGGACTGTGATCAGACAAAGTGCATCAACGTACACATATGATTGCACTCACGCGCAGAGGGGCACGTGTGTGCGCTCTCTCTCTCTCTCTCTCTCTCTCTCTCTCTCTCTCTCTCTCTACACACACACACACACACACACACACACACACACACACACACACACACACACACACACATTACCACCATACGCCACGACACCACTGATGTCACAAGTACTTACCACTCGCTACCAGTACTGCAGAGCACTTAACCATACCACCCTCCATCACACCATTCACACCACAAAACTGTCGCATAAGAAAAAGAAATGTATCAACTGACGCGGAAAGAAAGCCTAAGAAAAAGAAAAAAAGAAAGAGAAAGAGAAAGACCCCCCCCTCCCCCCACCCCCCTTTCAAGAAAGAGGGATTGTCACCCTTGAATGTAGATCACCATACCAAGGAAACTCAGTGAAGGAGAAACCCATTTCATGATGGACAGCGTGATTTGGATATATCGCCCCCCACCCCCACCCCCACCTTCATCTTCAACCCTACCCACCCCAACCTCCACCCCCACTCCTATGTCATCCCCATCCCCCACTCCCACCCCCGAACAGTGCCAGAAAGCCGTATCAAAGGAGGACAACTGAAACGAGAGGGAATCAAAGCGAGGCAACTCTGGGACTTTGCCGGGGAGGAGAAAGGAACGGGTTCCAGAGGCGGATAATAAATCTGTGTCATAACGGTTATTGACAAGGTCGACATCCCTGGCGCCGGGCGACCTTCCTGACGACTGGCAGGTCGCCCTGGGACAAGGAAGGGTTGGGGAGGGGGGCAGATGAATTCGGTATTATTGCGCCAGCCAGGAGCACTCGAGACGTCCCGGGGCAAGCGGGGAGACGCTTCTTAGGGGCTGTTCATTTTCCTTGACACCCGTTTGCTGGTGATGGATGCTTTGAATTTAGATGCAAATACGCCCGCACCAGTCACCGGGTCTTTGCCTACTCCATCGCCCGATGAGAGGGCAGCCAGCAACATCATCGTTTTCTCTGGCGGGGCCAGACGAGCTTGGTGGAGGATGGATATTGAATATACATCTATAACTGTCTCCTAGCTCTTGCGCCATCATCGCGGCTTGGCAATTTACGGGGCTGGTGGTGGTGGTGGTGGTAGTGGGGGGGGGGGGGAGGGGGGAGGGGAAGAGATTGGCGAAGGGATAGGGTAGGGGTAGGGAAGAGAAGAAGCTGGAGCCATGATGAAGCAGTGAGCAATGGCAGCAGCTCGCAGCAGCCCATGTATTTCTCTGACAGATGATGCATGCGACGAAAATTCTGATTTATCCTCGGCCATTTCTGGGGGCCTATTGTTGGGGATCTTTGGCTACCGTGCTGCACTTGACGTGTGACCCTGATTTACTTCGGAGACCTGTATCGCCTCCGATTGAATCCCTTCACCCGACAAGACGTAGATGCATGTGAAGCTGTTAGTTGGGATTCCTTCCAGCTCGGCGGGGTTCGGCTGTTTCTGTTCGCGCCTTGTCTGCAAGAGACCGTACGGCTTTTATTCTGATGAGCCTCGTAATTTTCTAGAATTTATGTCCAGTTCTTGTCGCGCTGTTGTGCAGTGAAGATGAGCTGGACTTTTATTGTGATTTATTCCAGAGCCATCCTGGGAATTGGTGTCGTACGTTGTCTGCAGGACGAGGGGGAAATGATGAGAGATGAGCCTTGCTTTATCTGATTAGATGGATCAATTCTTCATTCTTCTCGTCGCTGCTCTGCATAAACAAGCTCTGCTTTGGAATGCCCCTTCTTCCTCTTCCCTCCCTCCCCGCCTACTCTCTCTCTCTCTCTCTCTCTCTCTCTCTCTCTCTCTTGCATTCCTGTGCATGTTAGTGTGCGTGGTGTGTGTGTGTGTGTGTGTGTGTGTGTGTGTGTGTGTGTGTGTGTGTGTGTGTGTGTGTGTGTTATGTGGGTGTGCGCCGCGCACACACACACACACACACACACACACACACAACACATACTCACACAGACCTGTCAGGGCATCCCCCCTTAACAAGTTTTCTCCTAGGACAAAAGTGATCGATCGATCGCAGCTTGGACCACTTGAAGACGATGGAAAACCTCTGACCAAATTGAGTTTCAAGGAGGGCATGTCAGCTTGAAGGATCTGGCCCCGTTATCTCCTGCCCGGCCAGCGATGAGCACGTGCACATGAAATCAAAGTAACAAGTACCTCCACTCTCAAGTCACTCCTTGGGACACACCATTAATAATACTGAAACGCAAGGTCATGGATTACGATTGCGGTTGTAGTCCTTCCATCGATGATACTCAGTGGGTACTTGCAGATTATTGGTGCAGTTGCAGACTTTAGATCGATGATACTTCATGCCAGATCATGATGTACTGGTGCAGTTGTAGACATTCCATCAATTCAATTCAATTTATTTCATGCTTTATATAGCCCACCCAACCATAGGTGGTCATGTTGGGGCTGTTACATGATTAAACTCGGCTCCATGCGTGTCTATTTCAACGAAAAAGAAATCCTCGAAGATCAGTTTCTTTCAAACATGCCTTAAAAGTAGGTCTGTTTTTTTTCACATCAATAAAAGATCAGTTAAAGACATTTATCTCTTTTAGGAATTCAAAGTTTACAATATCAAGAGGCACTGATTATCGGCGCAGCAGTCGACAACAATAGTAAATGGAACATCAGGAAACACTAACGGAAGGCAGAGAATGGAATATAGCGGGTTACGGATGTCGTTAAAGTACATTAATGAGAGAATACGGAGAATGGATAAATGAAAAGAAGCTACAGAGTTAGATGTAGTTGTAGATGTTTATTTATTAATATCTGAATAATATGAAATCATGATCCATGCTTTTGACTGTATATAACTCCTGCCGTTCGCAACGGGGAGCCTCTTTGTTAATGAAATAATCATTATTATTGTTGATCCCGCCGTTCGCAACGGGGATCGCCTATGGTTAATGTTATGTTTATAATATGATTATGTTATTGATTGCAAAGATATGTTTTACCTCCTACCGTTCGCAATGGGGAGGCCTTTTGTGCTTTTGTGTTGTAAATCCTGCACCTTAATTTTGGTAATGTCTATGTGCTGCAGGGACAATATTCAGATATTCTTTGAAGCTAAGACCTATAGTTTTAATGTATGGTTTCCCAATTCCGTTATGAACGTTTGATACTTGTCTTGGCTTAATTTGAATGATTATGTTTTTCTACGTATGTTTTTTTTTTTTTTTATAATACCTCATGTTTATGATTATTCTTGTTTATGTCTTAATAGGTCGGTGTGGTTTATTCGATCCAACTATGATTTGAAATAAAAGAGAGAGGAAACCAACGAGCCGGTGTTGGTGTGGAAGATGATGTGCGCACTCACTCTCTGTCCACTAGCTCTCCTCCTATTCCTCTTCTCTCCTTTCTCATCACTTTACATTATGTCACTATTGTACTAGTAGATGTAGTCCTTTTTCCTTCGTTTTTTTTTTTTCTTCTTTCAGTTCTACCGTTCGGTGGGAAGGAAGATAAGTACAAAATAGATATGAAAATGAAAACAAATAGATAAATAATGTACAGATATAGATATTGTGATGGTGATGACAAAAATGATTCAGGACGAGGAAGAGGAGTATGAGGAGGAGGTAGCGAACGACGACGGCGACGACGATGATGAATCTCTTGTTGTTGATGTTTGTGTTGCTTCTGCTGCTTCTGCTGCTGCTGCTGCTGCTGCTATTGCCATTGCTATTGATACTGGTGATGGCTGCCGATGACGACGTAGGCTGTTGCGGATGGCAAAAGCAAGAAGAACAGTGATGACGATAACGACGATGATGATGATGATGATGATGATGATGAGGGAGGAGAGGAGGAGGAGGACAACGACGAAGACATTGACGACAACCATGATTGATGATGATGATGATGATGATGATGATGATGATGATGATGATTGTGATGACAATAACGCTGTTAATGCAATTGTCCACTGTTACAGCTACTGCTGCTGCTGCTGCTTCGGCTGGGGATCGTTACCAAGGGCAGTGTTGCAATGGACAAGATGATGGTGGTTTCTTCTCTTTCTCGTTCAGCCAGCGAACCCGCTGCTAAAAAAAGGGGGGTGAGTGTGTTGTGTGGATGGGTGGGTGGCGATCAATCAATCCTTCGGGAAGGTGGGGATTTGTTCAGGCCGACGACCACGGTGTGCAGCTGCCAAGCGGCTTGACCAGTACTCTGCGGAGAGTGGTGGACACTGAACGGGCGACAGACCACTGCGTGATGAATGACCTCTTCAGCCACTGGCTGGCTGTCCGTCCACCTTGACCTCACAGACACAGACACAGATAATAATAATAATAATAATAATGTATAATACTTATATAGCGCATTTCTTGTTACACAACTCAATGCGCTTACATCCACCATTTGCACTTATTCATCAACACTCGTTTACACAACGGGCTGCCTACCTGGGTAGTGCCGACTGAAGAGCTGCCAGCTGGCGCTTCATTCAGTCGTTTCCCGTGTCATCCAGTCAATATCGTTCACTCAGTTTCTTTACTTCCTTCATTCTTTTTTTTTTTTTCCATTTCTTACGCAGGGTGCATGCTGTGTGTAACGTGTCATCCATACCAATACCAAGATGCACAGACATAGTCACACACACACACACACAACACACACACACACACACACACACACACACACACACACACACACACACACACACATGCGCGCGCACGCACACACGCACAAACGCACGCTCGCACACACACACACACTCACGCACACACACACACACACACACACACACACACACACACACACACACACACACACACACACACACATACGTGTGCGTGTGTGCTGGTCGTCAGTGGTCTATGTGGCTGACAGAGAGAGAGAGAGAGAGAGAGAGAGAGAGAGAGAGAGGAGAGAGAGAGAGAGAGACGTTTGATTGTGAGCTGGAGTGATAAGTATTGGGATATGTGTGTGTGTGTGTGCGCGAGCGCGTGTGTGCGTGCGTGCGTGCGTGTGTGTGTGTGTGTGTGTGTGTGTGTGTGTGTGTGTGTGTGTGTGTGTGCGCGCGCGCTCGAGTGTGTGTGTGTGTGTGTGTGTGTGTGTGTGTGTGGTGTGTGTGTGTGTGTGTTTGAGAGAGAGAGAGAGAGAGAGAGAGAGAGAGAGAGAGAGAGAGAGAGAGAGAGAGAGAGAGAGAGATGTGGTTAACGTTGCTGTTGTTGTTATGTTGTTGTTGTAGTTCTTGACAGGAGTTTTTCTCAATAGATTTCTGTTTTGGAGACTTGCAAAAAAGAAATTAAGGGGAGAAAAAGAGGCAGAAGCCAACTGTTCTGTGGGGAATTGATAGGACTGTCAGTCTGAAAACTTCACCAAACACTGTTCGTGTCAAAGCTTCGTTCTGTCAAGGAGGAAGTCATTTTGTACAGAGGAGGTTTCGCACACTTCCTTATTTTGACGTGTAATTTGAACGTAAGTATTTCAAGTAAGTTCAAGCGTTAACTGGAACATTTGAATATGTGAGTTTATCGTCTGAATATCAGATTCAAACAGAAAATCTTCGGAATAACGACACTGTTAAGATTTGAACGTGGACTTAAAGTCATGTCATCAACGATGAGTGAAATGCCCAGAGGGAAGGTAGATTTAAAAGAGAGAGAGAGAGAGAGAGAGAGAGAGAGAGAGAGAGAGAGAGAGATTTCGTCGTTGGTTTCAGAAAACAGAAGGAAGGAAAGGTGTGGACTTTGTACCTTTGTTGTTTTTGTTTATGTTATTGTTTAGCAAGAAACCAATATAGTTATTTGAAAGGAACGTGTATGATACTGATATTTACAGGCGTTAGAATAACCTAGGCGGCAAAAATGTCTGAACTGAGAAGTAGTTGTAGTCAAATAGTGAGAAGTGAGTTACACTTAATTGACCTTGATAAAACAAACAAAAAAAACAAACAAACGTCATTCGCAGATCAATTTCTGTTAGGTGGGCGGATGATTTAAGAGCTGAAAGAAGGCAAGTCGCTTAATAAATAACGCCCAAACTGAAAATCCTTTCATTTCCAAACTAAAACCCACAAATCTGCACAGCCAAAAGTCGCGTACTACTGAAAACATCGCCAAGTCTCATCAAGATTGCCTATACGGTGATGCTGGAAACGAAGAAGGTACGGTACACACACACACACACACACACACACACACACACACACACACACACAAATTGGAAGGGATAAGGTGAAGATGATTGACCGAACTGTCCTCTCCGCCCTCTCAGTTGTCCACCTCCTGTCTGAGGGGGTGGGGGTGGGGGTTGGGGGGAGCCCAAGGCGGGAGGGCTGGAGAGGTGGTCAAACACACGTCCACCTCTCGCCTCTAATTGCGCCACTCGGCCCAGCAGACGCTCCGCTCTCTTCATGCCAGGCGGATCAACAAGGCGCTGGCAGACACTGACGGATTGGAGTGGCGCTGTGCGTCGGGCCTCATCCACTCCCTGTTTGTCTTGCAAATTCAAAGCTGGATGGATGTCAAGCGGCCCCCGGGAGGGAGAAGTTAAAACAGGACTCGCGGCGACGACAACTCATCCAGGTCTGATCTACACGGCGGAGCGGAGTGTCGGTTGATGGAGTGTGATAGGAGCTTAAGCAGGCCCAGGCCTTTGTCATTTTGTACATAACTTCGTCATCCTATGTCTGTGGCTGACGGGTCCTGGTGGCTTTATCAGGGCGAAGATGAGCCTGGGGGGGGGGAGGGAGGGCGGGTGAGGAGGGGGGAGGGGGAAGGGGGAGGGAAGGGGTAGGGGGAAGGAGGGGGAGGGGTGAGGGAGGGGGTAGGGGGGGGGGAGAGGGGCTGGTACTTTGTCATTCTGTACATAACTTTGTCAGGTTGATGTCTCTAGTTGAGAGACAAGAGTTTGTCCAAGGCCAAGACTTGGCAGCAGACAACAGGGAGGTAATCATGACAGGTCTGAGTGGGGGATCCTTCAGGGCGGGTGAGTCATTCGACACTTCCCTACTTCATGTGGAAGGTTAAAGTCCTTCACTGTCTTCACGGCGTGATCCCAGCCTGAAGGGACGTGTCAAGAAGTGCAAACATCAGTGTTTAGCCAGGCCCTTAACGCCCATCGTCATAAATGAATCATTGTCTGTACGGATAAAAGCCACGGGAAGGAGCGGGTACCTTTAAGGGCAGAGCACTTGTCAGGTCCTGAATACTGGCCAAAAGTCCTTGACCAGCCCCGTCTCCGCTCGATGTTTATGGGGAATGATGATGTGTGGGCCTTCCCGATGAGACAAAATAAAACTATAGACGATAATCTGCAGATTTTTTGCGTGGTGACCTTTCGCCATAGCTACCTTCCAAATACCTTTGGGCTGTAAAGAAAGAACGGGGGGGGGGGGGGGGGGGGGGGGAGGGAGCCGCACTAACCGCTCATTTTGTTTGGATTTTCATGCACACTGAAACTGTAGACAAAGTTTGATTTCTTTTACTGTCGAGACTGGACACGGCCACAAGATGCCAGTCTTCAATTTCCATCAGTGTGTCTCTCGGGTGTTGTATGAACTTCATATTATAATCGTTAATATTGATGTTGTTGTTGGTTTCTGTTTTTGTGTTCGTTGTTTTGTTGATAACACGCTTATCCTGGTTAGTAACAGCAGTGTGTGTGTGTGTGTGTGTGTGTGTGTGTGTGAGAGAGAGAGAGAGAGAGAGAGAGAGAGAGAGAGAGAGAGAGAGAGAGATTTAAAACAAATGTTTATACAGAGTACACAGGCTTGCAAACACCATGTCCTAAAAACATGAACCAGTAGAATGCAATTTCAAATATGCCGAGGAGGAAAAGCAAATGGAAGAGAAGAAAAATTAAGTTATTGACATTAAGATGTGGGAAGGGGAAGGGGAAGACAGGGTATGGGGTGCACTTGTAAGCATATATGCTTATTGTATCTATGTCATACACAGACCTGTATACATGCAGATACTGACATACCCGAAAATACCGTAAACCAAAGAAAGAGAATTCAAGAGAGGAGAGAGAGAGAGAGAGAGAGAGAGAGAGACAGACAGACAGACAGACAGACAGACAGACAGACAGAGGCAGAGACAGAGACAGACAGACAGAGACAGACACAGACAGACAGACAGATAAATAGACTAACAGGCACACAGACAGACAGATAAATAGACAGAGGGGTGGCAGGAGGTTATGTCTTTATCTACATACAGAGATAAATAAAAGATTGATAGGTAGATTCTCGTCAGTGTGAGTGAATCAGATAGATATTACGAACTTGAACGAATACGAGTGTGTGTGTGTGTGTGTGTGTGTGTGTGTGTGTGTGTGTGTGTGTGTGTGTGTGTGTGTGTGTGTGTTGTTATTAAATTGAAAGTAACATGGATAAGCTAAGATCTTGTTTACACCATGCTCTCATAAAAAAAACAAATGAACAAATAATTTGGATGAAAAATAAACTCCTTTCCTTTACACACACACACACACACACACACACACACACACACACACACACACACACACACACACACACATGCCAAGGGTTTTAAGCAGCTTTAACTGGCCAAGTTCCAATGGGTTCAGACATCATCAATATTTGGATTGTTTATATGCATGGAAAACGGTTTGCATAAAAATCAAATACAAATGTTTAATTCTTAATTATGGAAACCCTTTGTTTTAATCCTCTCTATATAATGAAGAAAAAGAGCATAAGTAGATAAAAAATGGATAATTACCAATAGTGAGGCCAAGTGATTCATGGGAGAGAGAGAGAGAGTTTGTTTGTTTGCTTGTTTTGCTCAGAACTATCTCCTATATTACAGTCCTCTCACAAGAATGTCTATAGCTAGACAGGGGCAATAACCATTACAAGGATGACAAGAAGCAACTAACTGTCAACATAAATCAGGCGGCTTTCTTTCCTTTGATTCTGTTGGTTCGTTTGTGTGTTCTTGTTCATTTTTCAGGGCTCTGACAACTATCAACTCACATAAATCAAACAGAAAACTCTGGGACAGCGATAAATCGGCACAGATCCAAACGCGGGCACGCTTGAACGAAGCGCCGTCAAGCGAGCCTGTCACGTTAGCAACGAAGCAACAGGTTGGGGTGGGATCAGATGAGAGGGAAGGGTGTGGGTAGTAAGGGGGTATCAGAAGGGGAGGGGAGGGAGGAGGGCGGGTGTCGTCGAAGTTTATAGGTGGAGAGGGAGGGGGAGAGAGAGGGGGACAGGGAGAAGGGGGGGGTTATTGACAATACTCTTGCGTGGCAGCTGTGTAAGGACTGACTCGCTGCACCGTCCCATTATGCATGCATCTGGTGGCTGGGTTCGGATCCCCACACTTCAGTGGGTATAATGTTTATGGCAAGTTAATGGACACATATCAGGGATAGTCTACGAACACGAAAGAATACGAGTGTCGTTTCTTTCACTTTAATTGAGAATAAACTGGATAAGCTAAGGGCTTGTCTACACCAATCCCTCATAAAAAAAAGAACCAAGTAACTTGGAAGAAAAATAAACCCCATTCCCTTTCACACACACAGGTGTGCGCATGCACACACAATACACACTCACACACACACACACACACACACACACACACACACACACACACACACACACACATGCACACACGCACACACGCACATGCACGCACACACGCACACACGCACATGCACACACACACCAAGGATTTTAAATAGCTTTAACTGGCTGAGTCCCAGCAAGGTGAGACATCATTGATATTGGATTGTTTGTATGCATGAAAAATTATATGCTAGTATTATGATCAAGTATATATAAATGGGTAAAGGATATGCTAGTATATAATCAAGTACAAATTTTTAATTCTATATAGTAAAAGTTGTTTTCGGTTTGTTTGTTTGTTTTGTTAGTCCCTTTTGATATAATGCAGCAACATGAATAAACAAAGATGGATAATTACTCACGGTGAGGCCAAGTAATTCATGAGAGAGAGAGAGAGAGAGAGAGAGAGAGAAGAGAGAGAGAGAGAGAGAGAGAGAGAGAGATACAGACAGATAGAGAGGACAGACAGGCAGACAATCAAGAGGAGAGAGAGAGAGAGAGAGAGAGAGAGAGAGAGAATTTGTTTATTTGTTTGTTTTGTTCAGAACTATCTCCATGTATATTACAACCCTGTAGCCAGAATGTCTACAGCTTGGACAATAACCATTACAGGTATGATAACAAGAAACAACCTGTCAACATAAATCAGGCAGCTTTCTTTCCTTTGTTTGATTTTGTTTGTTTGTTTGTTTGTTTGTTTGTTGTTTCCTTCTTTGACGGCTCTGACAACTATCAACCCACATAAATCAAACAGAAAGCTCTGGGACAGCGATAAACCGGCACAGATCAAAAAGCGGACACGCTTGAACGACGCGCTGTCAAGCGAGCCTGTCTCATTAGCAACCAAGCGACAGGTTGGGGTGGGATCAGATGAGAGGGAAGGGCGTGGGTAGTAAGGGGGTAGCAGAAGGGGAAGGGAGGGAGGAGGCGGGTCTAGTGGACGCGTGTGGAGGAAGAGAGAGAGAGAGAGAGGAGGGGTACGAGGTTATTGACGATACTCTTGTGCGGCAGCTGTGTGAAAAGGACTGACTCGCTGCACCGTCCCATTATGCATGCATCCGGTGGCTCGTTTCGATTCCACACACTTCAGTGGGTATACTGTTTATGGCAAGTTTTCAAAATGGAGTGACTGAGGGAGGAAAATGAAGCAAAATTTAGAAAGAGAGGGGGTTCGTTACCGCCAAGGACAGAGACAAACAAAGCACAGGACAAGACACAATGCATTTCGACCTCTTGGGTTTTCTTCAGGCAAAAGCAAATGACATTTAGGACAGTACGAATGAAGAACGTAAAGTTACTTATCTTCCCATGTATTTCGGCTTCCGAGCAAAATGGCTGCCGGACGGAAACGACAGAGGGGATACATGGGAGAGGGAATAGTGAGGAATGGGGAGGGGGGGGGAAGGAGGGGGAGTGAAACAGTGGGGTTTGTAGCTTGAGTAGCTGGTTTAGTAGAGATATAGTTGTGATGGTAGTGGTTATGGTGGATTGATAATTGTGCTTAGTGGGGAAAAGAAAAAAAAATTGAAAAAAATAATAAAATAAAAATAAATAAATGAATAAAATAAAAATGATAATAATAATAATAATACATAAAAAAATAGATAAAATTAAAGTAAAAAGGGGGAATAAAAATAAATAAATGAATAATAAATAAATGACTTTACTGGGTGGTGATGGTGATGATAGTACTTATGCGTGGGTAGCTGTGTGTGTGGGTGTGGCTAATGCTAATAATGATGGGAAAAGAATGAGAATGATCAATGCGTGATAAGGTATCGTTGGGAGGGAGGGGGTGGAAAGAGGGGGGGGGGAGAGGGCAATGTGGGAGGGGAGAGAGACAGAGAGCTCGTATCTCTCCAGCCACCGTGGAGTGGGGGGTTGGGTGTAGGGGGTTGGTTCATACAAATAGCGTTGCTGAAAAAGTAAACAATACTGTGGGATGGTGTTCATTGTAGCAGGTGAAATAATGTGTTGGCATTGATATGCTCACGTTGGTTGAGAAGAGGTAGGAATGATCAATGAGAAATGGGGTATCATGTGTTACACACACGCACACACACACACACACACACACACACACACACACACACACACACACACACACACACACACTCACACAGAGATGTAAACGGT
>CM065714.1:142139165-142174165 GCA_033310375.1 Conus canariensis
AAATAATGTTCCAAGTTTCTTGGCCCATTTCAATGCATGTGTCTTCATGTCATGCAGTACATCTGTAACCACACACTTACTAATCTATTTGTTTCATTTGCACACTCACACACATACCACTATTTGCACAAATAACTGACTAGAATGAAAAGAAAACACTTGACGCTCCATTTTTTCCACACAAAAGGTAAGTCACTAAATGTCTTTCACTTTGGCCTTTGCTCTCCACACAAAAGGTAAGCTTCTTTTACTTAAGAATTTGCTCTCTACACCAAACGTAATTGTCTTTCATGTCTTTATGATAGCATAGTCCTCCAACCGTTTCTGTCCTGTCCCCAGAAGTGTGTCCTTCATTTCTGTCTGATAGCTTTGTGGTAGAATTTCTGAAAAGTTGTTGCTTTCGACCAGCCTGCTTTCTTCAGAATACTGTCCAATGTCATATCCTGATTTAACATAGCAGATGTTGATGCACTTCTGAAACCATGAGGTTCAAAATCTGTAATCCCTGCATTCAGCAAAACTGAACGTATTTACCTGGCTACCGTGTCTTTGGATGTAGGTCCATGCGGCTTTGCATGGCACAAGAGCATTTTGTCACAATTTGCCCTAATTTCTGTTGAGCTTTGTAAATATTCCTGCAAACATTCAATTACACACAACTGTTTTTCTGGAAATGAGGAAAATTCTAACACATGCTGTGTATGTCCTGTTCTTGTTTGCTTTACCTTCTCCATTGTCTGAATTATGCAGGTTTCTTTTATTGTGAGATCTTTCAGAGTCAATTCTGTTTGTTTGTTGTTTTTTTGTTTTTTTTTTTGCTGCCTAAAATAGTTTAACAAGACCTCCACATCCCATGTTTCTTTATATTTTGGCATTGGTATTCTCCTTTCAAAAATACCTTTCATGAACCTAACTACTAAAGGTTCAGCTCCCATAGACATACATCCTGTAATTTGTACAACTGATGCAATTGTACCTCTAGCAGTATTTATGGCACTATACCCTAAACCTGATCTATACAACTCTGTTAAAATTTCAACACAACAACGACAGAGGATGAAAACGGATCTTCATGTGGGGAAGCGCAGAACATTTTCCCTCTGCGGAGGTACGATCCATACTGCTGTTGTGTTGACTTCCTCCACGAGTCGCACAAGATTGCACAAGTGTCTCTATGGAGGGACTGCCAGATAATCTCACTGCCAAAAGCTGGAGACTCTTGTGCAGAGCATGTTGAGTATTGCTGTGGGCTAGTTGCAACACTTTTTTCCCGTTTGGCAGGAGTACCAGGTTGTCTACTAGAAGGCGCAGCATCTGAGGAAACCAGCATGCAGTCGGCCAATGCGGTATGCTGAGAATCCCGTCCACTTGTTCCTTTTCCATTTTCTTCAAAGCTCTTTGGACAACACTGAAAGGGGGAAAGGCATATGTTTTCCATTTGTTCCAACAGAACGTAAAGCATTAACCACTAGAGCCTCTGGATCTGGATGCCAGGATATAAATTATTTGATTTGGTAATTTAAACGAGATGCAAAAAAATCAATGTCAGGTGTGCCCCAAAGCCTTGCTATCTGATTGAATATGACACGATTCAAGTGGCATTCTGTGTTGTCATCAAATTTCCGTGACAAAGCATCTGCCTCTACATTCAATTTTTCAGGAATATATGCCACTGTCAGCCAACTGTCTGTATGCCACTGTCAGCCAACTGTCTGTATGCCACTGTCAGCCAACTGTCTGTATGCCACTGTCAGCCAACTGTATGTATGCCACTGTCAGCCAACTGTCTGTATCCTTACACCAGATCCAGAATCTTTTGGCCACTGTATTACATTCTTGAAATTGGGAGCCCCCCCCCCCCCCCCCCCCCCCCTTGTTCTCCAAATAACTGACAGCACATGACTTGTCAGTTAATACTTTTACATGTTAGTCACAGACTTTGTCCTTAAAACTCTTTAAGGCATATTATACAGCTAGCAATTCTAACGCATTTATGTGAAATGGCTTTTCTGCCTCAGTCCATCTTCCACTTGTTCTGTGTGAACCACACACTGCTCCCCAACCACCTGAGGTTGAAGCATCTGTTATCAGTTCCACAGTGGACTCTTTCTTACTTAGTTCAAAGGTTGCTGCTTGCACATTGTCAATCCACCAAACCAATACCTTTTGACCTTCTTCTGAAAGTGACATGACAGCCTCAAAACATCCATTGTTTTGCTTGACAGCCACACTTTTTTCATACTCCAAACATCTGTTATGCAATGGCCCCCACTGTACTGCAGGATAAGCTGCTACCAGCTGACCTATGACTTGGGCTAGTTCCTTCATTGTGAATCTGACTTTTCTTCTTAAACCCTCACAAGCTGGTTTGATCTTCTCTATTCTGTCCTTAGAGTAGATAAAACCCCAATAATTTTAACGTCTGTGTGGGTACTTGAACAGATTTGTCAAAATGAATAGTAAATCCTAAAGATGTGAACACATTTATTGTCCGTTCAATGTGTTCTTAGCATTCTTCTTTACGAGCTCCCTGTAAATAGTTATCATCAGCAAATGATGTTGATAGAAAGCCTTGAGATCTAAGATGGGCAAAAGCAGGTTTAAACAATTTTGTGAAAAACCTTGGACAACATGAAAGTCCATATAGTAGGCAGGTGCAGGAATACAGCTGTCCCCTCCATTCACATTTGAGATATTTTTTGAAAGCTGATGCAACTGGCACTGAGTAATATGCATGTCTAAGATCAACTGATGCCATGTAGCAATCTCTATGCATCATGCTAGTAGCAGACAAAAAATGGTGACACAATTTCACCTGATTCATGACAAGATTTTTCTATGACTCCCATGGATAACAATTTTTCAATTTCTTTGTCTGCCTGATTCCATATGTTACCCTGTATTTGATTTCTTATGATTGGATCATCTTGTAATGGGGTAAATCTTGAAATGGTATTTCAGCTCCTTGTATCAAGGATAAAATGAAAGAATCACTAGTCATCTGTTTCCATTGGGAAATATAGTCCTTTCATCTGCCTGCCTGAAAAGGTTTTCCACAGTCCCGAAATTTTACCTTTTCTGGTTTTGACTGCATTGTGTTCAAGCCTGGGAGTTTTTTGGATGACGTGGATACACCCCCGTGTCGGTCTGCTGTATGATTGGCCTCTCATGCCTCTCACTCGGTACCAACTGAGACCCCTTCCACGTCCTCTCTCTTTCCACTCCCAGTTTGTTGAGCGCATGTGGGAGTAGAGTGTTTCTTGTGTGTGACTCAAATCCGAATCAATTTTGGTAGCAGAATCAATGGCCGCCAGTGATACCTTCAAACCATTGCAAAACAGCTGATCTGTGATTTCAATATCACTCGATGCTAGTTTTTTTTTTTAAATTTTCTGTTCATTGATGGTGCATTCAAAATGTTTGCTTTTCTGTCAACGGACAGCTCATGTGAAGTTTTCAAAATCAGTGCCACTACGTCAGTGACATTTTCTAAATATCTCTTTGTAGTCACCAGATGATTTGTCAGTCAAACTGTTCGCTACCTTTGTGAAGGCATATGCTGCTCTGACCAGCATTTTTGTTCATTTTGGATTCTCAAGTCCTTTGTCTTGCAAGTACGCTCCATCATAGCCCAGATTTCTGAATTCACTCTGAGAACGTGTACGTTGCAATTATTTTTGTCTTTTATGGCTTTCCATTTTTTCCTTCAGTTTTTTATCTGGAGATTTTCCTCTTTTCATTTTTCAACTATGCCTGCCTTCTTGTTGTTCATTTCCAGCCCAGTGTCACTATCCGGTTCATATTCCTGTTCAATTGAAAGGAGTATGTCAGAATTTCATCTGTTTCTGTTTTCTTAGCCCGAATGAGACTTTGCAAGTCTTCATCATAGCTATCATCCACATCAGGATCTTGCCTTTTCTTGCTTTGTTTTTTGGAGGAGTCCCTCTTTGGTATGATGTGTTATCATTAGATGCGTCACCCTGTTCTCAGTATCTTCACTGGCATCTGTCTGAGTTCTCACCCTTCCATGTGCAAGCGTCTTGCTAAGGGATGCCAAAGTACGTAAATCTTGGGCCTTCATTTCCTTCCATTCAGATATGGGAATGGATACAGTCTCGTGTCGAGACTTTTTGTGGCCTGATGAACTCTCGTGTCGAGAGAATGATTCTTTTTCACCTTCGTTCATTTCGAGTTTGTCATCACGGAGCAATGCATCTTCCTCCATTTTCCTTCACTAAAAGCCGGCAACTGGCTTTATACTTATTCTTAATTATGCGTTTCGGCACTGTAAATCTAAAAAAATACCAGTGTCAATGTGTATAACAATGATACATGATAAAAAAAAAATACTACATTTGAGCTGGACTGACCAACCTGTGCCCTCAGATGATCACGATTTTCTAAAAAGTTTTAAGCGGAATTGTGGAAAAAGCCTCAGCATGGCGGCCGGAAGCATACACGATATGGCGGATCTGGGCATGCGCATCTCACATGTCACGTAGTTTCGGTAAACTAGGAGAAATGGAATCCTCATTAGCAGCATAAGTAGTAGAAGATTGGGGAGGAAGTGCGGGAGGAGGAGGGAGATAGACGCAAGTTGTGGTAGAAGCAGTGTAGTAGTAGTTGCAGCAACAGTAGCAGCAGCTGCAGCACAGGTAGAGGTAGTAGTAGTCGCAAGTAGTAGTAGTAGTAGTGGGAGTAGTAGTAGTAATAACAATGATAGTAATAAATGTCATCGTTGTTGTTGTTGTTGATGTGGAGGTGATGGTGATCATGATTATAGTAGAATCGTTCTTGCAACTACTGTAATCGTTCTTGCAGCTATCATTGCTGTTGTTGAAAGAAACAAAACAAAAAAGAAGAAAAGAAATGGAGAGAAAAGAAATATAGACGGAAAGAAAGTAAACGTAAGAACTAGAGAAGGAAAGAACAGACGAAAACAAAAGCTGAAAGAAAACCACCATGATTTTCTAACTCAGTGTCGCAATAGTCTCCAATGACACCACACAGACAACAACCTTCACTCCCAACCATTCTTGCGACGACCTTGACGTCTGCCTTGTTCCTACAAGCCTTGTCTGTCCTTCGACAATCAGCTAGTCGTGTTGAGAAAGTGTCCCTCAAGAAGGTTCCATCTGCCCTCAGTGATGTTGCCCCTCCCGATTTGTCAACACTATGCTTCCGTCTTGGCCTCCCTATTCCTTTTTTCCCCTAATTTTTCTTTCTCCGTCTCCTCAACATTTTATGTGCTTCTGCAATTCCTCCCTCCGAGCTACTGGCTTAGAAGTACAGGGTCAATTTAAAATGGAAAGGGATTTGGGGAGAGAGAGAGAGAGAGAGAGAGAGAGAGAGAGAGAGAGAGAGAGAGAGAGAGAGAGAGATTGAGAGAGAGAGAGAGAGAGGAACAGAAAGAGAGAGAGAGATGATGATGATGACGATGATGATGATGATGATGGGGATGGGGATGGTGGATACTCGTGTTTCAAGTGGCCATCTCTCTCTCTCTCTCTCTCTCTCTCTCTCTCTCTCTCTCTCTCTCTCTCTCTCCTCTCTCTCATGTCATTGTGAGATAGATATAGCTATCTCTGTGTTTTTCTTCATATCATTAGCTTCACCGTGACAGGAAGTGAAATAAAATGCATTCAAACGCCAGGTACCTTCTTGCACTGTGCATCTCCATCATGTTCCACACACACACATTTGCGTTTGATTATGTCTCTAAAGTACCCTTGCCTAATGCGATTTGTGGAACCTGTCATCTGTGACTAATCAGCATTTCTCCTCGCTTTAACTATGTCTGCAAAAATATTGTTTCAGATCATGTTGATTTGTGAAATATAATCTTCAATGATTGATCGATATTCCTGTGGACAGTAATTGGTCTTGATGCGTCTTTGTACACATTAAATCGTGAAATGCAGTCCTTAATAATCTATCAACAATTCGATTACACCATCTAATCACGCTGTTTTAAACATGTTGTTCAGGTCATGTGTCAATATAGCATATTATCCGTCTGATGTAAGCATGGTTGTACTATACTATAAAATACTGTAAGGCCTACGGATGCTCGTACTATACCATAAAATAATGTACAGGTCTTATAACCATGACATTGTGTAAACCATAACAATGGGTTTATGTTTGTGGCGTTATTGAGCAAAGCAATCAACAATCCTGCCCCACCCCCATCCCCTCTGCGTCCCGAAGCTTCTTTCTGTTTGAAGAAAGTGTCACCTCTACCCTGCTCCCATCCTCCCTACCCCTACGCCTCCTGTCTCTTTATTTCCTGTCTTCCTCTTCCGCCATCACCTCTCTCCATCACTTTTGGTCTCCGTCTACCACCCCCTCCCCTTTCTCCCCGTCTCTGGCCCCATATTTCTCTCCCACCATCTCTCTGTATCTCTGTCTCTGTCTCTGTCCTGTCTTCTGTCTCTGTCTCCCCCCACCCTCTCTCCTCTCTCTCTCTCTCTCTCTCTCTCTCTCTCTCTCTCTCGACTTGAGGGTAGAATGTCTGATTCTAGATGGTCACACCATGTGTAGTCTCTCATCGTCTGTGAGAGAGGATCTCGACCATCACAATGCCCCACCTCCCCCCCCCCCCACCCCCTACCTCTTCTGTCCACCATTTCCCATCTCCTTTCTCCCTCCCACCCCCACCCCCACCCCCTACCTCTCCACCATCTCCCATCTCCTTTCTCCCTCCCACCCCCACACCCCTGCTCCGTGGCCCTTCCCTCCCCATACTCTGGGGACGGGTATTATTGCCTGCAAACACTCGGTGATCAATTTACCGCCTGAGAGATGGTCTGTCCCCTTCCCCCCAACGCCTTGTTCGCCTACAGCGAGGGAGGTCGGCAAGGTGAAGATTATGACTTCAATATTCTGCAGCCTCCTTGATGGACGACCCCTCACCCCGTGACTCAGCAGGCTGGCCCTCTTCCGTCCCCGGGAAGGGAACGAATTAAGGAAATTTGTCGAGTGTTTTCTTCCCAAGAGCTTGCAGATTACAAGGATAGAAGACAGTGGGGTGGGCGTGGTGGGGAGGTGGTGGGGGGAGGGGGAGGGGTTGAGGAGAAGAGAGGCGAGGAGGAAAGGGAAGAGGTGGAGGATGTGTGTGTGTGGGGGGGGGGGTGGGGGGCGGGGTTGAAGTGGGGTGGAGGGTGGGTGGGAGCTGTGAGCTTAGGAAGACAACAGAGGATGGTGTGGGGGATGGCCCGGGTGTCAAAAGACAACCTCGGGGGCCCAGTGCCGAGCGAGTTGACGTGAACACCGCAGTGTGTTTTCCTCCGGCTGATCTGAAATTAATGCAGCTTTGTAACGCCGCCACGGCCTTCACTGCCAGCTCACTAATGTAGTAGTAGTAGAAGGAAGGTGGATGATGAGTGGGGTGGGGGAGGTAGGCCATTGTCATTCATTACCGTTGATTTATTTGGTGATTAACCCTCACAGAGGGGGTGTTTAGATCGACAGTTGTGAAAGGCGGTTATTTTGGAATTACTAGGTGGGGGGCTGAAAGGAAGCGGTGGGTGGGTGGGGGGAGGTGCGCGGTGCCACGGATACAAAGGAACAGCTTCCCAGGGGCGGGTTCATCGGGCGTGAAGCCCAAACAGGGCTTGTCTGTCCGCTGCTCCCAATACATTTTCCGCTCCATCAAGCTTCAAGCCCAGTGCACTGCCAAGTCTTTGAAATTCAATCGATCGGAATGGAGGGGGAAAAATCCCAGAGTAGGTTCTGTTTTGTGATATTTATTGGGTCGTATGACAGAGCGATTTGGGGGGAGATTTGTTGGTTAAGCCCTTTTGCGATCATGCTAACGTCCTTTTCGATCAGGCTAAAGTGGCAAGATTTCCCATGGCTGAATGTTGTATCTGCGTAAAAGACGGAGTTCCCACGCTATCGATTATCCGTCAAACTTGACGGACGATTGGGAAAGAGAAATGACTTTTAAAAAAATGTCTGAGTCTTTTGTCAAATGTTCGTTTTCATTCTTTCTGTTAAGACTCTGGAGACTGCGAGTTGTGCCAGACTCGTGTACAATCATCAACTGACAGATATCAACTGGTTCTCCTCTGTTGTCTGTCAACTCCCAGCCCGGCCATTGTCACGGGCAGTGATTGATGTCATAACTAAAACTAACACGAAATCAATTTTCCGCCTCTCGGAGATGACAAAATAAAGTTTGATCGTCTAAATTTCACATCCTTGAGAGTGGGGCGGCTGAAGGCATCAGCGTGGAAATCGGGGGCCATTGTGGGGCTGTCAAAACCACAACGATGGATAGGGCTTTTTGCCTCCACTCCAATTACAACCCTCGATTATCGGCCACCCCTTTCTTCCACTGGCAACAAAAGAAGCCATCAGTTTGGCAACGTCCGGTACCGTTTTTCTCCCTCCATGCTTTTGTGCACGCGCTAGTGCTAACGCAATCAGAGAGAACGGCGTTGGCATCAGGGTGCTAATCGAGACAAAGGCTGCTTTTGCCCAGCCTCCGCCCCACGCCTGCTTCGCCGCACACCGTTTGGTGGCATTGTTTTTCAATGTCGTGTGCGGCTACCCGTCGTGGGCGAGAGGCTGTCACCCTCGTTTGTGCGCGCAGAGCACGTGCGGCTGTCAAAGGAAGTGGTTGTTGGGTAACTCCTTTATGTCACAACGACAGCCGTCCGCAGGGCCTGTCCCGCTCCTGTCTTTGTCGGCCGGCAGGGGGGCTGGTAATCAAGATATTGGGCATGGCTGTCACAGAATGGAGAAAAAAAAAGAGAGAAAAAGGTGCACGCCCTCATTTCTAATAACGGGCAGATGAGAAGGTCCTCATGCACCACCTCTGAATGAATGACATGGTGACTTGCTGTCATCCAAACCCTCCTCGGGATCCAAAACTTACCTTCACCGTGAATCTTCACCGAAAGCCATAACTTTAACAGATTTTCTTCTTCTTCTTCTTCTTCTTCTTCTTCTCTTCACTGTCCCCCTATCGGCGCCTACATTGCGGCTTTCCATGTATTCCTCAATCAGAGCGATACATCACTGCATCGTTGTTTTCTCTATATTTATAATTAGGTTTCAAACTCCTCGACCAGGAACGCACACGCCAGGGTGTCAGAAGGCTTTGATGGATGGGGGGGGGCCAGAAAGGTGATTTTTCACCACCGTTATTTGGAGACGGCACAATCCGGGTGTCAAACCTCAATCCGCTCATTTACAACCCCGTGCCAAAAGTGTGTGTTGACTGGATTGACATCACAACAACAACGAAAGTGGGGGGAGGGGGAGGGGAGGGTTGGAGGGGAGAGGGTTTGCGTAGCATTTTGTTTTCTTCTACATTATTCTGGCAAGAACTGATAAAGTAGGTAAGGAGAGGGAGGGAGGGAAGGAGGGACAACGTCGTGAGATGGTTTGTGTTATTGAGATGCAAATGACGCAAGAAGCAGAGAAGAAAAGCGTCCTCCTGGCCCGCTATAGTTTGGGAGAGTGATTGATGACCCAGCCAGGTTGTTGTTTTTTTTACTTCTTCTCCCCGAGCTTCATTATTAAATCTGGCGGAAACTAAAAGAGCTAGCCTGGCATGTGACACATTTTGCCATCAATCTTCTTCCCTAAATATTGTTTTAAACCTTTTAGCGGCGAGGTTGTTGCGAGGTAGGTTTGGATTCTGGACTGAGCTGCCGTCAGCTTCCTTTGGTTCCGTTAGGTTCACTGCAGGTTAAGCTAGGAGCGGTGGAGACAGAGCAGGTTTGGTGAGAATCTCCCAGCGGTCGTTTTATCGGGTTGTGTTTGGCTTGGATAAGTAGGACGCTCATTTTCCCCTACGTTTAAACTTCGCGATGACTAATGTTGTTGTTGTTGCTGCTGCTGCTGCTGTAGCTGTCGCTGCTGCCTTAGTTGCATTTCGAGCCACTGTGGTATATTGTTTACAGTTTGGAAAGCAAGATACACAACAGAATTAAACAGAATGAAATAAAAGAAAAACTAAAACGACAATGAATTATCACCACCACCATCACCACCACCACCCTCAAAAAAGAAAAAGTTCAGTAAAAACCAGACACTGAGATCTCCTTACGGTTGCCTATAACTCACCGATGTGCCTTGAAGCATGAAGCATGTAAAACGGCTGTGTGTTGCATTAATCAACCGCACAGCCAGGTTTCGCGGCACGGAAACCGTGAAAGACAAACGAACCACTGGGCTCACAAAACAGACACACAAAACTCCAAAGCTTTATCAGGCCTTTGTGAAGATGAATTGAAGAATAATCCACGTTTGAAAGACAGCAAATATCGGCTGAAGACCTGGCGGGTTTTTGGCGGGACAAGCAATACATCGGAAATACCTTTTGAAACGTCTTGTCTCTCCTCAAACCGTGGGTGTTTTTCAGGGCGCCGGCTGTCCACCTACGGGGGTGGTGTAATAGTTCCAGCGCCCGTCTTCAGAGCGGGAGGTCGAGGGATCTAATCCCAGGACGGGGAGGAGTTTGAGTTTTCTCCACCTCGTGTTGGTCACTTCCCTCAACTTCACACGGTAGCTTGGAAACTGTACGTCTTTCGCACAAACGTTTTCCAAATAAAAACGATAAATAGAATTCCATGGAGAGAGAGAGAGAGAGAGAGAGAGAGAGAGAGAGAGAGAGAGAGAGAGAGAGAGAAGAGAGAGAGAGAGAGAGACGAAGGGAAGAAAAACATACTAAAATTGGCGACTGCAACCACCAACATTGAACAACTAATAGACAAACTGACATCACTCAGCATGCACTCAGAAAGCATGCACGCGCACGCGCGCTCGCAACACACACACACACACACACACACACACACACACCACACACACACACGCACGCACGCACGCACGCACGCACACACACACACACACACACATGCCTAGGTCAGCAAATGAAATTTCCAGCAGGGAAATGAAATCCTTGCTAGAGGCAGAACAAAGAAACAAAAAAATGGGAAAATGCTAGTCAGAGAATGGCGGCCAGGATGGGGGTGTGAGGGGGGGGGGGGGTGAAGAAGGGACGTAGAGGATAACTGTGTGTGTTCGGGGGTGTGGGGTGGGGGTGGAGGGGGAGGCGGGGTTAGATCGTTAGGTAAAATTGTGCCAAGAGTTGATTTCTGCCCAGAATGCCCTCTCACAAATATCCTTACGACAAACGAACAACGAGGAGCCAACATATTTTTTCCTCTATCTCACCCAAACTTACAGCCAATAACTCCCCCAAAAGCATGGTTTCCACACCCTATTCTCTCCCTCTTCTCCCATCGCGTTGGCTGTCCCTGCTCTTTCTCCCTACCCCCTTCCCAAAAGAGCGACACGGGGGAGACAGCAGAATGTGAAACTGATCATACCGGTTGAAAATATTTGTCGCTTACGTCTGAGGCCACGAAGGGAAAACCAAAAAATTGAGAGACTGGCGTCGGCTCTATGGAAATGAAGTCTGAAACACAAGACAGTAGGCAGAGGGTCAGAGAGAGGACGTGGACGATACCAGACTGCATTTTAGGTTCTGGTGACGGTTCCAGACTAGGTTATACGGCGTGGAGATTACGATGAGGCAGATGTCAAGACCAAATCTGTTAGTAATCATGGCATGAAAACGAAGGCTGTTTTCACCAAGATCTCAGTCCCATTCTACCACTTTATGGAGCTTGGAACAAACTGAAAATCTAATTATTACTGTCTTGGATATGACTGAGAGAGAGAGAGAGAGAGAGAGAGAGAGAGAGAGAGAGAGAGAGAGAGAGAGAGAAAGCGAGAGAGAGTGTAGCGCAGTTCAGTAAAATATTGTGAAGAGCATTGGTTGCAGCCTAGATTATTATAAACCTATAACTTGTTAGTAAACTTACACTCTCTGCGCTGGCAATAGTCATTTTTTTTTTGTAAACTCTCTCTCTCTCTCTCTCTCTCTCTCTCCTCTCTCTCTCTCTTCTCTTTCAAACATCTGTCTCGCAGTAAGGCGATAACCAAAGACTCCATTGGGGAGAGAGAAAGATAGAGAGAGAGGGAAGGGGTAGGCGGTCTAAGTACAGATGTGGAAGAAGAGAGAAAGATAGAGAGTAGAGGGAGAGGTAGGGAGGCAGAGGACGAGAGTGGGAAGAAGAGCGAAAGATAGACAGAGAGGGAAGGAGGTAGGGAGGCAGAGGACAGAGAGTGGGAAGAAGAGAGAAAGATAGACAGAGAGGGAAGGAGGTAGGGAGGCAGAGGACAGAGAGTGGGAAGAAGAGAGAAAGATAGAGAGGGAAGGAGGTAGGGAGGCAGAGGACAGAGAGTGGGAAGAAGAGAGAAAGATAGACAGAGAGGGAAGGAGGTAGAGAGGCAGAGGACAGAGAGTGGGAAGAAGAGAGAAAGAGGAGCAGCGAGGGAGAAATGAAAAGAAAAAGCAACAAAGAAAATTGTATTAACATTCACAAGTGCATAAACCAGTATTCTCTCTCTCTCTCTCTCTCTCTCTCCTCACACACACACACACACACACACACACACACACACACACACACACACACACACACACACACACACACACACACACACGTACACACACACACGCACACATGCCTAGGTCAGCAAAGGAAATTTACAGCAGGACAATAGAATCGAAAAAAGAAATGGAGAAAGATGCTAGGCAGGGCAGTGAGGCAGGCGTAGAGTAGGGTGGGGAGAGAGAAAGCAGAGGGTAGGTGTGGGGGGACGATTGGAGAGGAAGAAGGGGTAAGATCGTTAGGTGAAATTGTGTTGAGAGTTGATTTCTGCCCAGAATGCCCTCTTACAAATTCCCCCACGACAAACGAACAACGAGGAGCCAACACGTTTTTTCCTCTATCTCACCCAAACTTACAGCCAATCACTCTTACAAAAAGCCTGGTTTCCACACCCTAGTCTCTCCCTCCCCTTCCATCCTATTCACTGTTCCTACTCTTCCTCCCTACCCTCTTCCCAAAAGAGCCACACGGGTAATACAGCAGAATGTAAAATTGATCATACTGGTTCAAGATAATCGTCGCTTTCACTTGAAGACGGGGAGGGAACAGCAAAAGATTGAGTGACTGGACTCGGATCTATGGAAATGAAGTCTGAAACACAACACAGGAGGCAGAGGGTCAGATAGAGGACGTGGACGATTCCAGAATGCATTTTAGTTTCGGGTGACAGTTCCAGACTATGTTATATGGCGCAGAGGCGACGATCAGGGAGAGATCAAGACTGTCTTTGTCAGTAATCATCAGTGGAAACAAATAGCTGCATCCGTCTGTCTGCAAGATCTTAGACCCTTCTACTGATTGACGCAGCTTGGAATAAACTAAAACAAATCTATTTGTTACTGTCTTGGATGCGACTGAGAGAGAGAGAGAGAGAGAGAGAGAGAGAGAGAGAGAGAAGAAGACAGACAGACAGACAGACAGACAGACAGACGAGACAGACAGACAGACAGACAGAGACAGAGAGTGTGTATGTGTATGTGCATGTGCGTGCGTGCGTGTGTGTGTGTGTGTGTGTGTGTGTGTGTGTGTGTGTGTGTGTGTGTGTGTGTGTGTGTGTGTGTGTGTGTGTGTGTGTGTGTGTGTGTGTGTGTGTGTGTGTGTGTGTGTGTGTGTGTGTGTGTGGTTGTGCCAAAATATCATGGATAACATCTGGAATGCAGCTTGTTATTTTTATATACCGATACCTTGTTTAGTGGTCTGTGCTCTATTTGCGATGGCAAATGGTTATAATATGAGTAAAAATTCTCTCTCTCTCTCTCTCTCTCTCTCTCTCTCTCTCTCTCTCTCTCTCTCTCTCTCTCTCTCTCTCTCTCTCTCTCTCTCTCTCCCCTTCTCTTAACCAAAATAAAGCTGCTGAAACGGTGACCATATGTCTCTGTATTGGCCAATGCACACACACACACATATACACGCATGTGCACGCATGCGCACGGCAGTTTTTTTTTCATGATTGTTTGTTATACGATCTGCTACAAAATTGTGCAGCTAAACACTCACCTTCTTCCTGCAAACAAATACAGGAACAGAATGAGAAACCACAGAGAACGACAGAGTAATGGAATTAAAAAAAAAAAAGATGGTGGGAGTAAGATTGCCTACCAAAAACACATACACGAAAAGCTGAGAATTCGATTTCTGTCCAGGCAGTTTTTTCACGAAGCTGCCCCCTTCAAATAAATAGAACCGAAGACAAGTGCCCCCCCCCACCCCCACCCACCCACCCAACCCCACTCTTCACCCCCACCCTTCTACCTCCCACCTTTTCCTCACTCCTGCTCCCCTAATTACACCAAGTCACACGCCACAGACATTGTCTGCCAGACGTAAGAGCCACACGGGCAGATCGCCGAATACGAAACTGATGATACCCATTTAGAGTAATCGCCGCTTTCACGTGAGGCGCCACTGGAAAGAAAAAAAGCAAGAGATGGAGTGACTTGACTCGGGGATATGGAAATGTAGTCTGAAACAGATGACAGGGAGTGACGGGCTGGAGGGGGGGGGGAGGTATAATGGAGGGGTGGGGTAGGGGAAGGAATGGAGTGAGGGGTTTCAAGTGGAGAAAGTAGACGATTCCAGACTGGATTCTGGGATTGTGTGGCACGTATGAGTTGTTCCAGACTATTATATGTGTGTGGCGCGTAGTGGTGGTGATCAGCAAGGAGATAGATTCTGGGTCTGGTCTGTCAGTGATTATCACTGGAAACAAACGATCGGCTTCCATGATCTGTCCCATGGTAATCCGACTGACTCTACTAAGTCTAGAACGAGAGGGGTCAGTTACCGCCAAGGACACAGACAGAGTACAGGACAAGACGTGTCTCATTCTAAATTTTGCTTCGTTTTCCGTCCTCAGTCACTCCGTTTTGAAACTTGACACTACTAATACAGGAATTCATAAACTTGGCATTGCTGTCTTGGATGGAAAGTGGGAATATACACGTACAGATGCGTGAACAAATGAATGAACGAACAAGATTGATTCAGTTTGGCATGGTCTCTTCTGAAGGAGGTACAGCACGAAAAGAGCAGTTTTCAATATAAGCCAACATTAGGTTTCTATATAGGTGGATAAGAAGGTGCTGGTAGGAAAATATAGTGACGAAAGTTTATAATGATTGGGTTTATCTAAGCACAGACAAAGGCTTTCGTCAATAAATGCATACATTTTTCCATTTTACCTCAAGTTGCCATGTTGAAAGCCACCCTGAATAGATATGCATGCGCGCGCATGCGCGCGAAAAAGAGACACACACACACACACACATGCGCGCCACACACACACACACACACACACCACACACACACACACACAACACACACACACACACACACACACACAAAAGCACAAATGCACACTTACACACATACAAATGCACACACAAACACTAACACACACACACACACACACACACACACACACACACACACACGCACGCACGCACGCACGCACGCACGCACGCACACACACACACACCACACACACACACACACACACACACACACACACACACACACACACACACACACACATTTTAGGTCAGCAAAGGAACTTTCCAGCTGGAAAAAAGAAATCGTAGTGCTAGAGGCAGAACAAAGGAAGTGAAAAAAAGGAAAATGCTGGTCAGAGATAGGCAGCCAGGATGGGAGTGGGGTGTAGGGACAGGAAGTAGAGGATAAGCGTGTGTGTTGGTAGGGGGGGGGGGTTAGATTCTTAAGTAAACCTGTGCTGAGAGCTGATTTCTGCCCAGACTGCCGTCTCACAAATTCCCCATGACAATCGAACAACGCAGAGCCGACACATTTTTTCCTCCATCTCACCCAAACTTCAGCCAATCACTCCTTCAAAAAGCCTGGTTTCCGAACCCTACCCTCCTCCCTCCCCTCCTATTCCATTTGCTGTCCCAGCAATCTTTCCCTACCCTCTTCCCAAAAGAACCACATGGGGGAGACAGCAGAACGTGAAATTGATCATGCCGGTTCAAAATAATCTTCGCTTTCACTTAAGGTCGTACCGGGAAAAGCAAAAGATTGAATGACTGGACTTGGATCTATGGAAATGAAGTCTGAAACACAAGTCAGGAGGCAGGGAGTCAAACACAGGACGTGGACGATTCCAGAATGCATTTTAGTTTCGGGCGACGGTTCCAGACTAAGTTATATGGCGCATGGGCGTCGATTAAGGAGATATCAAAACTGTATCTGTCAGTAATCATCAGTGGAAACAAATAGCTACATCCGTGTGTCTCCAAAATTTTAGACTCATTCTACTGATCGATGGAGCTTGGAACAAACAAAAACAAAATCTGTGTGTTACTGTCTTGGAAACGACAGAGAGAGAGAGAGAGAGAGAGAGAGAGAGAGAGAGAGAGAGAGAGAGAGAGAGAGAGTGAGTGAGTGAGTGAGTGAGTGAGTGAGAGACAGCATGTGTGTGTGTGTGTGTGTGTGTGTGTGTGTGTGTGTGTGTGTGTGTGTGTGTGTGTGTGTTTCATTATAAAAAATTATGGATGACGTCTCAGTTGCAGCCTATGATTATTATACTACTTACCTTGTTTAATAGACTGTATTCTCCTTGCGATGAAAATGGTCATTATATGAATAAACCATCTCTCTCTCTCTCTCTCTCTCTCTCTCTCTCTCTCTCTCTCTCTCTCTCTCTCTCTCTCTCTCTTCTCTCTCTCCTTTTTGACCTCACCCTCCTCTTCACCAAAGTAGGGCTGCTAAAAAGTTGATCATATGTCTCTAACTTTTTGTATTCATCAATGCACACACACACACACACACACACACCACACACACACACACACACACACACACACACACACACACACACACACACACACACACACACACACACACACACACATGCAGATGCCAATGTTTTTTGTCATGATTGTTTATGATATGGTCTGCTACAGAATTTTGCAGCTAAGCACTCACCTTCCCGCAAATCAAGAACAGGAACAGAATGAGAAATACAGAAAACGACAGAGTAATATCAAAAAGACACGCAATAGTGCGAGTAAGATAGCCATGCAAAGTAATAAACAGGAAGAGCTGAGAATTTGATTTCTGTCCAGGGAGTTCTTCACAATGCCCCCACTTCAAGTAAAGAGGTCTGAAGTCAAGTGCCCTCCCCACCCACACCCCACTCTTCCACACCCCTTCTCCCACCCCACATACCCTCCTCACTCCTGCTCCCCCAATTACACCAAGTCACACGCCACAGACATTGTCTGCCCGCCGAAAGAGCCACACGGGCAGATCGCCGAATACGAAACTGATGATACCCATTTAGAGTAATCGCCACTTTCACGTGAGGCGCCACTGGAAAGAAAAAAAACAACAAGAGATGGAGTGACTTGACTCGGGGATATGGAAATGTAGTCTGAAACAGATGACAGGGAGTGACGGGCTGGAGAGGGGGGGGGGGGGGAGGGAGAGGTGTAATGGAGGGGTGGGGAAAGGAAGCGAGTGAGGGGGTGGGGGGGGTCAAGCAAAGAAAGTAGGTGATTCCAGACTGGATTCAGGGCTTGTGTGGCACGTAAGAGTTGTTCCAGACTATTATATGTGTGTGGCGTGGTAGGGGTGGTGATCAGCAGGGAGATAGGTTCTGGGTCTGGTCTGTCAGTGATTATCGCTGGAAACAAACGGTTTGGTTCCATGATGTGTCCCATGATACTATGCCCGGTAATCCGACTGACTCCGCTAATACAGGAATCATAAAAATCGCATTGCTGTCTTGGGTTGAATCTGGGAATATGCACGTACAGACAACTGCACGAATGAGTGAACGCGCAAGATTAGTTCAGTTTCAAAGTGAGGTGACCACAGGCGGAAGTTCAAACAAATTCTAAATGTAATTTAAAGTAAATCCGCCAATTGAAATGGACAAACAAATTACAAGACAAAACACGACGCGTTTCGACCTCTTAGGAATTCTTCAGACAAGGTAAACAACTTTTAGGACATTGAAAGCGAAGGAGGAGAAGTCACTTATCTTATCAAAATTGACGCAATATGGTCCCTTCTGTAGGAGGTACAGTATAAAAAGAACACTTCTCACCATTTAGGTTTTTATGTAGATGGATAAGAAGGTGCCGATATGTAAGTATAGAAGGCAAAAGGTTATAATGATTGAGTTCGTCTGAGTACAGATAGAGGTTTGTGAAAATAGATACATACACCTTTGGATCTTTTACCTCAATTTGTTTGCCACGTTAAAAGCCACTCGGGAGAGAGAGAGAGAGAGAGAGAGGAGAGAGAGAGAGAGAGAGAGAGAGAGAGAGACAGACAGACAGACAGACAGACAGAGAGACAGACAGAGAGAGAGAGATGGGCATCTGTGTCACACATGAGCACAGTTGCACACTTACACACACACACACACACACACACACACACACACACACACACACACACACACACACACACACACACACACACAAACACACACGTACAGAAGCGGGGGTGGGGGATGAGGGGGGCAGACAGACAGAGACAGACAGACTGATAGACAGACAGACAGACATGCAGACAGATAGATCGATTGCCCTTCCGACAGAGGAAAAGTGGAGGATTGGGGAAAAGTTGTGGTGAGTTTAAAGGTCTTGCGATTCCTGTGAGGAACTTAACAAGTGTTCTTTACTCGCCGAGTTTTTCTGAATGTCGTTTTCTTTCTTTTCGTATCTTTCTGTTTCTTTTTGTTTTGTGTTGTTTTCGTTTGTTCTTTTTGTTTGTTTCTGTTTTATCACTCTTTCACTCTCTACCCTTCTGTGCTTCCCCCCCCCCCCCCTTTCTTTCTTTCTGTCGTTCTCTCTATCTGTCATTCTTTCTTTTGTTTTTTTCTTGGTTATTTTCTTTCCTTGCGTGTTTTCTTTTCCTTTTATTCTTCTTTCTGTCTCTCCCTTTTTCTGTCCTTTCGGAGTTTTTTTTTATGTTTTCATTTATTCTGCTTTAACAGTATCACTCCATCTCTCTCCTTTCCTTTTTTTCCCCACGAGAGAGAGAGAGAGAGAGAGAGAGAGAGAGAGAGAGAGAGAGAGAGAGAGAGAGAGAGAGAGAGAAAGAGAGAGAGAGACAGACAGACAAGACAGACAGAGACAGACAGACAGACAGAGACAGAGACAGACAGAGACAGACAGAGAGATACGTATGGGTCTGCGTGTTTGTGTGTGTGTTCTTGCACATGTGTGTGTTGTGTGTGTGCATGCGTGTGTATGTTCAGACACTTCTTTGAGATGCGCAAAAACTGCTGGTAGAATTGGAGCAACGGCTGGATTCGATGGAGGAACTGCGCATGTTCTGGAGAGCACACATGAATTTTGTGCAGTACATGACTGTAAAATATCATTTGCTTTTTGATTAATGGTAAGGTTTGTTTTTTTCCTCACGAGCTTCGTTATGTACGCCACTTTACATAATGAATATTATGCTGAAATTCATCGTCTTTTCTAAAGATTTTCTTCGACTTCCTCTTCCTTTACTTCTTCTTCTTCATCATCACCGATTTCTTCCTCCTTATCATCATCATCATCATCATCATCATCATCATCATCATCATCATCATCATCATCATCATCTTCTTCTTCTTCTTCTTCTTCTTCTTCTTCTTCTTCTTCTTCTTCTTCTTCTTCTTCTTCTTCTTCTTCTTCTTCATACTGAACACTTCAGTTGGAATCTGTGATGACATCATAATGTTCTTAGCTAATATCATTCATTATTCCTTTGTATATACATTTGCAGCTTATTTATATAAACACATTGACTCCTTGTCTATGTCTCTCTCTTTCGCTTTGTTTCTCTCAAGGTCTCTGTCTGACCGTCTGACTGTCTCTCTGTCTGTCTCTGTCTGTCCCTGTCTCTGTCTGTCTGTCTGTCTGTCTTTCTCACTCTCTCTCTCTCTCTTACACTCAAACACCCATGCAAACACACACATACACCACACACACACACACACACACACACACACACACACACACACACACACACACCACACACACACACACACACAAATACTTTTTTCCATGCACATTTTACGCCGAGGCTATCTGCAAACATTCGCAACTAAAGACACACTCACACACTGCATAACCAGAGTAGAAATAATCAGAAGAGCGACAGGAACAAAACCCAACGGGTAGACGAGGCCATGGGGAGAGGCACCGATTGTCAGCTCAAGATATGCAAAGACTGGAGAAGCTGATTTCAGCCCCAGGGAGCCCCTTTCTCACATCCCCCCCCTCCCCCCGCCCCCTACCTCCCACGTCAAATAAACAACGAGAAGCCAAGACAATCCCTACAACTCTCCTTCTATTCCCCGAACTTTCACCCAATCACACGCCGCTGGATTTGACGGCTCCCCAAAGAACCACACGGACAGATAGCGGAATGCGAAACTGATGATGCAGATTTAGAATAATCGCCCCTTTCACTTGAAGCGCTGGAGAGAAAAAAAAAAAAAAAAAAGAAAAACAAAGAGAAAAAAGTGAAAGACACAGTGACTGGACTTAGGGATATGGAAACGCGGTCTGAAAACGAATGACAGGGTGTAGTGATGTGGGGGAGGGGGAGGAGGAAGAGGAGGGAAAGGGATGAATAAAGGAGTTTTCAAAGGAGGTAGTGGATGTTTGTGTGTGTGTGTGTGTGGGGGGGGGGTGGTGGTAGCGATGATCAGGGAGATAGACTCATGCCCCCTTTGACAGTGATTATCGGTGGAAACAAACGGTCTGATTCCCTGATGTGTCCCAAGATACAAGGGCGGTTAATCCTACTGACAACTTTTGGAAGAGGGGAATGGAGGAATGAGGGTAGGAGGAAGGGAAGGGGATGGGGAGGGAAGAAAGGAATTTATAAATCTTCACGGTCCTGTCTTGGGGTGAGTCTGATCTCTCTCTCTCTCTCTCTCTCTCTCTCTCTCTCTCTCTCTCTCTCTCTCTCTCTGTATGTGTATGTGGCGTGTTAGTGTGTTAATTTGTTAGTGTGTGTGTGTGTGTGTGTGTGTGTGTGTGTGTGTGTGTGTGTGTGTGTGTGTGTGTGTGTGTGTGTGTGTGTGTGCATGCGTACCTGCGCTTATGATGCCAAAGATGCACACACACACACACACACACACACACACACACACACACACACACACACACACACACGCGCGCGCGCGCGCGCACACACACACATACACACGCGCGCGCGCGCGCGCGCACGCGCGTGCACACACACACACACACACACACACACACACACACACACATACACCAAAAGCATGTTAAAACTATACATTTCACCGCAAGGGACTCATTGCCGTATCCTGCATATTCAGAGAAAAAAGAACAGATTAAGTGGGTCAGAAATAGGGGCATAACAGGCAGAGGATGCACAGCGAACGAAGTGGGAGAGAGCAGGATTGTTTACGAAAAACTCTGCAGAGCATTGAGCAGTTATTTTCAATCCAGAAGAAACCTTTCACACAGTTACCTACGTCAAATAAACCAAAAGAAGCGAAAGCAATCACTTCTTCGTCTCATCCTAAACTTACATCCAGTCACACGCAAGTTGTAGGCGACAGAGAGTCGGTAAGAGGTGATGAATTTGTCAAGCGCAGAAAGTAGACGATTTACGATAGATTCTGGATTTTTGCCACTACTGCCACCACACCGCACGCGCGCGCGCGCGCGCACACACACACACACACACACACACACACACACACACACACACACACACAACACACACACACACACACACACACACACACACACACACACACACACACACACACACACACACACAACACAATACAACACAACACAACACACACACAGACACGCGCGCGCGCTCCTTTACATGCACATATTGTGGTAACCTCATCTGTATTTATTCACATCTTGGGACTCATTCAAGTGTAATCCACAGCCAAAGAAAAAGAACTAACAGAGAAAATTAGGAACAATGCACAAATAGGCCTACGATGCAAAGTGAGGCAAGTGGGAGACCATGGGACTGCTGACTAGAAATCTATGCAAAGAAATGAGCATTTGATTTCTGCCTGGGGAGCCATCTCACAATTCCCCATGTCAAATAAACAATGATGACCCAAGACAATCTCTTCCCCGCTTCACCCTAAACTTACACCCAGTGACACGCCACAGACACTGGCCGGAGCTCCCCAAAGCCCCACACGGACAGATAGCCGGATACAGAAACGATGATGTAGATTTGGAATAATCCCCACTTTCATTTGAAGCACTGTGGAGGGAAAGAAGCTTGTTGGTGATGGAGTGACTGGAATCAGGGATATGGAAATGTACGTCTGAAACAGATGACAGAGTAGGATGAGTGTGTGGGTGTGGGAAGGGGAGGGGTGGAGGGGGGTGGAGCAGGGCAAGGAAAAGGGGAGCGAGGGGGGGGGGGTTGTTTCATGATGATGAGTTTGTCAAGTGGGGAAGGTGAATCATTCCAGACAGATTACAGACATGATGATTCAGATTTGAAATAATCCCCGCTCTGACTTGAGGTGCTGCAGATGGAAAGAAGCTTGTTGGTGATGGAATGTCTGGAATCAGGGATATGGAAATGTACGCCTGAAACAGATGACAGAGTAAGAGAGGGAGAGAGTGGGGCATGGAAGAGGGGAAGGGGGGTGTTACAAGGTGATGGATTTGTCAAGTGGGGAAGGTGAATCATTCCAGACAGATTCTGAATTCGTCTGTTGAAATTAAAGAAAAAGGGATGGTTTGTACTAGACAACCATTGTCATGTGAGAACGCCCATGGTCCTCTCCAGTAAAGGAATTTTTAATCAGAGTTTACATTTGGTTATGACTCCAATTCCCCCAAAAACCTTTTATATGAAGCTGCAAACCTGATTTTCGTGTGTGAATGCATGCACATGCCTTGTGCATACCTAGCGTAGGCAAGTATAATTGACATGTGTGCACATTGCACGCATCCTTCGTATGAATCGTAAGATCGAGCGAACTTCTGAGTAATTAATATACGACAGAAGAACATGGAAGACCATTATTAGCGTTGGCAATCCCTAAGTTCTCTCTACCCAAGTACGTAGCCCGTTGTGTAAACGTGAACGTGGATAAAACGTTTAAAGTTTTAACCAAGTATATGTGCTATATAAGTATGACGACGACGACGACGAAGATGATGATGATGATGATGATGATGATGATGATGATAAGGAGGAGGAGGAGGATAACAACCACACCCACACCCACAATCACACGTACACACTTCCACAATCACATCCACGTTCATGCACACATATGCATGTACACACACAGAAAGAGAGAGACAGACAGACACACAGATAGACAGACAGATAGAGAGACAGACAGACAAACACACGCACACACACACATAGAGTCAGGGAAAGACAGAGACAGTGACAGAGGGACAAAGACACATAAAACACACACACACACACACACACACACACACACACACACACACACACACACACACACACACACATATGGAGAACACACACACACACACACACATACACACACACACACACACACACACACACACACACACGCACATGCATGCGCACATCCACGTCTTTTTACAGCCATAATTCTGTATTTATTCGTGACTGGGGACCCATTCAAACATGAGGCATAACCAGAGAAAAAGAACTTGAGGAGAGGATTAGCGAGCAAGGTGACAATTGACCAGCGATGCAGAGCAACACGAGTGGTGAGCAAGGTGACAATTGACCAGCGATGCAGAGCAACACGAGTGGGAGAATGCAGGACTGCTAACTAAAACTCTATACAAAGGAATAAGCATTTGATTTCTGCCTGGCGAGCCCTTTCAAATAAACAACGAGGAGCCACGACAAACTCTTCCCCGTTTCACCCTAAACTTTCACCCAGTGACACGCCACAGACACTGGCCAGAGCTCCCTAAAGCCCCACATGGACAGACAGCCGAATACAGACATGATGATGCAGATTTAGAATAATCCCCGCTTTCACTTGATGCGCTGCAGAGGGTAAGAAGTTTGTTGGTGATGGAGTGGCTAGAATCAGGGGTATGGAAATGTACGTCTGAAACGGATGACAGAGTGAGAGAGCGGGAGAGTGGGGTGAGGAAGAGAGGAGCAAGAAGGCTTATTTCAAGGTGATGGATTTGTTAAGTGTGGAAGATTAATGATTCCAGACAGATTCTGAATCTGTCTTTTGAAATTATACAAAAAGAGATGGTTTGCACTAGACAAACATTGTCATTTGAGAACACCCATGGTCCTTTCTAGTAAGGGATGTTTTTCCTGGGAGTTTACGTTTGGTTCTGATTCCATTTTCCATAAAGTCTTTCGAAGGAGGCTACAAACCTGGGTACCATGTGTGAATGCACATACATGGTGAAGGCAAGAATGGTTGACATGTGTACAAATAGCACGCATCCTCAGTAGAAATCGTAGGATCGAGAGAAAGTATCGGTGACTACTTTTCGACAGTATGAGACGGAAAAGGATTTTTAGCACTAGCAGGCAGCTTTTCAGTCGGTTCTACCTAGGTAAGTAGCCCGTTGTGTACACGTGAGCATGGATAAAATGAGTATATGACTCATTCATGTATATGATGACAAATACTACACTTACATGAACATTCATAATCATATACACATACATACACACATATACATGTGCACACACATAAAGACAGACAGAGACAAGGGGAGAGGCAGACAGAGAGAGACAGAGTCAAAGAGAGACAGCAACAGAGAGAAAGGGACAGGGAAAACACACACACACACACACACACACACACACACACACACACACACACACACACGTACACACACACACACACACACACGCGCACACACTCACTCACTCACTCACTCACTCACTCACGCACACAGACACACGCACGCACACACACACACACACACACACACACACACACACACACACACACACACACACACATATGCAGACATGAAGAGCACACACACACACACACACACACACACACACACACACACGGCGCGCACACACACACACGCACACATACACACACACACACAGACACACACACACACACACACACACACACACACACACACACACACACAGACGCGCGCGCGCGTGTGCACGCGTTTTTACATGCATAATTCAGCATTTATTCGTGACTATGGGCTCATTAAAGTGTATGGCATAACCAGAGGAAAAGAACGCGACGAGAGGATTAGCAAGAAGGCGGAAATTGGCCAGCGATGCAAAACAACACATTGGGGAGAGTGTGGGTCTGTTAACTATTCATTCTATGCAAAGAAATGAGCATTTGATTTCTGCCTGGGGATTTCTGTTGAAATTAAAGAAAAAGGGACGGTTTGCACTACACAACCATTGTCATGTGAGAACGCCCATGGTTTTTTCTAGTAAGGGATTTTTCTCTTGGAGTTTACATTTGGTTGCGACCTCTTTTCCCGAAAAGTCATTTAAATGAGACTACAAACCTAGGTTCTGTGTATGAACGCACGCACAAGACCTTGTGCACACCAAGACAAGGCAAGAATGTTTGACACGTGTACACATATTATGCATCCTCAGTAAAAGTCGTAGGATCGAACGAAAGTCAGAGTGACTATTATTCGACAGAATGATACGGAAAAGGATTATCAGCGCTGGAAGGCAGCTCCTCTGCCGACTCTACCCAAATAAGTAGCATGTAGTGTACATGTGAGCGTGGATAAAACGCTTACAGCTGACAATAATAATGATGACGATGATGATAACAACCACACCATACCCACACTCATACACAGACATATTCACAAACACATAAACATACATACACTCAACTTAAAGGACAGTGATGTAGATACCCTTGCTAATAACATCAAAGAGGTGCTAACTGCAACAGCTGAAGAAGTTGTGGGAAAGAAGCAGAAGAAGATCGAGCCTTGGGTTACAAACGAGGTCTTAGATCTATGTGACAAGAGGTGAGAACTGAGAGGAAAGAAACACTCCAGCGACGAAGCCAGGATGCAGTACCAACAGGTGAACAGAGAAGTCAGGAAGAAGATGTAGACAGCCGAGGAATATTGGATAGAGGAGCAGTGTGAAGCAATTGAGAAAGACATGGAAGCAGGGAACAGCAAAGAAACCTACAACACACTTAAGACCCTCAATAAGACCAACCAGATAAGATCAGCGGTCATCGAAGATAAGGATGGCAAGCTACTGACAGAGAATGAAGAAGTCCTGAAGAGGTGGACAGAATACTGTGAGGGCCTCTACAATTACCAGCCCAACCCAGACACATCCATTTCGCAGGACAACCAACGACCCGCAGACAGCGAGAACAGTCTCCAAGTACTGAAGGAGGAGATTGAGGCCGCGATACAGAGTCTGAAGCCAGGAAAATCCCCAGGAGTGGACAATATCCCAGCTGAGCTTTTGAAATATGGAGGGAAATGCTATGTCAGAAGATCTGGACAGAAAAGAAGTGGCCAACAGAGTGGACCCAGTCACTGGTGATTCCTTTACCCAAGAAGGGCAACCTCAATCAATGCCAAAACTACAGGACTATAAGTCTGATCAGCCACCCCAGCAAAGTTATGTCTCGCATCATCCTCAAGCGACTGAAATCCAAGGCTGAGGAACTGCTATCAAAAGAACAAGCAAGTTTTAGAAGAGGGCAGAGCACTGTGGAACAAATTTTCAACTGCCGAGTCCTGATTGAAAAGCATCTACAACACCAAAAGGACCTCTTCCACAACTCCATCGACTTTAAGAAGGCATTTGACTGGGTGTGGCACAACGGCCTATGGCAGGTTCTCAGATACTTCAACACTGATGAGGGGCTCGTCCAAGTCACCCAGGCCCTCTATGAACATTCCAGCAGCACAGTACTCCTCAATAGCCAGCAGGGCCAGTTCTGCCCAAACACAGTCGGAATCAGGCAAGGATGCCTTCTATCTCCAGTACTTTTTAGCATCTTTCTGGAGAGAAGCATGCAAGAGACCCTCGAAGACCATCACACATCCACCAGCATTGGCGGCAGGCCAGTCTGCAACCTTCGTTTCGCATACGATATCGACCTCATGGGGGACAGCAACACCGAGCTCCAGGATCTTACAAACAGACTTGTCGCAAGAGCAAGTGCCTACGACATGGAGGTCAGCACAGAGAAGTCAAAGGTCATGGTCAACAGCACGACTAACAGCAGAGCCAACATAACTATGAATGGTGAGCCCCTGGAAGAAGTGACTAGCTTCAAATACTTGGGAGCAACCCTGTCCAAAGATGGCACCTGCACAGCAGAAATCTGAATCAGGATCAACTCTGCATCAGCAGCGATGGCCAGACTGAACAGGGTATGGAAGAGCAACATAAAATTCCACACAAAATTCTGGCTGTACAAGTCACTAGTGGTCTCCATCCTGTTATTTGTTTGCGAGACATGGACACTGATGGTTGAAACAGAAAGCAGAATCCAGGCGTCTGAGACCAAGTGCCTGAGGAAAGTACTCTGCATCTCCTACAAGGAGCACAAAACCAACGATTATGTGCGGAATCTGGTCACCAACCTAGCTGGGCCCCATGAAACACTACTGGCAACCATCAAACGACGGAAGATGGCATGGTTTGGCCACGTCATACGTCACGACACCCCCTCCAAGACCACCCTCCAAGGTACTGTTGAAGGAGGGCACAGGCAAGGACGGCAGAGAAAGAGCTGGTCCGAAAACATAAAGGATTGGACCAAAATGACCATGCCGGATCTCCTCACGACAGCTGCCAACAGAAGAGCCTGGAGAGAAACGGCGGCTGCCTCATCACATCCCCCCAACGACCCCAGCGGTCAGGAAATGAGTAAGTGAGTGACACATATGCACAAAGAGAGAGAGAGAGAGAGAGAGAGAGAGAGAGAGAAAGTCAGCGAGAGAGAGAGAACACATACACACACACACACACACACACACACACACACACACACACACACACCCCACACACGCACGCACGCACACACATATATGGAGAGAACACACACACACACACACACACACACACACATGGAGAGAACACACACACACACACACACACACACACACACACACACACACACACACACACACACACGCGCGCGCGCGCGCGCACGCACGCACGCACACACACACATATGTTTTTATTTGCATAATTCTTTATTTATTCACATCCAGGCACTCATTCAAGTATACTGCATAGCCTGAGAAAAAGGAACACAAAGAGAGGATCAGGAACAATGCACAAATATAGCAATGATGCAAAGTGAGGCAAGTGGGAGTGTGCAGGACGGCTGACTAGAAAACTATGCAAAGAAATGAGCATTTGATTTCTGCCTGGGGAGCCATCTCACAATTCCCCATGTCAAATAAACAACGAGGAGCCAAGACAATCTCTTCCCTGCTTCACCCTAAACTTACACCCAGTGACACGCCACAGACACTGGCCGGAGCTCCCCAAAGCCCCACACGGACAGATAGCCGGATACAGAAACGATGATGCAGATTTGGAATAATCCCCGCTTTCACGTGAGGCACTGTGGAGGGTAAGAAGTTTTTTGGTAATGGAGTGACTGGAATCAGGGATATGGAAATGTACGTCTGAAACAGATGACGGAGTGGGATGTGGGGGTTGGGGGGGGGGAGGGTGAGCAGGGCAAGGAAAAGGGGAGCCATGGGGGCTGTTTCAAGGTGATGGATTTGTCAAGTGGGGAAGGTGAATCATTCCAGACAGATTCTGAATTTGTCTGTTGAAATTATAGACAAAGGGACGGTTTGCACTACACAACCATTGTCATATGAGAACGCTCATGGTTTTTTCTAGTAAGGGATTTTTCTCTTGGAGTTTACATTTGGTTGTGAGCCTATTTCCCGAAACGTCTTTCGGATGAGACTACAAAACTGGGTTCTATGTGTGAACGCACGCACAAGGCAAGGCAAGAATGTTTGACACGTGTACGTATATCATGCATCCTCAGTAAAAGTCGTAGAATCGAGCTAAAGTCAGAGTGACTACTATTCGACAGAATGATACAGAAAAGGATTATTAGTACTGGGAGGCAGCTCCTCTGCCGACTCTACCCAAATAAGTACTCTGTTGTGTACATGTGAGCGTGGATAAAACGCTTAAAGCTGATGATGATGATGATGATGCTGATGATGATGATAACAACACACACACACACACACACACACACACACACACACACACACACACACACACACACACACACATATGGAGAAAACACACACACATATGGAGAGAACACACACACATATTCACACACACACACACACACACACATACACACACACACACTTTTTTTATTTGCATAATTCTGTATTTATTCGCATCTAGGGACTCAGTCAAGTATACTGCATAGCCTGAGAAAAAAGAACACAATGAGCGGACCAGGAACAATGCACAAATATAGCAACGATTCACAATGAGGCAAGTGGGAGTGTGCAGGACTGCTGACTAGAAATCTAAGCAAAGAAATGAGCATTTGATTTCTGCCTGGGGCGCCGTCTCACAATTCCCCATGTCAAATAAACAACGAGGAGCCAAGACAATCTTCCCTGCTTCACCCTAAACTTACACCCAGTGACACGCCACAGACACTGGCCGGAGCTCCCCAAAGCCCCACACGGACAGATAGCCGGATACAGAAATGATGATGCAGATTTGGCATAATCCCCGCTTTCACTTGAGGCGCTGCAGAGGGAAAGAAGCTTGTTGGTGATGGAGTGACTGGAAGCAGGGATGTGGAAATGTACGTCAGAAACAGATGACAGAGTGGAAGGGGAAAGAGCGGAAAAGGTGAGCGAGGGGATTTGTTTCAAGGTGTTGGATTTGTCATGTGGGGAAGGCGGATGATTCCAGACAGATTTTAAATATGTCTGTTGAAATTTTGTTTTAAAAGCAATGGTTTGCAAATAACAATGCCAGGACTATGCCTGGACACCCATGGTCCTTTCTATAGAGGGATTTTCCCTCTGAGTTTGCAATGGTTCTGACCCCAATTTTCCGAAAGGTCCTTCGAATGAGACTATAAACTGAGGTTCCTTATATATGAACGCATGGATAAAATCTTGCGAACGCGTAAAATCTCATCCCTAGCTTTCTGGAGAGAAGGTCAGTTTGATCGTTGGAATGGATGACACATATACACACAGCAAGTATTCTCCGTAAAAAAATTGAAGAATTGAGCGAAAGTCCGAGTGACTGATATTCGACTGAATGACACGAAAAAAACAACAACGAATGATTAGCGCCAATAGGTAGTTATTCGCTGCGTTCTACCCTGGTAGGCAACCCGTTGCGTAAACGTGAGGATGGATAAAGTAGTAAAAGTTTGGTCTTCACCCAAGGATAGGCATTAGATGATGATGATGATAATGATGATGAGGAGAGGAAGAGGAGGAGGAAGAATCATCATCATCATCACAATACTAATAAGAACTCACTTTCCGGTCACTGGAAATAGCTGTTGACGACGTACAACCGCACCCACGGCCATCCTCCACCCACCCACTAACAGACACACACACACACACGCACGCACACACACACACACACACACACACACACACACACACACACATGCACGCGCGTGCGCGCGAGCACACACACTCACACACACACACACACACACACACACACACACACACACACACACACACACACACACACACACACACACACACACACACACAATCACAGCTTTTTTCAACAGCACATTTTGTAGTAATCTCGGCTACATCCATTCGCTACAAGGGTCCTATTTACATATCTTGCATAGCCAGAAGAAGAAAAAAACACGAGAAGGGGGTAATGTACACGGCGGAAATGGACACAAGATCCGAAGCGAAGTGGGAGAGTACAAAATTGCCAACTGAAAACAATACAAAGTTACTGAGTAGTTGACTTCTGTTCGGGAGCAATCTCACAATTCTCCACGTCAAATAAACAACGAGAAGCAAAGACAGTCCTACCCTTGCCTCACTTTAAACTTACACACAACCACATGGCAAAGACACAAGACAGAAGCTTCCCCAAAGATCCACTTAGACAGATAGACGAATACGAAACTGTCGATGCAGATTTGGAATGATCCCCAATTTCACCTATGGCGCTGCAGAAGGAAAACAAAAACTTGTAAGAGATAGAGTGACTGGAATCGGCAATATGGAAATGTACGTCTGAAACAGATGAAAGAGGGGGATAGGGGGCATGTGGGACGAAGAGAAGAACAGGGAGGGAGGTTGGCGCTAGGTGGTAGATTTGTCAAGCGTAGAAGGTGGATAATTCGAGGCAGATTCTTAATTTGCGTGTAAATTTAAATCAAAGGGAAAGAAAATTTGCATTAAACGGAGAATCTCATGTCAGGACTTCCATGTTTTTTTCTGGTAACCCAATCTCTTTTCACCAGAAACTAATCATTGACAGTCACACACACACACACACACACACACACACACACACACACACACACACACACACACACACACACACACACAACACAGACACACACACACACTGCTTTTTACATGCTTTTTACATGCTCAGTTTATAGTAATTTCCACAAAATCCGTTCTCAACGAAGGAGTCATTTACATATAGTGCATAGCCAGACAAAAAAGGCATACAAAGAGAGGGTCAACAACAGTGCAGAAATGCGCTGAACATGCAACTCGAGACCAATGGGAGATTGCAGATTTGTCGACTGAAAAAATATGCGAAGAACTGAGCAGTTGATTTCTGGCTAGGGCTCCCCAGGCAGTTTCCCACGTCCAATAAAAAACGAAGAGACAAGACAATCTCTCCCCTCCCGTGCCTCACCCCAAGACTTGCACCCAGTCACACTCAACAGGCAGCCCCTACCCCACCCCACCCCTCCCATAAAGAAGCACATGGACAGCAGAATATACAATCGATGAGGCAGTTTAAGAATAATCTCAACTATCACTTTGGGCGATGTGGATGAAAAAAAAGCGTGTTGGTGATGGAGTGACTGGGATCAAGGACATGGAAATGTACATCTGCAACATTTGACAGAAGCGGGAGAGGGGAGAGTGGGGTTAGTAAAATATGGAGGGAAGAGGTTGGTGCCAGATGATGGATTGTCAAATGTACAAGGTGGACTATTCAAGACAGATTCTGAACTCATGTGCGCTGAATTCTTTTAAAATATGTTGCATTTTACGAACGTTGGTCCTTCAGGATTTCCATTGCTCATTCAGGTAACTCAGTCTCCATTCTCCAGAGATTAAGCATCGGGATTGATACACACGCATGCGCACGTACACACACACACACACACACACACACACACACACACACACACACACACACGCACGCACGCACGCACGCACGCACGCAGCACACACACACACACACACACACACACACACACACACACACACACACACACACACACACACTCAGACGCAGACACACACACACACAGACACACACACAGACACACACAGACGCACACACAGATACACACAGACGCACACACACACACACAGGCAGCCACACACACACAGACACAGACACACACCACACACACACAAACACACACACACACACACACACACACACACACACACACACACACACACACACACACACACACACCAAATGCTTTTTACATGCACATTCTATAGTAATCTTTACCATATCCATTCGCATGGAGGGACTCAGTCGTATATATTGCATAACCAGAGAAAAAAAAACGAGGAGAAGGTCCGGAACACGGCGGAAATGGGTCAGAGATGCAAATGAGGCAAGTGGGAGAGTGCAGGATCATTGACTAAAAATTATGCAAAGAATTGAAGAGTTCAGTTCTGCTTAGGGAGCCTTCTTGCAGTTCCACACGTCAAATAAACCACGAGCAGACAAGACAACCCCCCACCCCCACCCCTTACCCTAAATTTGCGACTAATCACATGCAAAACGCCAATGGCTGCTGACCTCACCTCCCGCCCCTTCTAAAGGACCAGACAGACAGATAGCCGAATACGAAACTGATGAGGCAAGTCACTTGAGCTGCCGTGGAGCAGGCTGTAAAAGGCTGTAGGAGAGAGATAGTGTGACTGGAATTGGGGATATGGAAAGATAAGTCTGAAACCCATACTGCAGTGGACGATGGGGGAAGTGACGTGAGGGAAGGGGAGATGGGGGTAGGGGCATTGTGGGGGTGGGGATGAGAGTCGTCAAGCACAGAATATGGACCATGCAAGACAGATTCTGGACTTGTGAGTTGAAAAATTTTAAAAGGACATAAAAAAAAGATGAGTTGCATTTAACCAAGATTACCATTTCATGACATAGATCTATCTTTTTGAGCAACTCAAGTCTCCATTAACCAGAAACTTATAAATGAGAATTAAACACACACACACACACACACACACACACACACACACACACACACACACACACACACACACACAGAGAGAGAGAGAGAGAGAGAGAGAGAGAGAGAGAGAGTAAAAGCTTTGTTACATGCATGTTTTGTGGTATCCTCTCAACTGTATCCATTGACAAAGAGGGACTCATTCAAATGATATACAGAACAGGCAGAGAGAAAAAAAAAAAAAGTAAAAACCCAAAACAAGCAAACACAAGAAGAAGAAGACGGGAACAATGCACATATGGCCCAAACATGCATTACAAGGAAAGTGAAGGAGTGCATGATTGTTGACTAAAAACTACGCAAAGAATGGCGCAGTTGATTTCTGCCTAGGAGGTCCTTTCACAATTCCTCATGTCAAATAAAGAACAAGGAGCCAAGACAATCCCTCGCTCGTCTTACCCTAATCTTCCGTCCAGTCACACGTCACAGTCACAGACACCCCAAGGAACCAGACCAGAGAATCCCTTCTGTTTCTGTGAACCAGACAGACAGAAAGGCGAATACGAAACTGCTGACGCAGATTAAGAATAATCCTCGCTTTCTCTGGAGGCGCCGAGGGGAGGAGAAAGCTTTGCAGATGGAGTGACTGGAATAAGGGATATAAAGAGTCTTGAACAGAGGACGGAGCAAGAGAGTAAAGAAGCAGGATGGTGGAGTGGGGAGGTGGGGTGGGAGCAAGTTGGTGGCTTTGTCAAGTGGAAAAGGTGGATAATTCAAGACAGATCCTGGATTTGTGTGTTAATTATAGGCCACGTTGTGTGTTGTGGTGACTGCCTTCTGGATTTGTGTACTAGTTACAGATTAAGCTCTGTGTTGTGGTATCTGCCCTCTGGGTTTGTGTGCTGGTTACAGACTAATCTCTGTGTTGTGATAAATGCCTTCTGGGTTTGTGTGCTGGTTACAGAATAAGTTCCGTGTTTTAGCAAAAAATAGTACGCCATACGGCGTACCATTTTTTTGGTCTTAGTAGCTGCCCACAGGGTTTGCGTGCAGGATACAGGATAACCTGTATGTTGCACGTGCCTTTCGGTTTGTGTGCTGGCTACAGACCAAGCTTCGTATTGTGGTAACTGCCTTCTGTGTGTGTGTGTGTGTGTGTGTGTGTGTGTGTGTGTGTGTGTGTGTGTGTGTGTGTGTGTGTGTGTGTGTTTACAGACTAACCTGAGTCATTGTAACTGCCTTCTGGATTTGTGTGCTGGTTACAGATAAAGCTATGTGTCATGGTGACTGCCTTTTGAGTTTGTGTGCTGGTTACGTGCTTGTCTATAATTTGTGGTGACTGCCTTCTTGGTTTTCGTCTTGTTTCCATACTAAACTGTGTATTGTCAAATGAAAAAATACAGTCTTCTGGGATTATCTGGTACTGTCCTCTGGGTTTCTGTACCAGTCCTTCTTTGTTTGTGGAATAAGTTTCCTAATAAGCTGTATGTGATGGTGAAAGCCTTCTGGTTGTGTGAACTGATTTCAGAATAAACTGTGTGTCATAGTGACCGCCTTCTGTGTTTGCTTGCTGGTTGCAGACCACGCTGCGATGTGAATGCTGTGATTACAGTGACATTCTTAAGGCAGTCTGTCAAGAATAATTGTTGGAA
>CM065714.1:142194165-142196665 GCA_033310375.1 Conus canariensis
TTCTGTCCCGTTGTTCCCCAGGCTTGTCAAAATGTCCACAAGTTTCTTCCCGTTGTTCCCCAGGCTTGTCAAAATGTCCACAAGTTTCTGTCCCGTTGTTCCCCAGGTTTGTCAAAATGTCCACAAGTTTTCTGTCCCGTTGTTCCCCAGGCTTGTCAAAATTGTCCACAAGTTTCTGTCCCGTTGTTCCCCAGGCTTGTCAAAATGTCCACAGTTTCTATCCCGTTGTTCCCCAGGCTTGTCAAAATGTCCACAAGTTTCCTGTCCCCCCGTTGGTTCCCCATGGCTTGTCAAAATGTCCACCAGTCTCGTCTGTCCCTTGTTCCCAGGTTTGTCAAAATGTTCCACAAGTTTCTAGTCCACAGTTGTTCCCCGATTTTGTCAAAATTTCCACGAGATTTCTATCACCTTAGTTCCCCAGATTTGTCAACATTTCCACAGTTTCCTTCCCGTTGTTCCCCAGATTTGTCAACATTTCCACAGTTTTTATCCCCGTGTTCCCCAGATTTGTCAACATTTCCACAAGTTTCTATCCCTGTATGTTCCCAGATTGGTCAAACTTTCCAACGAGTTTTCTATCCGTTGTTCCCCAGATTTGTCAACATTTCCAAGAGTTTCCTACACCCGTTGTCCCCAGGCTTGCAAAATGCCACAAGTTTCTACCGTTGTTGCCCCAGGTTTGAAAGTTTCCTCAGTTTGTGACCTCCCCCCTCCCTCACCTCCGCACCAACGTTCCCCCTATCTGTATTCCCCCGTAATCTCTTTCCCCGCCCCACGTCCCTCCCCCCCCCCCCCTCTCCTACCTGAGCTGCGTGCTGTTCCCTTTATCAACAACAGAGTATCTGTTTCAAAGTGCTTGATCTCTCTCTGGCTGAGTCCAGGTAGGCTTCAGTTCAGTCCAGCGGTTATTTAACGTCTGTCCATCATTGATGATATTAGACGGTAATTAAAGGCAACAGAGATCACTGAGAATGTCAGACGTACAGTCTCTGGTCATTTTCTTTCACCTCTCTCCTTCACACGTTTAGAATCCTGACACTCCACTCTGATTACTTCTGAAAATACTTCATGAAAAACAAATGATAACGGTCTGTCCAACTCTGACTGGGCAACAAGGTGTGCGATGTGCGTAATACAAGCGTCATATAAATCATGGTCAATGCTTTCAATATATGGAAATCTTAAGGACCATGGAACAGAGGTTTATTTGGTTATACTCAGGCTTAACGTCCACACCGACCGATGGAGATGTGGCAGACGGGGACAACAACCATCTCAAGAGCGTGGGAGAATAACACTCATCGTACACCACACTCGACCACCAGAACGACAACGCATTGAGACGGGCGGCGAAAATGACAATGTTTTACGTTGGGTGCCAGGAGATTCGAACTCGTAACATTTGACTGCAAAGTCTGTGGTGTTGTGACCAACTGGGCCAAACAGGGACCCTGAACAGAGAGGGAAGGGAGGGGAGGAGGAAGACGGGGGGTCAGGTGGTGCAGGGTGGAGGTGGGGGTGGATAGCTTGAAAAGAGACGTAATACATTAAAGAAACCGTAAAATATGAAAAACATGTGCCTGTGGGTGGTGAAGGGTGGGGAGGTGATAGGGGTAGAGGGCATTGACGAATTAAAAAAAAAAATCAACCTGATGAAACGAACTTGCAAGGAGAATTATATATATATAATTATACCAGGGGGGAAAGATACACTTGGGAGGGTTTCAGCAACACAGTGCCCTCCGTCCCGGCGTGCCAATGTCATCAACAACCTATCTGACAGTGATGATGTTGATGGCTGGGGGTGTGAAAGATGGCTCTGCTCTGACGTACATCATTTAGACGGTTGTTGGTGTTTTGTTTTTTGGTTTTTTCCCTCCCCCCCCCCCCCCCCCCCTCCCTCCCCCTGTAATCACGTCGACATTTCTTTCATCTGTGCCGGCGCTTGGTTAATCTTTTCGAACTCGCAGGCCCGGTTCGGGAAGATGTAAATTGTTCTCATAAAATAAAGACTTGAAGTCGTAAATTAAGTTGCGTTTCCTGTCGTTGCCAAAGCGTCGCTGATTGCTGCTGCCGTCTGCTCTTTATCGTTTGTGTGTCCCGTGTGTGTGTGTGTGTGTGTGTGTGTGTGTGTTGTGTGTGTGTGTGTGTGTGTGTGTTGTGTGTGCTATAGTGTGTGTGTGTGTGTGTGTGTGTGTGTGTGTGTGTGTTATAGTGTGTGTGTGTGTGTGTGTGTGTGTGTGTGTGTGTGTGTGTGTGTGTGTGTGTGTATGAAGAGAGAGAGAGAGAAAGACAGAGAGACACAAGAAGAGAGAGAGAGAGAGAGAGAGAGATGCAGGGGTAGTAAGTAGGTAGCAAAGAGAGAGACAGACAGAATCAGAGACAGAGACACACAGAGACAAACAGACAGACAGACAGACACAGACAGACAAACAGACGGACAAAAGACAGACAGACAGGCAGACAAACACAGACAGACGGACAGACAGGCGAGAGATCA
>CM065714.1:142201665-142204165 GCA_033310375.1 Conus canariensis
CGGGTGATGCACGTGTTCAGGAAGAGGAAGCTGAGGATGCAATGCAATCACTGAAAAGGGGCAAGTCACCAAGATTGGATGACGTTCCAACAGAGCTCCTGATACACGCTGGACCCGAGCTCATAAGAATATTGACAACAATCTTTCAGAGGATCTTGGTAACAAGACAATGACTAAAAGAATTGTCCCGATCCCAAGTGATACCACTCCCCAAAGGAACTTGATATCAAACTTAATTAGTCGCCCCAGTAAAATGATGCTGACAGTTCTTTTGAACAGGCTAAAAGGAAGGAAAAAGAAATCCAGGAAGAACAAAATGGATTCCTTCCAGAAAATCGAAAGAACAGATGTTCAATATCAAACACCTAACACAGAAGCCCCTGCAGTGCCAGTGCGATCTCTACCATAGTTTCTTTGACCTCAAAAGGCGTTTGACAGTATCTGATACCAGGACACGTGGCAAGTGCTGAAGAATTGCGACTTTGACACCAACCTCATTACATTTATCGATGCACTGTCTGCAGACTCAATCAATACAGTTCTCTTGAATAACTGCTGCGGGAACTTTCTTACGACCACACTCTGATCTAGACATGAATGTCTTCTCTCCCCATTTCTTTTTAATATCTATCTAGAAAATACAGTACGGATATTCATTGATTGACTCTGATGCTTCATCACTTCAAGACATCCATTTCCATGAGAACTTCAAGACCTCAGCACCAGACTGGAGAAAGTGGTTAGTGTGTATGGAATGGAAGTTCGGAAAAAGTAGAATAAGGGTGAACAGCTGGACTCAGTAAATAACATCCATACTACTGAAGAGACAGGGATCAAAAGAAGCGCGCAGTGTCAAAGATCTTGGGTCCACGCTCAGCAAAGGCGGCAGCTCAGTGAAAGAGACCAAAACAAGAAGAGCAAAAATAACAACTTCACAGTTAAGTTGAAACTTAACAAGTCCGTGGTCGTCTCCATTCTCCTGCAAGGATACCGAGAGCTAAACACTTACAGCCAATCTGGAGAGAAGAATTCAGGCATTTCAACACAAGTGCTTCAGGACACTTCTGCAGGACACTTCTGCAGATCCTTTACACGGAACAGAGGACGATCAGATAGGTAAGGCAGAAAGTCATGATATATGCAGGCAATCAAGCATCACTTTTGCAACCGTTAAACACCGAAAACTTGTCTGGTCTGGCCATGTCTTTCCTGAAGCAATCTCCAGGACACTAGAAGATGGCGGACGATGCAGAGGCAGACAGGAAAAATCATGGTTGGACAACATCAGGCAATGGATTAAACATACCACAGCGGACCTGTCACGTGTGACTGCCGACAGAGAATGGTGGCACCACCTGGCTGCGACAGCATTACCCTATCATCCCAACGGAGGTTTCCCACACACACGGGACAATGATAATGATGATGATGATAAACGATTGAAAACATCAGTATTCATGTTATCCGCGGGTAATACATTCTTGATCTAAGTAAAAGAGACATGGTACTTCAGGAGTTGGAAAAAGAAGAGGATACCAAAAGAATCCAGAAGGCAGTCCAGCATGGCCAACACAGGCGGTGGACTATGTAGGAAAGTGCACTCTAAAGAAGTGTCAACTAGGTTGCCGTATGGCATAATGGCCCTAAGGATCAGCTTCATCCCCAGATCTGTGGCTGTGACCGTCTGCCCTCCAAACACAATTGATGAAACGGGGGAAATCAGATGACCCTGCGCTCTACTCTGTCAGGGCAAACAAACAGTGGAACCTGTCCTGAGTTCGCCAACCCAGGGAAGGTACACATGAAGAGACAAGGCGGTACATGAGACTGATGCAGCAAGAGGAAACACTACACCACCAGAAGCTCCAGCAACGACATTCTAGACAGCAGAGGACCAGAGTTGTAGTCTGGAACAGCTGTGACACCTAGAGCATGGAAGCAGAGTTTATTGGACGGAATGGATGACTAGGAGTGCGCGGCAGATTTTCCGGAATAAGACAGCCATCCCCGAGATCACCAAAAAGAGTGGCATGAAACTGGATATTGTGCACCACGCGGGCTCATTAAACCAAGTAATTCTAAATAAAGCTCACATTGCTGTATGAAAGCAGAAAGTAGGAAACACGCTTGTAACAAGACTTAAACGTATGCTAGTCTAGTCAGCTGCAGGAAATCTGGTTTCCAAACCAAGTTCCTCGCCATAGAAGTTGGAACTAAGGGTTGTAGGCTCATCTTACTCTGATCTCATGAAACAGTTCTAGGGATGCAGCGACAGATGCATGTTATAGCTTTTATCTGGGTGCTCATCACAGCATTACAGCCGGCCGATGGCCCATTTCCCCTCCAAGCATTCAGAGGCCAGCTGGGTGTTTTCATGCCCCATGTCTATCTCCAATCATCCACACACATGGACTCTGCCGGGATGGTCAGCCCTGGCCACACTCTTGGTCATATAAACATGGAGTTATCAGTCACTTGGCCACAGTTGAAGGTATGTGTG
>CM065714.1:142214165-142226665 GCA_033310375.1 Conus canariensis
CGTGGTCTGGGAGATAGAAGAGACAGCAAAGTCTTAGGGAAAGACAAGCTGGAAGAGAAGAAAACTAAGTTTGAAGCCCAGAGGTGGGTGAAGACAGACAAACTGAAATTGAACCCAGAGGTGGGTGAAAGAGACGAAGAAGAAGAATTCTACGTCGACATCCCAGAGACGACCACGAAGACCCAGTCCTGAAACCTGGAGCCAGTCAACCAAGGGCATCACCATCAAGCAGTGCTGAAGAAGACGTGAAGAGACTTTTTCAAGAACTGTGGTGTGGTGTGAAAGCGTGGTTGTGTGTGTGAAAACCTGGCCAGGTAAGAAGTCATTTTTATTATAACCCGGGATTAGGAAGTATTGATCTTTTATGTGTTGATTTGTTCATTTTGTGTAACTGGATTTTTCATGTTTGATTATAGTAGCATAGAAATTGGATTTCTTGTGCTCAGTCGTGTTAGGAGAGAAACGAATGCGTGACATCCCATTCCCAGAGAGAGGTGAATGTTTGGTGGGCGCATGAGTGTGCATATGCGTGTATGAGTGCAAAGGTAACCTTGGTGTGTTAAGCCTGACCAATAATACATCAACTTAGTGCACTTAAGCAATACCATCACGATTTCCCCCATCCTGGACAAAGTGGCGAGCCTGCCAGGATTGCATGGCCCAAATTAGTCTCAGGCGGGAAACAAAGTGAGTACTAGAGTAGTACTGGGGCGAAGCGTCCACTAAAGGCAATTTTAATTAGCTCTTCTAATTATTTCCTTTAGTTCTTTGAGTGTTGAGTATTGACTTGTGTGTAGGGTGGTTGTATTAATCAAAGGTCGTTCAGAGAAACGAAGAACGAGGTTCTAGTCTTAACTCTCACAGAAGCTGTGGTTTAAGATTAAGGCTCCCTTGTGTTAGGAACATTACCACTGGTTGGTGTACTCGTAACGTTTAGTAGATAAACTGTTTACTGACTTTTCCGGGTCTATAAGCGTAACTGTTTTAGTGGTGCTAAAACGTATCAGAAAAAAAAAATGGCTGAAGAAAGTTTTACCCCCATAGAGAAACTAGTTAGTTTGGGGAAAGAAATGGGATATACAGGAGATGAACTGCGTAAATTCATTGAAACTCAGCAGAAGACTGAGAGAGATGAAAGGGCTGAAAGAAGGAAGTTTGAAAAGGAACAGCTCGACGCTGTCAAAAGAAACTCAGATGCTGAGGCCGAGAGACTTAGACTTGAAACTGCTGCGTCGAAGGCTAAAGCAGATGCTGAGGCCGAGAGACTTAGACTTGAAACTGCTGCGTCGAAGGCTAGAGCGGATGCAGAGTGTTTAGCTGCCAAAGCGAGAGCAGATGCAGAGAGTGCAGCTGCCAGAGCGAGAGCAGAAGCGGAATCAGAGATTTTAGCTAAACAAATTGAGTTGGAAAGAATAAAATCTGAAAATCGTAGTGAAATAGACACCAGTTCTGAGTCAGTAGGCCGCAGATTAAGTTGCGCACCTAGACTTAAACTCCCACTGTTCAGAGAAGAAACTGATTCGATCGATGCCTATATCAGTCGGTTTGAATCGGTTGCCGAGCACGAGGGCTAGCCGGAAGATGACTGGGCAATAAACCTGTCTGCCTTGTTGACAGGTCGTGCGTTACACACTGTTTCCACCTTACCCAAAGGTGATCAGAGGGATTTTGACAAGGTGAAACAAGCAGTACTAAAGGCATATGATTTGACTGAAGAAGGTTTTAGGCGTAAGTTTCGCGAGGCGAGAATCGAACAGGGTGAGACATACACACAGTTCGGAGTTAGACTGGATCACTATTTCAACAAGTGGGTAGAACTTAGTGGAGTAGACAGTGATTTTGAAGGCCTCAAGACACTGGTGATGAAGGAACAGATACTTCATGGTTGTGGGACGGGCCTCACAATCCACATTAAGGAAAAAGGTGCAACCACAATAGCTGAGGTACTTGAGACAGCAGAGACTTACCGGGAAGCGAGGCGTGATTTGCCTGAACAAGAGGAAAGCCCGGAAGCATATTCAGAGGATAGCAGCCCAGCACATATCTCACGCAACGGGCCCGTATTGCACGCCCGTAGGCCCACGGCATCACGTGAGCAAACAAGGGTGAAGGCCCACGTGGATAAGGCCGTAGATAGACGTACCTGCTTCTTGTGCGATAAGACAGGACACTTGGCTAGGGACTGCATATTCAAGTCACAGAAAGCAGCAGCAGTGAGGGTCAGGCCAAGTGAGAGGCAGGTAGAAAGAGATGGAAAAGATGACAGTGTTATTTTGTCTGGATTGTGCTGTGTGTTCACAGACTCAGGCGATAACATGGATGTGCACAAAGGCAGAGTGGGGGACAATGTGGTTAATGTCATTAGAGACTCTGGGTGCACAGGTATAATGGTGAAGGAATCCCTGGTTAAGGAGGGACAATTCACAGGTAAAACACAGAGGTGTAGACAAATAGATGGAACAGTAGCAGAATTCAAAACGGCCCAGGTGTTTATTGATACACCATTTTATGGTGGGACTGTACAGGCTTTGGCTGTCCCGAAGCCGCCGTATGATCTGGTAATTGGAAACATTCCAGGAGCACGTGGGTACGGAGACCCAGACCGTGATTTCTGTGTTGAATCAGCGAAAAGAAATGACGGTAGAGAAAGGCCCCAGGCGGTCATACACTTCAGAAAGCATTGGAGCGTGTCCGGTGAGACGAACCCCACTCACTTACGGACAGAACAAAAGGGCGATTACTCGCTCAGAAAACTGGTGGGTTTTGCTCACAGAGGGCAGAAGAAAAATGTTAAAGAGGGTACAATCGGGTTCGAGTTAGAGAACGGCATATTGTACCGAACTTTTACTCATTCGCGTTCGGGAAAAACGAAGAAGCAGGTTGTCGTTCCCAGGCAGCGCAGAAAGGCGGTGATGTCCGAAAATCATGTGACGTCAGCCTCGGGCCATCTCGGTAGGAAGGCCACACAAAAGGTTGTGACGCGAGAGTACTACTGGCCCGGTATCCTAGGCGATATCAGGCGTTTCTGTGCACAATGCAGCACATGCCGAGGGGCACGGCAAGGTGTGTGTACAGGAAGGGGGATCGGACGGGTCTCACCAAAAGGGGACGATAGCCCAAATTAAAATGGTCGGGTGAAAAGTCGAGTAGTGTGTGCGTGTGTCTCTTTGCCGTGTCGTGTATGCATGGTGGCAAACATAGCACGTGGCTGGTTGCGGGCCACGTGTATGAAGAGAAAGGGAGAGAATTTCCGCAGAAACATAATGTTGATCTATATATGGCCACACTACTTAGAGCTGGTGGAAGTTTCAGACTGTGTTGATATTTGCTTGGTTAGTGCGTATGGTATTGATTTTTCTCTAATTTTGTTGCAAGGTAAATCTTGCGTGCGTTCTCTGGTGTAAGTAGGCTTATTAGAGGCCTAGATCAGAGTTGGTTTAAATGAGAGAATTGTGAGAGTTTCAGCTCCTTGAATGTGTTTTAGCCAATGCAGGGCATTGTCTTGAAGTGGGGGGAATTTGTCAAGAGCGTGGAACCTCTCACAAAAGGCATTAAACGCTTAGAGGCAAAAGGGACGTTGTACGTAGTATACAAATAGGTAATAGAACCATTAACAAGTATGCCTTACCCATCGCACATGGTCGAACCGTGTCAAGGAGGACGAAGCGGTCAGGTGACAGATGGCACCTAAGGTAGTAAGGAGTTCGGACCTGCCCGACAGCGAAAGGGGAGAGGGACGTAACCACTAGGACCTCGGTGCACCAAGTGAGCGCTAAATACTCAGTCAGCTGAGGTTCTTTTGTAAACAGTCAGTGAAGAGCAGGAGTCTTGGACTCGTTCGGATGGTATTGCCGTGGGTCACTGTGTTGGTTCTATTGTCAGGCTGGTTGAACGCGCGTGGATGTTGTTATCGTAGCCCTCTTTAAGATAATTACTGTGTTAAAGTGGCCTCCGAAGTCGGCGGGAATTTTCGATGTCCATCTGGTGCCAAGTGTTTGTTTGCTAATCAATTAGGTAGGGATGTGTGTAAATGCAGATGTGTGGAGAATGTAGCGAATGGAGAATTCACAGCACTTGTGAACTAGGGGTTTGAGAAGCAGCATGGACAAAGGCATGGCCCGAAGGGGAATCCTTTGTTTCCATTCCTATATAAAGTGAGGGAGAACAACGAGAAGAAGAAGAACACCAGGAGAGAGAGAGAGAGAGAGGAGAGAAGGTGGGCAGGACAGAGAACGGGTCGAGAGAAACGTGGTCTGGGAGATAGAAGAGACAGCAAAGTCTTAGGGAAAGACAAGCTGGAAGAGAAGAAAACTAAGTTTGAAGCCCAGAGGTGGGTGAAGACAGACAAACTGAAATTGAACCCAGAGGTGGGTGAAAGAGACGAAGAAGAAGAATTCTACGTCGACATCCCAGAGACGACCACGAAGACCCAGTCCTGAAACCTGGAGCCAGTCAACCAAGGGCATCACCATCAAGCAGTGCTGAAGAAGACGTGAAGAGACTTTTTCAAGAACTGTGGTGTGGTGTGAAAGCGTGGTTGTGTGTGTGAAAACCTGGCCAGGTAAGAAGTCATTTTTATTATAACCCGGGATTAGGAAGTATTGATCTTTTATGTGTTGATTTGTTCATTTTGTGTAACTGGATTTTTCATGTTTGATTATAGTAGCATAGAAATTGGATTTCTTGTGCTCAGTCGTGTTAGGAGAGAAACGAATGCGTGACATCCCATTCCCAGAGAGAGGTGAATGTTTGGTGGGCGCATGAGTGTGCATATGCGTGTATGAGTGCAAAGGTAACCTTGGTGTGTTAAGCCTGACCAATAATACATCAACTTAGTGCACTTAAGCAATACCATCACGATTTCCCCCATCCTGGACACCATTCAATGTCCAGACAAGCTTCCACATCACTCACTACTTAAGTCAGGACATGATCACAGACCATCACTGCAGATAAAGAAAAGAAGTAAGATTATCACCGGAAAGTCGAGACAAGCTTCAAGATCACCACTCAAAGTCAAGGCCAGTCCGCAGATCTCCGCTGAAGGTCTAGACTAACACACAAACTACCGTTGAACACCTGCATCACTTAAGGCCAGAATACACATTCAGGACCCCATAGACTGGCCGCTCAATTCAGCATTTAGTGACTGGACTGGAGTCCAGGACACCGCACAGTGGCTAGAGTACCGTCCAACGCTGGACTCAGTGTATAGAGTGCAGTCCATGACGCCACTCAGTGTCTAGTGCACAATCAAGGAAATCATGTGGTGTCTAGAATGCTATCCAGGACTCAACCACTATATGCCGTTCAGAACGCCACAAGGTGAAAAGATTACCCTCCCAGACACCCCACAAAAAACTAGATTACGCTCCAAACCACCACACAATGACTAGATTACCCTCCAAGACACTACACAATGACTAGATTACCCTCCAAGACAGCACACGATGACTAGATTACCCTCCAAACCACCGCACAATGACTAGATTACCCTCCAAGACAGCACACGATGACTAGATTATCCTCCAAACCACCGCACAATGACTAGATTACCCTCCAAGACACCACACGATGACTAGATTACCCTCCAAGACAGCACACGATGACTAGAGTACCCTCCAAACCACCGCACAATGACTAGATTACCCTCCAAGACACCACACAATGACTAGATTACCCTCCAAGACAGCACACGATGACTAGAGTACCCTCCAAACCACCACACAATGACTAGATTACCCTCCAAGACACCACACAATGACTAGATGACCCTCCAAGACACCACACAATGACTAGATGACCCTCCAAGATACACCACACAATGACTAGATGACCCTCCAAGATACCACTCAGTGTCCATCGTACCATCTAGGATACCAGTCAGTGTCTATAGTACCATCTGTGAGACCACTCAGTGTATCATTGTACCATCTACGACACCACTCAGTGTCTATAGTACCATCCAGGACACCACTCAGTGTCTATTGTGCCACCTACGACACCACTCAGTGTCTATAGTACCATCCAGGACACCACTCAATGTCCATTGTACCATCTAGGATACCATTCAGTGTCTATTGTACAATCCAATATAGCACTCAGTGTCTATTGTATCATCTATGATACCACTGAGTGTCTATTGTACCATCTAGGATACCACTGAGTGTCTATTGTACCATCTAGGATACCACTGAGTGTCTATTGTACCATCTAGGATACCACTGAGTGTGCATTGTACCATCTAGGATACCACTCAGTGTCTAGTGTACCATCTAGGATACCATTCAGTGTCTAGTGTATCATCTAGGATACCACTCGGTGTACTTGTACATCTAGGACACCACTCAGTGTCTAGTGTACAATCTGGATACAGTGAGTGTCTGGATTACCATCTATGATACCACGGAGTGTCTAGTGTACCATCTAGGATACCACTGAGTGTTTACTGTACATCTAGGATACCACTGAGTGTGCTTTGTACCACTCAGTGTCTAGTGTGCCCTCTAGGATAGCACTGGGTGTCTGAATTACCATCTATGATACCACTGAGTGTCTAGTGTACCATCTAGGATACCACTGAGTGTGCTTTGTACCACTGAGTGTCTAGTGTACCCTCTACGATACCACTGAGTGTCTGGATTACCATCTATGATACCACGGAGTGTTTAGTGTACATCTAGGATATCATTGAGTGTGCTTTGTACCACTGAGTGTCTAGTGTACCATCTAGGATACCACTGAGTGTTTAGTGTACATCTAGGATATCACTGAGTGTTTAGTGTACATCTAGGATACCACTGAGTCTTTAGTGTACATCTAGGATACCACTGAGTGTTTAGTGTACATCTAGGATACTACTGGGTGTTAAGTGTACATCTAGGATACCACTGAGTGTTTAGTGTACCATCTAGGATACCACTGAGTGTCTAGTGTACCATCTAGGATACCACTGAGTGTGCCTTGTGCCATCTAGGATACCACAGAGTGTTTAGTGTACATCTAGGATACCACTGAGTGTTTAGTGTACCATCTAGGATACCACTGAGTGTCTAGTGTACCATCTAGGATACCACTGAGTGTGCCTTGTGCCATCTAGGATACCACAGAGTGTTTAGTGTACATCTAGGACACCACTGAGTGTTTAGTGTACATCTAGGATACCACCGAGTGTTTAGTGTACCATCTAGGATACCACTGAATGTGCCTTGTGACATATAGGATACCACAGAGTGTTTAGTGTACATCTAGGATACCACTCAGTGTTTAGTGTACATCCAGGATACCACTAGGATACCACTCAGTGTTTAGTGTACATCTAGGATACCACTCAGTGTTTAGTGTACATCTAGGATACCACAGAATGTTTAGTGTACATCTAGGATACCACTGAGTGTCTAGTGTACCATCGAGGATATCACTGAGTGTTTAGTGTACCATCTAGGATACCACTGAGGGTATATTGTACCATCTAGGACACCACTGAGTGTCTAGTGTACCATCTAGGATACCACTGAGTGTCTATTGTACCATCTAGGATACCACTGAGTGCGCATTGTACCATCTAGGATACCACTGAGTGTGCATTGTACCATCTAGGATACTGCCGAATGTCTAGTGTACCATCTAGGATACCATTGAGTGCGCATTGTACCATCTAGGATACCACTCAGTGTCTAGTGTACCATCTAGGATACCACTGAGTGAATAGTGTACTATCTAGGATACCACTAAGTGTTTAGTGTACCATCTAGTATACCACTGAGTGTGCATTGTACCATCTAGGATACCACTGAGTGTCTAGTGTACCATCTAACCACTGACAACACTCAATGTCTAGACTAGCGTCCATGACACCACACATGTCTAGACTGGCGTGCAGGACACCACTCAGTGTCTAGACTAGCGTGCAGGACACCACTCAGTGTCTAGACTAGCATCCAGGACACCACTCAGTGTCTAGACTAGCGTCCAGGACAACACTCAGTGTCTAGACTAGCGTCCAGGACACCACTCAATGTCTAGACTAGCGTGCAGGACACCATCAGTGTCTAGACTAGCGTGCAGGACACCACTCGTGTCTAGACTGGCGTCCAGGACACCACTCAATGTCTAGACTGGCTTGCAGGAAACCCGCACACTCGCAGTGTCTAGACTAGCGTCCAGGACAACACTCAGTGTCTAGACTAGCGTCCAGGAAAACAAACATAATAACATTCAGTGTCTAGACTAGCGTCCAGGACAACACTCAGTGTCTAGACTAGCGTCCAGGACAACACTCAGTGTCTAAACTAGCGTCCAGGACAACACTCATGTCTAGACTAGCGTCCAGGACAGCATTCAGTGTCCAGTCTAGCGTCTAGGACACCACTCAGTGTCTAGGCTAGCGTCCAGGACAACACTCAGTGTCTAGACTAGCGTCCAGGACACCACTCAGTGTCTAGACGAGCGTTCAGGACACCACTCATGTAGTAGCGTCAGACACACGTGTCTAGACAGCGTCCAGGAACACTCATGTCTAGAGTAGACGTCCAGGACAACATTCAGTGTCTAGACAGCGTCCAGGACACCACTCAGTGTCTAGACGAGCGTCCAGGACAATACTCAGTGTCTAGACTAGCGTCCAGGACAACACTCATGTCTAGACTAACGTCCCGGACAACATTCAGTGTCTAGACTAGCGTCCAGGACACCACTCAGTGTCTAGACTAGCGTCCAGGACACCACTCAGTGTCTAGCTAGCGTCCAGGACACACTCAGTGTCTAGACTAGCGTCCAGGACACCACTCAGTGTCTAGACTAGCGTGCAGGACACCACTCAGTGTCTAGACTACGTCCAGGACACCACGGTGCCTGTCACGTCCAGTCGCAAGTCACTGTCTTGATTAGCATCAAAGTCGCCGCCACTGCTTAATGTCCGGTGTAGCTTCCACATCACAGCTCAGCGTTTTTGAGTTGCATCAAGGTCACAGCTCAGTGTCTTGAACAGCATCCAGGTCATCAGTGTCTAGGGTACAGTGGACGAAAGTGGACTCGGGGTTGTTGGCGTGGCACCGATGACGATGATGTGACGGCCTGAGGTATTTATTTCCTATGGTCGGCTGGCCCACCAACAACATGATCTGAGGGAAAAGGACAGGGGAGAAGCACTGTTAGTCGCGTGTGACTCGAAGTCATGGACTTGCGGTCTCCCTGGTTTCTAGACAAAGTTCTTGTCCACAAGGACGTAAGTCTCCTTTGTGTGTACAGTGACGCTGTCACAAGTGATGGAAGTGTCAAAGATTGTTACAATTGCATTTTTTACAGTGTGAATACGTTGATTTTCGGTAAACTTGTCAATGCAGGTTGCTCTGTCATAGATATGTGCTTGTCAGTATTTTCACACACACACACACACACACACACACACACCTACATCCTCTCTCTCTCTCTCTCTCTCCTCTCTCTCTCACACACACACACACACACACACACACACATACTAACACACACACACATACACACACACGCACGCACGCGCGCGCGCGCGCGCGCGCACACACACACACACACACACACACACACACACACACACACACACACACACACTCACAAGAAATCAAAGATTTGTTTTCCCATCAACATTCCACGCATTGTAGGCAATCGAAGAACCGGTCAGTAGAAAAGGCTCCTTTTTGTTTATATACGGAAATGACGTGAAGTCGAGCCGTCCATAAAAGCAAAATACAGTGAGCGCAGAAGGCATCTGAGAAGGCAACCCCGCACGAGAGCACGCAGTGGCACTAAACTCACAGCCCAGAACAAGCCACGAATACGACCACGGAATCCGTAATCAGTTGCCGCGTCTTATTATATTCTTCACAGCTCCACGCACACGGCTTGTGTGCCGGTTATACGTGGCGGTTTCCGCGGTTTCAGGCGTGGGCCAAGCCGAAGGTCCTCTCGCCCCCACCTGAGGTGAAAAGACCCGGAGACTGTCAAACGAATAGTGGCGTGGCTGCCATTCTCCTCCTAGTCCAGCCCCCTCCCTTTTCCCACCACCACCCCTGGCCCCACCCTTCCCTCACCTCTTCCCGTTTTTAAGGGGGAAAAAAAAGGAGAGAAAAAAATCACAGGAGAGGGAAAAAAAAAAAAGAGGAGTCGGAGGACCGTTGTCAGCTCATTGTGTGGCCTGGCAGAGAAACATGACAGCCGACAATGGGCGCCCCCTGGTGGCGGCCTAGGAGCTGTCAAGGGGAGAGAAAGGCTCCGCGGGCTGTCCGACGTGGGGCGTTCAGTGGGGAGGATCAGCGCGCGGCTCTCGGCTCGTCTCTCCGCTGGGGGCTGGCGTCTCGCGCATTAGTTCCGCCATCGGTCGCCAAGTGCACCACCGCCCCTTCTTCACCTCGGCTCTGGCCCGGGCGGAGTTCTCTTGAATAGCGGGGTGGTGGACTCCCGTGTACTTACTGTGGGTTGAGAGCCTCTGTGAACAGAAGGGTGGACTCCTTGTACTTCATAGATTGTGATCCCCTTGAATTGAATCGCTGGGTAGACTTTACCGTACGTATTAGGGGCCTGTTCAACAGCCGGATATTCTGTCCGGCGTAGATAGGGGCCTGTTGGATTGCATGATGGAGTCCATGTACTTAGACAGAGGCCTCTTGTTTACACGGATAGCACCCATCGACTTCTAAACGCGTGTGTATGTCTGTGGTAGTACCCCATGTAGTTACACAGTTGGTATTCTCCCATGCGCTCATACAAAAAAGGACGTTTTCAATAACATTATGGTCCCATATCCTAAGATAGGGGCAGTTAAGTAGCAGAGTACACTTTATGTACTACACGGGGGTCTCTTGAATAGCCTTGCGGACTTCATGTACAAGACAGGAGTCTTTTGAACACACTGTTTTACTTCCTGTTCTGAGCAGTGGTCTCTTGAATTGGCGAGCGGACTTCGTATACGAGACAGGGGTTAACTGAAAAGCATTGCGGTCTTCGTGTTATGGACAGTGGCTCTATCAATAATAGGGTGGGCTTCGAGTACTGGACAAAGGTCTCTGGAGTAGTTGGATGGATGTAAAACGCTAGACAAAGTCTTGTGAGAAGCAGGGTAGACTTTTTAAGCACTAGACATGGGAACCTTCAATGACAGGCTACACTCCATTGCTAGGCAGAGACGCCTTGAACAACAGGATAGACTTCGTGTTATTAGACAGAGGCCTTTAGAATAGCAGAGTAGTCTTTTTTATTTGGAAGAGAGGAAAGACAGAATTACTACGCCGCCAACAGAAAGAATAAACGAATCACAAAACAATCACACTGCATTTCGACCTGTCTGGTCTTCTTCAGGCAGGAGAAATAGCATTCAAAACAATGAAAACGAGCCGTACTTTCATGATGGTGCTTATTGTCATCAGTTGGTGGATTTTTTTTTTTCAGCAGTACGATCGCATGTATATCTGTGAAGGTTCTCTTCTACAGCACAATGTTCTTAAAAAGTACCCACAGCCTTTTGGCCGTGGTGGCTGTAAACTGTCAGAGGGACAGTTCATTGTGTCCAGGGCATGGCTTGATGGAAGGCGGAGCCCATCCCTCACCGTCTGCTGCTTTTAACATTCCCTGAAACGCTGGGTGGACAGAGAGGGTTTTCAAGCCGAAACAAATGACCCCACGTGCGGTTCTTACTCATAACCGCCAGCTCTGCAGGCAAACGCTCTAACCATTCGACAACACCTCCTTCAAAAACACAATAAGATAACCCATGATCGGTTGTTATCTTGTTTTGTGCACGATCTTCTTCTTTCTTGACTCTGTGGGCAGTCACTGGGGCACCGCGCTGAAGTCCGGCTCAAGAGATTCCTTCAGATTTGTCGGTTGTGTCAATGTGAATGTGGTAGAGCTCCCTGTAGTGTTGGAGATCTCTTTCGCAAAATCAACGCAAATAGAGATCTGTTTGATGATATATCTGCCATTGCAGAATCCAGCCTGTCCTGTAAAAATAAACGTATCTGATTGCAGCTTATTTTGAGCACATCTTTGCTGGTATCGCCGATCAAACGGATAGTGTGGTAGTTTAAGCAGTTTTAGAGATTTTCTTTCTGGGGAAGGGTAACGATGTGTTATGGACTCTGTGGGATGAGCCACTCGCCAGTGTTCCAGATTTCGGTGTAGATGGTAATTCAGATATCAGTTACTATCTCTCCGCCATGTACAGATCTGCAAGGATGTTTTCAATGCTTGCAGCCATCTCACATTTCAGTGATTTCTCTGCCGCTACGACTTCTTCACGGAGTATGGGAAAGCCATTCTTATTTTGACGATTCCTGTACAGTTAGCACACTTGGATCTCCTTTTGTTCGTTTGTTCGTTGCTGAGTTTAGAACAATATCCAGTTCACCTTTTTATGATGTTTTCTTGCTAAGTGAGATAGTTTCCGTGTTTGTCTGAATTTTCGCGGCTTGATTTTGCATCTATTTGGACAAGTCTTTTACAATCTTGAAAGTTTTCTGCGTATCATT
>CM065714.1:142241665-142249165 GCA_033310375.1 Conus canariensis
CAACCAACCAGCCAACCAACCACCACCACACACACACACACACACACACACACACACACACACACACACACACACACACACACACACACACACCACACACACACACACACACACACACACACACGCGCGCGCGCGCGCGCGCGCGCACAACACACACACACACACACACACACACACACACACACACACACACACACACTACAAGAACGCATCATGTGATCTAAACCATTCCCACTCGTACAAACTAACATGGAGGGGAAGAAGGAAAGAGGGAGGAGGGAAACGTGAGATACTAAGCGAGAGAGAGAGAGAGAGAGAGAGAGAGAGAGAGAGAGAGAGAGAGAGAGAGAGAGAGAGAGAGAGAGAGCTGTCGGTAGCAACATGAAAAGAACTGACACTTAGCCCTATGAATCTTCAAGGAGCCGGGCGAGTGGAGAGTCTCGTGATGGATGAAGAGAGGCCAGAAAGAAGAGAAATTTGTCGCCCGAGGACGACAGCCAGTCCAAAGAAATGAGGATGGAGGCAGAGTTGAACAGGAGAAGCGGCTGAGAATGGGTGGTGTCCGGGTGGATGATGCCGGGGGATGGGGGGGGGGGGAGCGGGGAGCGGGGGAGGGGGAGGAAACAGTGGTCGAAGAGGGCAGCAGGAGGGAGGTTAGGGGAGAGGGAGGGATGGAGGGTTGAAAAGACTGTGAGGAGTATGGATGAATAAAAAACACATTTAGCACGACTCTTCAAGACAGTCGACAAGAGATTGTTGTAGGGTCCTTTTTGGGTTGGGGGGTGAAGGTGGCGAAGAGGTGGGGAGGTGGAGGTTGCGGGGAGGGTGCGGGGGGGGGGGTGCGGGGGGTGGGCATCGCTAGAACCCGAACAAGGATGCTGGGTTTATGTGCAGCATCCGCTGAAGAGATTTAGAACGGTGAGAGTCCTACTGTCGGAAGCGTAGACTGGGTAGCAAATACAATAAACAGCAGTGAGGACAAAAAGACTCACTGTAATTGGAATGCTAGGACCAAGGGTACATTGTGGTGGTACGCTGGTGGGTGGCACACACACACACACACACACACACACACACACACACACACACACACACACACACACACACACACACACACACACACAAAAGCAAGCGCGCGCGCACACACACACACACACACACACACACACACACACACACACACACACACACACACAATACACAGAAGCAAGCAAGCGCGCACGCACGCACGCACACATACACACACACGCACGCGCAATGAGAGAGCGAGAGAGAGAGAGAACCATACACAAGTACAGAGAGAGAGAGAGAGAGAGAGAGAGAGAGAGAGAGAGAGAGAGAGAGAGAGAGAGAGAGAGAGAGAGTTCCCCAGCTCCAACAACAAAAAATATCTCCCAGTCCCGAACCCCCACCCTCACCCACACCCCTTTCGCTCTAGCCCCCCTCCCCCTTCCCCTTATCCCCTTTCCCGCTCATCCTTAATGGAACGGTCGCCATTTAAACTCAGAAATCCTGTGTTAACGTATTGTTTGAACGTATTGTTTTAACGCTTGTTGCAAAGAGATTGTCGAGCGGAGAGTCCAGTGGGCGGCGATTCAAAAGCTTCCTTAGGAGAAGACCACTCGGGGGAAATGGTCACTTGCGGCGCTCTAAGGCACCGCCAGACATTTCTTTCCATCGTCTGTCTGACACAGCTGAAGCCAGGAGGTGTATATGTGGGGCGGCCGGATATGCTTATCAGTAGGATAGAACATCAAGACCCTAAATCCTGGCATTAGACTCTCTGTCTCTTCCGTCTCTATCTGTCTGCCTGTCTGTCTGTCTGTCTGTCTGTCTGTCTGTCTGTCTGTCTGTCTCTCTCTCTCTCTCTCTCTCTCTCTCTCTCTCTCTCTCTATGCAAGCCTACCAATAACCAGATTTTGAGGTCAGGCGTATGAAATGCACATTCTGCAACATGAAAGTGGAAAATTTAACTGGGTCTCCAATGTTAAGAAAGTATTGGCAGAGAAATGGTTTTGACATCGTTTTGTTGTCACAAGGAGTCGGTAATAAAGCAGAATTCATTTCGGAATTAAAGGACCGTTTAATTTGTTCTTATAAACAAAACTGGCATGCTGGCATGGATGGAAATGAGAAATACGAATGGTTTCTCTCATTTAAAAGCAATCTCGAAGCAGAGAAATATCTTTAAAATTGTGACGCATAAATGGCATACACATAGTTTAGCAAAATGTCGAACCAAAACGCTCGGTCTCAACGCAAACCAATAAAAGGTTCGAGAAATCAAATAATAAATCTTGTCCCGTGTGTAAAGAAAGAGACAGTGTTGAGAATGAAATACATTGTGTGTTTTATTGTGCCGCATGCACCAATAACCGTAGAGGATGTACACTTTTCAATGAATCAGTTGCTCAAAAAAGAGATTTAGTAGCGATTTTAGCAAGTGGAAACGAAAAAACTGTAGTAGAATTTGCAAAGTACGTCGCAGAAGCGAGTACATTTCGTAAAAAGCATATCACGAATGAGTAAGATAATCACTTCCGTAAAGGTACATTGGCTCAGTAGTTATGTTCATAAGTCAATGGTATATTGTGTGTACGTGCGCGCGCTTGCGTTGTGTGTGTGTGTGTGTGTGTGTGTGTGTGTGTGTGTGTGTGTGTGTGTGTGTGTGTGTGTGTACGTGCGCGCGCGTGCGTGCGTGTGTTTGTGTGTGTGTAAGAGTGTGTGTGTGTGTGCGTGCGTGCGTGCGTGCGTGCGTGGTGTGTGTGTGTGTGTGTGTGGTGTGTGTGTGTGTGTGTGTGTGTGTGTGTGTGTGTGTGTGTTCATGTGAATTGGTGAGTGTTTGATTCGTTGATCTTTTTTGTAACAGTTATATGTCTAGGAGCATTTGTAACATCACGTGGGAAGTTCTTGCATTTGTTTCTTTTTAGTCGCTGTTGTGAGCCGCTGTGACTAGATATGACTCAAGATACCCCCTTGCCAACAGGGCATTTTGCTAATGGCAATAAAATTGTGTCAGTGACAGTAACAGTGTCTCTCTCTCTCTCTCTCTCTCTCTCTCTCTCTCTCTCTCTCTCTCTCTCTCTCTCTCTCTCTCTCTCTTGTGTGTGAAACAGGTTCAAACCCCAGAGCGTCGTTTTCGTGATCCTGTCGATCCTAGAATCGCCAGTTCGAACTTCCGCCGAGCCGTTTTGGTACATGGGGATTTTTCCCTCTGAGTTAACATTGGTTCTGATGACTCCACTTCCCGAAAAGTCCTGCGAATAGAACTGAAAACAAAGGTTCATTGAGTGACCGCTCGGATAACATCTTGCACACACCAATGATGCTATTGTCGGCTTACGGAAGAGAAGGCCAGTTGGGCCGTTTGTATGGTGGACACGTATATACATAGCATGCACTTTGTTGAAAATCAAAGGAATGATTGAAGACTGTGACTGATATTTGACTGAATGACACGGGGAAAAAAACTAACTCGCGTTAGCAGGCAGTTGGTCAGTCACAAAGAGCGCAGGTGACTGTCCAGTGGATCCCTTGCCATTGCGGCCTGGCAGGAAATGAGAAGGCAGACAGGCTTGTCAAATATGGCAGCAGGCTCGAGCAGACAGACCCGCCCATCTCCTATAGGGAGGCCAAAACGGTCATCAAAAGCCAGTACAAAAGACTCTGGGAAGAAGAACACAGACACCCGTCTGATGATCAGCAGCTCCAACTACAGCGACACCAACAGACCACAATCTTCAGACTACGAACTGGTCACTGCCGTCTGCGAGCCCATTTCCATCGTATTGGGCTATCACACACACCTGACTGCCCTTGTGAGACAGACCTACAACCCCCCGAGCACATTCTTCAGTCCTGCCCCCTTTACCAGGATGCACGGATACAGCGCTGGCCACACGGAGCCACGTTTGCGGCAAAGCTTTGAGGCACAATGGAGGATCTGAAGACAACAGCAGCCTTCATCCATCAAACTGGTCTGGAAATATGAGCCATGATTCTGGAACGCAGAAGAAGAAGATGTCAGTCAGCTCTACCGGGCGCATGTTTATAGGTCACCCTATCTGTATGTCGCCCTAACTCTAACTAAACGCTAATCCTAATCAGATTCTGCTGTGACCAAACTTTAGCCCTGATCCTAATACATAGACGCGATGACATATAGACACAATGACATATAGAACTCTCATTGAAACAAAAAGGTAATATGGAGACACGATGACACGATGACATAAATACACATTGACACACAAGACACATTGACATATAGACACCGTGATATAAAGGTCTGTCCCGTCTGTAAGTCACCGTGTCTTCATGTCACCGTGACTATGTGTCACAGTGTCGATGTGTCTAACCTCAACCCTTACCCTAACCCTAACCAAACGCAAACCCTAACCCTAACCAAACGCAAACCCTAACCCTAGTCAAACCCTAACCCTAACCAAGCCCTAACCCTAACATATGGACACTGTGATATATAGACAGGTTGATTTACAGCACCCTCATTGAAACAAAAAGGTGATACAGAGACAATGTGGCATTGAGACACGATGGCAACTACACACGGTGACATTAGTTAGACACGATGTCATATACAGCTGACCCCAACTCTACCCTGGCAGGCAGCCCATTATAGAAACGAGATCATGAATTATAAAGTGCTCAAGGCTTGGTATGTAACCGAGGATACAGCGCTAAGCAAATATTCTCAAAGATAACATAAACAAAAATGAATAAAGACAACGAAAATTGCAAGGACACAAATCTCTGCCAGGGTCGTATTATCCTCTACCCAGATTCAGATCCATGGAACCTCCCTGATCCAAAATTTATGGAGTTCACTCTTCGTATATGTCCTGTCTTTTCATGAGGTTTCGCTAAAGGCGGAACGGTGGTTTTTGCATACTTTTGCAAGAAGGCAGGCAATCAAACCAAAAGATCGGGTTGAAAACGAAGAACGAGTAGGGTAACTCTTGCTCCCGTAATGAAATAAATACATGCCCATAACTCCAGACGAAGGCTGCTTCGCCTAGCAGAAATGACAGCACAAAGTACACAGAACAAACAAGGAGACATCCCCCAAAAAGGATGTTCCAAGCTTGTCCACATACCCCGTACCTGACACATCAACACAGCAACGACAACTGGAGAAATGAACACACACAGATTCACACTCATTCAAGACCGGTACAGCCTTTTCCTGCTTGAAAAGAGTCCAACCAACACACAGACGAACAGTAGCAAATACAGGTAACCTCGGTTTGTTTGGCATAAAAGGAAATCTTAAATGAGGCAGGGAACAGTGAACAATGAACAAGTAGGGTATCTCTTGTTCCCATGATAGAATACGTAACTCTAAACGAATGCTGCTTACGACACCGAATGGTTTAGCAGTTAATCTATGACAGCACAGAGTACACAGAGCAAACAAGGAGATATCGCCTAAAAGTTACTTCCTTTTAACGGCAATAGCCACAGTCTGATGCCTTTCATAGCCAAGATGTGACCACCTCTGTTGTTGTTGTTGTTGTTCGTCCGTCGAATCGACGAAGACCACTTCAGTCATCTAGGGGTTGAAGGTGGGGGGTGGGGTGGGGAGTGGGAGATGATTTGTGGATACGCATGTGGCTGATGATTTGTGGATACGCATGTGGCTGATCAAGCCGATGCTTGCACGGAATGTGCGGTGGCAGCTTGAACAGGGAATGTGGGAGGCCTGCTTTTGCTTGCTGGCGCCGGCTTTCCTTGCCTGTCTTTTCTGTTGCGCTGCAGCTGTCCTCCTTTCTTCACATAAATTGGCACCTTTGTGGATAGAGTAGCGCCATCTAGCTCGATCCATAGCAGTTCGTTCCTATGTCAGGGTTAATGTTAAACGTTTTCAAGGATGTTTAGATTGCAACTGAAATATCAAATAAATTTGTCAATAGATGAATACATGACGCCCTTAGTCGTTTCCACACACTCTGATTGTGTCATTCATGAAAATATAAAAATGGTAAGTAAAACGTCCGCGAGCATGAACCAGCATCCTTTAGCTTTACCCGATGCTTCTCCACGGCACAACAGTTGACTTTCCCCACTCTCCTTCCTCTAACACACACACACATACACACACACACACACACACACACACACACACACACACACACACACACACACACACACTCCTCATCCCTGCTTCCTTCTTCCCTCCCCATCTCCTTCCTTATCTCTCTCTGCTTCCCTCCTCCCTGTGACAACACACACACACTTTCCAACTCTAAACAGTTCTTCCAAGGCCAGCTAACCTGGACTCGCAAATCAAGATCCAGCACCTACAACAGATAAGGCTCACCTTCCCCACCCCCTCATTCCCCTCCCCCAGTCCGCCCCCCCCCCCCGACTCCCCCCTCCCCCCCCTTCCCATACTACTGTCAGCCAGAATAGCTTTGGTTGGTAGACAGCGCCTGGGGGTACAACAAGTAAGCCAGAGAGACAGGTCTGTCGCCTTGACGTGGAATGGCGAGCCGCCCTGCGCCTCACTTCCCGTTTCCCCCCCCCCCCCCCCCCCCACTCTCCCTGAGCCCTCCACCCCCACCCCCACCCCCACCATCCCCTCACATCAAACAGGTGTACAGAGACTCGTGCCGACAAAGCCGTCTGCAGCCATCAAGAGGCGGGCCTGGCTCAGCAAAATGGTCTGTGTGGCCTGGTGCTGCAGGCAGCAGCGGGGAGGAGGAATCAGGCAGGCATCAGGGCCAGGCTTCAGGCCGGCAGGGTCCGGTACATCCCAGAGCGCCTCAGTCTGGTCTCAGCCCTGCAGGCGAGTCGGGGTCGAACCGGTGCGACGCACGTGTGCTGGAAATCCGGTTGTTCATTTAAGGCTCTGCTCACACTTACCGACTGAAGGCGAGTTAACAAATCTCTCACAAAATTGGCAGATGGATGGGTGGCTTCATGCCCATACACCCATTTACACACATGTGTATACATGCAAACGTGTACACTCACCACAAACATATACAATTAACATAATTTGCACAGCCAATATTATGCAGGTTACTCATGATCTGGCCAGCATGTTGAGCTAGTGCATAAGTCAGAACGTCTGCTAAGTCGTAGCCACAAGACCCTCTTCTTAGATCCTCTTATCTTAGTCATTAATTCGTTTATCCATCAGCTTTAAATCAGGCACAGTGTGGTGTGAAAACTTGGCGGATGTGGTGTAGTGTATATGGACCAGTCAGCATGCAGTGACATCTCCTTCATGGAACTGAAACTGGCAGATGGAAGAATGGGAAGGCATATTGGAAAAGAAGGCAGGGTAGGTGGGTGGGTGGGTACCGAGCAAAGGAGCACGAGGATGGGTGTGGAGGGTGAGTCTCTAACTCTTCTACTGTTTAAAAAGTGACGTAAACAATATGGCTAACCACCAAGATATCTCGTTGTCTAATTTTAGTAGCAAAGTATTCTGTACCAAAAGTTTTGTTTAATTCGAGACTTCTGGAATATATGAAT
>CM065714.1:142254165-142271665 GCA_033310375.1 Conus canariensis
CAGCAAATGAGCTCCTTGGTGCCGGGTTTGGCAGATCGGAACGTGCGTATTAACATGTCTGAAAATGGAATGAGGGAAACATACCTGCATCCAGTAAGTGCTTAGGCATTCTGAGACACAAGAGGGTAATTTCGCGCACGCGCGCGCGCGCGCGCGCGCGCGCGGCGTGTGTGTGTGTGTGTGTGTGTGTGTGTGTGTGTGGTGTGTGTGTGTGTGTGTGTGTGTGTGTGTTCACTTTCCTCATACTGGTCATTATAATCGTCATCATCAGTAATGCATATTGTTATTACAGATCACCCATCCTCTACTACTTTCGAACTGAAAAACCAGAACTGCCCCAGTGACCTATTTATTTCTAATCCAGATTATATTATACATCATAACAGCGTCCTCGATATGCGATTTCATTTGAGTGGCTTGAAAACATTTCACAAGAAAAGAGCTTACGCATTGCATTTAGGGAAAAGACCCATTTTGTATCGTGTACATACTTTGTCAAAGCGGGTATATCTATGTCGAAGATGCTTCGGACATTATGTTGAATACGAAGTTAACCTGGTAAACTACGAAGAGGTGAAAGAATGTGGATGATACGGGATTATAGAAAAAGCAGCACTTAACGTGAACAACATATCAGTTCGCGTGACTTCATCGCGATCTTACGCCGATCTCTATTTTCTCTCCTAATTGAACCCGGCAATTCGCGATCTTGTTGTTCCAGGTCTTTATGTAGCGGCACAACCCTCCACAAACCATTGACCTCATTTGAACGATCTTTTCTCAAGGGAGAGTGCATACCTCTGCAGAGTCTGGAAAACTCCCGCTCGTTGGTGTACGACTGAGAGAGACTTCGTTAGACCTGTTGAACGTGAAATTGTTTATGAATGGACTGTGACATTAATTTTAACAACCTGTTTGTCCAAAATTTTATTTATCTATTTATTTGATTCCAACATTTTGTGAACTTGAACGTTTATGCTTACTCACAAATCAAGAGGGCAAGTCTGGGTCAGTTCACAAACTGGTTTCTATTTGCGGAGAGCTTTTACCTGGCCGTTTTCTTTTCCTCGAATCTACAGTTCTCATTGAGCGGTCCTCCAACCAACATTTGCTCAAAGATCGTCGAGTTACACGTGAACATCTTGTGTCGAGAACGAACAGACCCTGCTCTTAACATTCAAGACAAGAATCGTCAACATTTCGTAGCAGGACATTGTGTCCATTATATTCTGCAGTCATAATGCAATGTCTCACGTCCAGTTTGAGCTTGTCCTTCGCGTGCTCTCTCAACGCAGCAAGACCTGTCCGTCTTTCTCAATATGTTTTTGGTTTTGTTTTTAGCGTGCGAAAATAAGTGTGGTGTGTGTGTGTGTGTGTGTGTGTGTGTGTGTGTGTGTGTGTGAGTGTGAGTGTGTGTGTGTGTGTGTGTGTGTGTGTGTGTGTGTGTGTGTGTGTGTGTTTGTGCTTGTGTGTGTGCTTGTGTGTGTGTGTGTGTGTGTGTGTGTGTGTATGTGTGCGCGCGCGCGCGTGCGCGCGCGCGCGTGTGTGTGTGTGTGCGTGCGTGCGTGCTTGTGTGTGTGTGTGTGTGTGTGTGTGGTGTGAGAGAGAGAGAGAGAGAGAGAGAGAGAGAGAGTTTCTGAAAGGGGAAGCGCTTTTCATCACTGCGTCAAACTCCTAAAAGTTCGCCAAGTACGAACTCTACGTAACAGGACACTTTTTGCCGTCTTCTGACTAAAACCCATAGACGAACTGTTAATTCATGCAGGACACGATAGAAAGAGAGAATCGAAGGCAGGACAGGAGAAGTATGGAGGAGGGGAGAGAAAGACGAGTGGCTGATGAGAGGGGGTCGGGGTTGGTGGGGGGGGGGGGGGGTAGGGGGGGGAGTGATGATAAAAAAAGACAAGAGATGAAGAGAAGGGAAGAGAAAGTGAAAGTTGAAGGAGGAGAGAGAAAAACGGAGGAGAAAAATTCCTACCTCATTGAGAGAATCGAACCTCGTATTATTTCTAGAAGCTCCGTCGTATGAGTTGAAGCCGCTGGGCCATTTCTCCGGTCAGCTGGTATTTGGGTGGTAATGTCTCTGTTCGTTCCTTTTGTAACTCCCGTAGTCGTTGAATCTCGAGGACATCCGATTCTTCTAGTTGGCTGCATTCAAGCTTAACGTGCCGACACCCACTTCAGGGGTTATGGTCTTCAGGAAGCGCGCGACATGAAGATGAGCGTTGAGAATTGCAGCTTTTATGTTGGACGCCCTGTGATTCCAACTCAAAAGGTTCTTCGCTTTCCACATCTGCTCTAATACAATAGTCGGGTAACAGTGAAAGGCGAAGGGGTAGTGTGGGAGTGGGGAGGGGGAGATGGGGGAATTGGAGGGTGGGTGAGGGTTGGGTGCACAGAAAACGGTTTGAAATGGTTCGAAGGACACTACAGTTACTTTTCGATGACAGTTACCCTTTCAAAAGTATGTTCCAAGTGGCGTTACCTTTTGTGAGATTGTTTGACTTTATTTTATTTTGTGTTTGGAAGGGTGGAAACGTTGAGGGGACAGGTGAATTGGTGAACACGAAAATAGTGCGGAGAAGGAAGCGGTACTGTTAGAGGGGCCTATCTTTAAACTGATGTTTAAATTGTCGTTTCGGAAATGTTGGACCAGGACCCAGAAGTTGAAAACTTTTTCATAGAGCTATTGTAATGTGACAAGAAAGGCTTCAGCCTATAATATAAAAGATTGAGAGAGAGAGAGAGAGAGAGAGAGAGAGAGAGAGAGGAGAGAGAGAGAGAGAGAGAGAGAGAGAGGGTGGAAGAAGTTTCAAGAGGGAGCATTTCAGATAGAGCACATCAGTGCTTTCGCCGTTGTTGAGCCTCTTCTGTCTAATTTCGCCAGAACATCCCAGATTCCACCGTATGGTTTTGTATCATTCTGTACTGTATCGTTTGTCAGAACACACAGTACTGAGAAAGGAGACAGTCTTGGCAAGTTCCAATTGTTGTTGGGAAGATGTCTCTGCAGTTCTTATACAAGGGAACAGCACTATTTGCATCTTTTGTAGAGTTCTACTGTGTCTTGGATGAGCTTTGATTAGAATGACTCTTTCCCGTGATTTGCCGCATACCTTCATTCCAGATGCCATCAAAGTCTTTCTTGAAAATGATGAAATTGCTGTGTAGATCACAGTAGTGTATTTGACTGCAATGGGATGTGTTTTGTGGCACCAAATCGGATTGTATAATACTGCAGTTTCTCGTATTCATGATGCGAAAAAAAACGAACAAAAAACAAACAAACAAACAAACCAATGCCACCAGGGTCTTTTATCGTTCATCATCTTATCTCCGAGTGTGCTTTCACTTTCCCTGGGACGCGAACGACATATTGTTTGTTCTATTTGTTTTTCCCGTTTACGGTTTTGACGAGTGTTAATCTTTAAAGCGCAGGACAGAGGCACAACGCCTTATCCCTTTGTTTCTTTGATTCTTAATGAAAGACAGGGTGGGATTCAGACAGGTACGTATTCCAGAAGATTATGTTCAAAATTTCATTCAAAGAGAAAAACAAAACAAAACAATCCCCTTACAGAGAACACTTCCATAGCCATGCGCTCTTCACATCAGCTTGAAAACAGTGTTGTGTGTGTGTGTGTGTGTGTGTGTGTGTGTGTGTGTGTGTGTGTGTGTGTGTGTATACAGACTTGACAGTTTCACATATCGCAATACCAGAACACTCGCTTGTCGACCAGGCTTGTCCTATGCAGGGGAAGTAATTCCCAAGAACAAATATACGTCGTGGGGAATAGCCCCGCCTGCCTGGCGTGTTGGATGGGGGGAGGGGGGGAGGGGGGGGGGTCGGTTGTGGAAGGAGATTAGCTTAGCTTGCAGACACTGTATGATGAGATTGATCTTTGTGCTTCCCTTGATGCTCGCCCAATCCTATCATGTCAGAAGCAGAGATCATGTGGAAGAAATGGACCCGGAGCTGCCGGGCCTGCTGGCGCTGGTTCCATGTGTCGATAACTTCATGCTAAGCAGGTGTTCTGCCTGTCTCTCCTCTCTCTCAGCCAAACACAGAAGTCATAGATTGATTTGTGTGGACTAGGGGAATCGGAATTTGTCAGTTCGTTTCTTCTCCTGTTTATGAATGAATAAACGAAACGTGTTGATGAAAATGGGAGGGAAAGAAACAGGGAAAGAAATACGTTGAAAGAAAGTGACGACCTAGATTCACTTAGCGTCAAATGAAAACAATTTCCAGATCCCGGAGAACTTGCATGGGAAACACACACACACACACACACACACACACACACACACACACACACACACACACACACACACAACACACACACGCGCGCGCGCGCGCGCGCGCGCGCGTCATTTCCGTGAGGTATTTTAGTGATTTCACGATGAAACTCCAAGGTTATGCAAATTTATCACGTTATTAAGTCACACTTCAGACACTGATCTGAATGATGTAGGTCGTTTCCTTTTGAAAGAATGGCCCACAATAAGAACGCTAACGGCCATGATGTCAAAACAAACAAACAAACAAAAAAAACCCTCACCACTTCCACCAATAACCACCGAAACAGGTAGAGGGATTTTGGTTAGCTTGCGGGCACATTAAATTCTGGTCGTGTTCGACACTGCTGGCCAGAGGGGAGACTATTGATCGCCTCTCCGAACGACGAAGGGCCTTTCTCTCTCCAAGTCTTTATCTCTCACCTCCATCCTGACAATCCAACACCACCACCACCACCACCACCCTCTCTCTCTCTCTCTCTCTCTCTCTCTCTCTCTCTCTCTCTCTCTCTCTCCTTCCTTTCCTTTTCAATTCCATTTGATGACTAAAGAAGATTGTTAAACACAGCTGGCGGTTTTGGAGCAGTTGCTGTTCTTCAGTTAGTTTGCCCGGATTTTTTTTTTTCAGAGTAAGCCCACCGCCAGTGAATGCAATGTTACCGCAGTCAGACAAAAATCAATAACACCAGTTCGAAGAAGAAGAAGAAGAAGAAGAAGAAGAAGAAGAAGAAGAAGAAGAAGAAGAAGAAGAAGAAAGAAAAGAAACAACAAAACAACAACAACAACAACAACAACAACCAGAAAACCAATCCTCCATCTCCATCACTAGAACGAGAAAAAAAAAAAGAACCAGCGCAGTAATCTCCAGCTCGTCTAGTTGTGTACCCACGTCTTGTCCACAGGCGGGGAGAGGAGCAGACAAGGTTGAAGCAGACAGGAAGATTAATCAGCAATCCAGGAAGAGAGGGCGACACTTGTAAGCAATTGTGGCACCAGCGTGATGTCTGAATGATCATGTCTCCGCCAGCCTGCCGGCCAACGCCGCTCTTTTGTTCTGCACGAAGGGCCCGCTACTCTCCTGACACGTCCCCGGCCCGGCAGAGTGCTTCCCCTTTGGCACAAGATGGATGAGGCCCGGCTTCCGCTATTGATCTTGCTTATTGAGAAGTCGGTGCTGTCTGGCTGAAATATCTGCGGAGGGTGTCGTAAAACAAAAGACAGGCAATGGAACGTCGGCGTTGACAGAGAGTAACGGCAGCTCGGAGCAAGATGGCGCCGCGGGCCACGACCTCCGCGAAATAGATTGAAGAGCTCCAGGCGAGGGGAGAGAAATATGAAGCAACTTGGACAAAGGTCAAGCAATTTTCTGCCGAAACATATTAGACCGCTGGGCTGAAGTGGCGTGTGTGCTGCAATATTAGTCTCCCAAGAAATATCGAAGTGCCCCATAAGGGTGATCAGCATGCTCCTAAAAAAAAAAAAAAGGGGGGGGGGGGGGGCAGGATGGGGAGGGGGGAAGGGGAGACGGGGAACGACAGAGTGCCTATTCTTGAAATGCCCTGCAAGAGGGGCCCGCTCAGAAAGGAATGGGGGTGGGGGTGGAAAAGGGAATGGGGGTGGGGGTGGGGGGAATGGGAAGGCCGGATGGGGGGTAGAAAGGGGAAAAGGATGAGAAACAGAAGTGCCGGTTATTGCCAGATGCAATATTTCCCCTGTCAGTGTCAGCTTTACTCAAACATTTACTGGCTGGCTTAGGACGTTCATTTTGCGCAAGGATGGTGACGAAGGGGGAAGGGGGGAGGGAGGGGGGGGGCTGTAATTCTTTGCTGGACCGTGTTTAACGAATGTGCTCAGGTCATCAACCTGGCCCTAAAGCTCAAGATTAACAACATAAAACATCTTGCAGCTGTCGGCATAGCAGGGGAGAGGAATATGAGGCGCACTTGAAGATGCGGAAAATCTCATCCATTCCTCCAAGCCTGAAACAGATGCAGGCGCGGCGAATGGAGTGATTTCTGTTTCAGGCACCATTTATAACCCGTTCATCCGTGAATATGTCACATACATCATACACACGGACACGGAGAGGCTGCATGAAAATCTCATTATTATTATTATTATTCCTGGCATTTCCTAAAATTACTTTGTACGCAGTGAATAGAGACTACTGGTGGTGCACACACACACAAAATTGAAACCAGCCTATTCATTTAATACATAAGAATTAGATACGAGCTGGTTGGGGGAAAACAAGGCAGTTGTGGTGTGATATTTCCATTAAAAAAAAGGAAATGGAAAATTCATCTGGTCCCATCCAACTGCGGTATCTCAACTTGAAATGATGCCATTAGTTACCTGTGGCTGTGGGGAGAGCAGACAGTGCAATGAAAGTGGTCCGATGAAACTTTCCTCGCTCCTGATTCTACCGCTGTTTTTCCAGAGCATATTTGGGAGAATCTGGATACGTTGATTAACACTTGTATGAAATCCTCTCTCTCTCTCTCTCTCTCTCTCTCTCCTCACACACACACACACACACACACAACACACACACACACACACACACACACACACACACACACACACACAGAGAAGAGAGAAGCCTACATAACAGGGCCCTGCAACTGGGGCAGATTCACATCTAACATTCATGTACATTGCTGTGTGAATCGCACTGGTTGAGTGACATGGTGCTTGGTGTTCAGCTTCTACATAGTCCGGCAGCAGACAGGACTTTCCAAACGGTGTTTGTGTAACACCGGTCTTCGTTGTTTTCCTTCACGATACGACTGCCATCCTTCTGCAAAAGCGAACGTACACAGGCGGTGGGGTGATGTTACGTCCAATAAACAATTTGTCTGTCTTCGAACAGTTAGACAGTCTGGTGGTCACCCAGTAATGCACATTGGTCAGTATGTCCATTTCCTAGAGTGAAGGCATGCGCATTTCGTGGGATGTAGTTCCTTTTTATCGGAAGTAGTGAATATTGTCTCGCTACAGGCTTGCCAGGATAGTCTAAGCATGATGTTGCATAGCAGAAAGAAACAGTTGAAATTGGTCTCGGGTTCCAAGTTCGATCCCAAACTGACAAAGCTTTAGATGATGGCCGAGAGCAAGCAGGCTTAAGATCGAATGCATCTACACAGACTCGTTCATTTTCACGCCTAGAGTCTGGAGGACCACTTCGGCTACCCAAACGTGCTTGAAGAAAACCCTGACTGACATAGCTCACTCCGTATCACTGGTTCTTTAAGGTGAATATGCCTTTGTAGTGTAGTAGACATGGAGGCCGCATCAAGACTCTAAGCGAATGAAAAAGGGATATACGGAGAGAGTGAAGCAAAGGTTCACTAGGGAGAGAACACTTGGATTCGGCTCCAAATGTATAACTTGTATACTTTGGAGGAGCTGATACTAGATCTTCTGATGGAATAGTGTTCCAGAAACAGAACTCTGGGCGGGGGGGTGGATGGGGTAATCTTTGTGGAGGTTTTCGGTCAGTCCTTTGGTGGATCGCTGTGCAAGGTTATCACATTTTACAGTCGTGTCTTTCTGCTAGCCTGTTTGTTGTTTTGTTTGTTGTTTGTTTGTTTGATTGATTGAATGTTTATTTGCTCGTCTGTTGTTGTTTCCCTTATTTGTTTTATTTAGTTTTTGCCTTTTTCCTCACTGAAGTATTCCCCCACCAATTCCAATTAAAAAAAACATGTATAGTTTTTACAATTGCAGCACCGTTTACAAGCAGATAATTGTTAAATTATTGATCTAACCGCAAATAACATAATGAAGGTGTCTTTTAAAATATCAATGTGCATTGGAATCTTGCACACAAGAGTACTGAATATTTTCTCTTTCTTATCCTCGGAAGCTTATTTCCTCAATACTGTTCAGCATCCTGACGTAGACCTTTCCCGGGCTATCTTTCACACACCTTTAACGGAAGCAGTTCCATCCCTACCCCCCCCCCCCCCCCCCCCCCCTGTGTCCCTGTTTACCCTCTGAGTTCGTCCACTGCAGCTCCCCAACCTTCATTCGTTTCTTTCCTCACTCCTTTCCCCGCCACCCTTTAGGCACCCATCATCCATATTCAGGGACAGTGCAAGCGTGATATTTTCCTGTGTCTACAACACCCGGAACGCTGCCATAGGTCACGTGATCTCTCACGTTCGTACCTGATGTTCTGCTCATGAATCTTAACTAACAAAAATTCGGACTCATGAAGTCTGCAAGGGACCAAGGCTCGCGAACGTCACCATCCTTCACGGACAAGGTGTTGTCGAGGTTCGAACCAAGAATCTCAAAGATCTTCGGGACGCACGTTCAGTCCCCTGGCTACTCGGTTACAGCGCATCCTCATTCATCTCTGCGCAGTTCCTTCTGGTCGTGCTTGCATGAATGTTGACCCAGTTTGGGCATGTCGGTCTGTTCTGCTTCTGGTTCTTGGCACGTGCTTGCCGCATTGTCTATTGAAACTTTAGTGAGAATCCTCTAGAACGTAAAGATACTGTAAACATACGTCTCGGTATCCGCTGTTTGATCTGTGCAAAAGCTTGGCACGATACCATCAGTCTGAAATCTTTCTTTTTGTCCCTTTTTGTTTGCTTGCTTTTTTTATCATTGATGTATCCATCATTGTCAGTTTCAAAATGAAAATAAACTTTCCCTCTCTTGACCTCTCGCAGCGGTCACATTTTCCTTCATATGCCTCGTCTTATTCGACAGTTTTAAGGAATGATGGACTGTTCTTTCTTGACTTTTAATCTGATGTCAATGGCAGACGATTGCCATGATCTGAACATCGTGGGGTGAAGCGCCATAACATCAGCTGGACACACAGATCATAGGATGAAGCTGAAGGTAAAAACCACACCAGCATAAAGTGGACAGGATCTGCTTTCAATCATCATGATTGTGGTCAAGCCAGTTGGCGTTCACTTCACACTCAAAAGTTCAGTGTAAGCTTCAGTTTCACTGAGAAAAAAAAAACGTCCCTGCGTGTGGACTAGTAGTTTTCTTCTGTTGTTTTTTAACCAACATGAAACCTCTCTTTGTCCACCTAACACTAAATAAAAACCTGATTCGGTTCAGGGAAGGTTAAAAGCAGCGGAAGGGGAGGGATGGATTCTACTTTCTCTCATCCCCTAGACAGTGTGTGTGTGTTGTGGTGTGTGTGTGTGTGTGTGTGTGTGTGTGTGTGTGTGTGGAGAGAGAGAGAGAGAGAGAGAGAGATCTGGTTAAGAAATGCTTTTACATCTTTGTACCCCAACTGAATGTTTCAGATTCAAATCTTTTGACTTGACTTGCTAACATGATCCGCGCTACAACTCTAGGATGTGCTCCATAGCTATAGGGTCTACGCCACGACTCCAGAATGTTGTGTGCACACAAGTATTGCCATGGCATTCCTTGAGTCTCTCAGAATTGCTGTTCTGTTTCATTGCTGTAACTGTGTCAGCCGATGCCACCAGGACCACAGCTTTTGTTATGCTGGGTTCGCTTGATGACCGTGGTCTCTTTTCCGTGGACACCATTTTTTTCCATTCCTTTTCTTTCCTTCTGCCAGGGCACTGTTTATCGCTTCTGTCGGCAAATGGACGTGTTGTTCTATTGGCGTATGATTTTGCTTTTCGCTCGGCCTACCGTCCTCCTTCCTGTCAGTAAACTGTCTTGATTTCTTGCCGGTTATCGTCCTGCTTTTTGTTAGCATGCCTATTATCCAGCTCTTCTGCCAGCATCTTTATCCTGCTATAAAGCCAGCGGTTTTATCTTCGGTTGTCGTCCTTGGCGGGGGGGGGGGGGGGGGGGGGTGCTGACTCTAAAGCATCAGAGATTGTGTGCTTGTTCATCAATGAAACGTGTTGTGTGTGTGTGTGTGTGTTGTGTGTGTGGTGTTGTGTGTGTGTGTGTGTGTGTGGTGTGTGTGTAGGTGTGTGGTGTGTGTGTGTGTGGGGGTGGTGTGTTGTGTGTGTGTGGTGTTTGTGTGTTGTTGTTGTTGTTGTTGTTTTTGGGTTGTTGTTGTTGTTGTTGTTGCTGTTGTTGTGTTGTTTGTTTTTGTTTTTGCTTTGTTTTGTTTTGTTCTTAAGGATGTTCCCAGGGACAACATCGTGTGTGTGTGTGTGTGTGTGTGTGTGTGTGTGTGTGTGTGTGTGTGTGTGTGTGTGTCTGTTGTCTGTCTGTCTGTCTGTCTGTCTGTCTGTCTGTCTGTGTCCGTGTATGTGTCTGTGTATGTGTGTGTCTGTGTTGTGTTTGTGTTTTTGTTCGTTTGGTGTGTTGTTGTTGTTGTTGTTGTTGCTGCTGCTGCTGCTGCTGCTGCTGTTGTTGTTATTGTTATTGGTTTTTTGTTGTTATGGTTTTGTTGTTGTTGTCGAATGTGTACAAAACGCGTGCTATTATACACGATACCCAGCATCCTGACCCCACTGAAACTGGGATGGGAAGGGGGGGGGGTATTCCCTGCCATTGCCTCATTCCATCGGGGACTTCAGGTCTCCTGTCTTCCTGGGGGCATCATCTCCATCCACGCAATCAGTCGCTTAAAGATAATCTCACAGTCTGCAACAGACAATGAACTTTGGTGAAGATTGTTTGCGCGGAATGGCGATGTGAAATGATCTGCGTTGAAGCAGTAGCCAAAAAAAAAAATCTAGAGATGTGGTATGACGTGTCTTAAGACAGTGGTGAAATGTGGCGATGTGCTCTGGCAGTGGCAAGACAATGGCAAAATATGGTGATATGACGCGATCTTTATCAAGACAGTGGCAACATGCGGATTCGTGATGTGATCTGTATCAAGACCTCAGCAAAATTTGGAGAATTGATGTGATTGGATCAAGATAGTGACATCTTAAGAGATGTGATGTGATGTGTTTCAAGACAGTGGCAAAACATGCAGAGACGTGATATGATCTGTATCAAGACAGTGGCAACACGTGGAGATGTGATATGATCTCTATCAAGGCAGGGGCAACATAAGACAGTGGCAACACGTGGAGATGTGATATGATCTCTATCAAGGCAGGGGCAACATAAGACAGTGGCAACACGAGATGTGATATGATCTCTATCAAGGCAGGGGCAACATAAGACAGTGGCAACATGTGGAGATGTAATATGATCTGTATTAAGACAGTGGCAACATATGGAGATGTAATATGATCTGTATTAAGACAGTGGCAACATAAGACAGTGGCAACATGTGGAGATGTAATATGATCTGTATCCAGACAGTGGCAACATAAGACAGTGGCAACATGTGGAGATGTAATATGATCTGTATCAAGGCAGTGCCAACATGTGGAGATGTAATATGATCTGTATAAAGACAGTGGCAACATGTGGAGATGTAATATGATCTGTATCAAGACAGTGGCAACATAAGACAGTGGCAACATGTGGAGATGTAATATGATCTGTATCAAGACAGTGGCAACATGTGGATATGTAATATGATCTGTATCAGACAGGACAGTGATGTAAATGATCTGTACAAAGTGCAAAATGTGGATATGTAATATGATCTGTATTAAGACAGTGGCAACATGTGGAGATGTAATATGATCTGTATTAAGACAATGGCAACATGTGGATATGTAATATGATCTGTATCAAGACAGTGGCAACATGTGGAGATGTAATATGATCTGTATCAAGACAGTGGCAACATGTGAAGATGTAAAGCAAACTGTATCAAGACAATGGCAACATGTGGAGATGTAATATGATCTGTATTAAGACACTGGCAACATGTGGAGATGTGATACGATCTGTATTAAGACAGTGGCACCATGTGGAGATGTGATATAATCTCTATCAAGACAGTGGCAACATGTGGATATGTAATATGATCTGTATTAAGACAGTGGCATCATATGGAGATGTGATATGATCTCTATCAAGACAGTGGCAACATAAGACAGTGGCAACATGTGGAGATGTGATACGGTCTGTATCAAGACAGTGGCAACATGTGGATATGTAATATGATCTGTATTAAGACAGTGGCAACATGTGGATATGTATATGATCTGTATAAGACAGTGGCATCATATGGAGATGTGATATGATCTCTATCAAGACAGTGGCAACATAGACGGCAACATGTGGAATGTGATACGTCTGTATCAAGACAGTGGCAACATGTGGATATGTAATATGATCTGTATTAAGACAGTGGCAACATGTGGATATGTAATATGATCTGTATTAAGACAGTGGCAACATGTGATATGTAAATATCTGTATTAAGACAGTGGCAAATGTGGATAAGTAATATGATCTGTATCAGACAGTGCAACATGTGATGATGTATATGATCTTATTAAGACAGGGCAACATGTGAAGATGTGAAGCGAACTGTATCAAGACAGTGGCCAAAATGAAGAAATGTGCAGATACATTTGTCTCTTCTGTGTGAAGATAGCTACGAGAATATGTAATATATGAATCCCAGATCATTATGTATTATTCGACATCGGTCCTGTATAGTATATCATAAGGAAAGAATTGATTTCAGCAATACATCATGTACCTGCACAGCAAAGTTTTTTTCCTTTCAGTTTATTTTTTTTACAAGGCAATAGAAACGGCATGCAGCATGCACACGAGTCCCCTTAAGTTTTAATGATGACGGGCAACAGACCAATGGGAAACCACTTTTTTTTTTTTTTAACTTCGTCAGCTGTACACGCCTGTCTGGCCCTTACATTCCTCAGTGGATAATGCGCATCTGCTTCATATTCCTCCTTTTAATTACCAAGACCCTCGGTCGGTAATGTGATGTGATATGTGTGTGTGTGTGTGTGTGTGTGTGTGTGTGTGTGTGTGTGTGTGTGTGTGCGTGCGTGCGTGCGTGCGTGTATGTGTGTGTGTGTGTGTGTGTGTGTGTGTGTGTGAGGGAGAGAGAGAGAGAGTGTGTGTGTGTGTGATTGTGTGTGTGTTGTGTCTATGCGTGTGTGTGTGTGTGTGTGTGTGTGTGTGTGTGTGTGTGTGTGTGCGTGTATGTGAGACAGAGAGAGAGAGAGAGAAAGATAGAGAGCGAGAGAGAGAGAGAGCGTGTGTGTGTGTGTGTGTGTGTGTGTGTGTGTGTGTGTGTGTGTGTGTGTGTGTGTGTGTGTGTGTGTGTGTGTGCGTGCGTGTTTGTGAGACAGAGAGAGAGAGAGAGAGAGACAGAGCGACAGAGCGCGCGCGCGCGCGCGCGCGCGCGCGCGCGCGCGTGTGTGTGTGTGTGTGTGTGTGTGTGTGTGTGTGTGTGTGCGTGCGCGCGTGCGTGTGTGGCGTGCGAAGTACTTCTTGAGCGCTTAGGGCTCTTTACAGATTAATTGCGTGTGACTGATATATTACCTTTATTAATAACCTCACAATTAACCATCGTTCTTCCCAGTTCAACACAGAACAATAGGTCAAAGCACACACGCACGCACGCACGCACACACACACACACACACACACACACACACACACACACACACACACACACACTCACAAACACACACACACACGCGCACACACACACACACACACACACACACACACACACACACACACACACACACACACACATGTTCGCGCGTGCGCACGTTTGACCAAACTTGTCACAAACACACATTTTTGTTTTCTAATGTGAGACAACTGACCAACGCTTTCCAAATCAAGTCATCAAAATCTGAGGACTGTGTTTTCTGTGAGAAAGTGAAACGTTTCTTTTCCCGTATCACACTCATCTAGCATTCAAGTCAGTATCTGTGCAGACTTCTGATACCTTATACTTGTGAAATATGAAATCGACAGATATCCAAGAAGCGATTAACTCGGTCTTTGCATATGCAGGAAGGCAGAACTGATACGGCTTAAGAACAGGTCTGGTATTGCAGAAAGCCGCCCAGAACTGTGCTAGGAGTTCAGGACCAAAATGTATGCCTGAGAGTGCTAATTCTTTGAAGATCATCTGCTGTCAAGATCTCCCTAAGAGTTTCAATCCACTGCAAGAAGGGATTGATTCTGGCTTTGGGACAGGTTTAGCTTTGCCGAAAGTCGCCCAAGTGAAGACCAATCATACAAATCAAAATGTAGGTCACAGTCAGTGACATGTGGAGCCGGAATACCCCAGTGGTAAAGCGCCTGATTCGTAATCTTGGTGATCCTGGGGTTGCGGGTTCGAATCTCCGCCGGGCCGTTTCGGTACAGGGGGATTTTTCCCTCGGAGTTAACATTGGTTCTGACTCCATTTCCCGTACAGTCTTTCGAATGAGACTATAAACCGAGGTTCCGTGTGTGAACGCACGCATAACATCTTGCACACATGTAAAATCCCATCACCAGCATTCGGAAGAGAAGGCCAGTTTGGCCGTTGGTATGGATGACACGTTACACATAGCATGCACCCTGCGTGAGAAATGGAAAGAATGAAGGAAGTAAGGAAATTGAGTGAACGATATTGACCGGATGACGCGGGAAACGACTGAATGATGCGCCGGCAGGCAGCTCTTCAGTCGGCACTACCCAGGTAGGCAGCCCGTTGTGTAAACGAAAGTGTTTATTATATTATATGTAAAGCGCTTAGAGCCCTGATCTTTAGAGAATAGGCGCTATAAAAATTAACATATTATCATCATTATTATTATTATTATTATTATTATTATTATTATCATTATGTCACTCGCATATACAACATCAAGTGTGAGTTTTTTAAAAGATACTTGAACTAGCTCCGCCAGATAACGTGGACAAACGAATTGCAGGACAAAATACGACGCGTTTCGACCTCTTAGGTCTTCTTTAGGCAAGATAAACAACAGTCAGGACAACGAAAATGAACAACGAGCAATCACTTCTCTTGTCAAATTCGGCGCCCAAAATTTTTAAGTCACTTAGTCTGTCAAATTCGGCGCCCAAATCACTTATCTTGTCAAATTCGGTGATCACTTATCTTGTGATATCCGGCGCCTAAATTTTGAAATGTGTTTACATTTCCGCCTGCAAACAAACACCTCACTTTGCAACTATCGTCAAGTATGGTTCCCCCCCAAAAAAAAAAAAAAAAAAAAAAAAATGATAATAAGAAACACCTAAAACAAAGATAGAAACTTGCCCTGGAAAGGAAGGTCCAGGTTTGACTATGTACCTTGCAATTCCGCTCTGCAGTGTTCTGAAATTGCCTGTACTTGACTCAGGCAATTGTGACAGCCCAGATATGGCCCGTTGCGATCGGCTGAGCTATAAGCAACATTACCTTACCTTATCGCTCTGCAGTGTTCTGAAACTGCCTGTACTTGACTCAGACAATTCCTCTCTGCAGTGTTCTGAAACTGCCTGTACTTGACTCTGGCAAACTGGTCCCTGAAACAGACGGCAGCGTTCGAAAGACAAGCGGAAATGTAAACAAGCACACAAAGCAAGATGCTTGTTACAAAACAACACATAATCATCCATTGTGCTTTTCTAGCTGAAAGCCTTTTCGGGAGTATAATACAAATGACTTCTGACTGCGGAGCGTCTATGTCAACAATAAAAACTATCTTAGAGTATGTTCAGAAGATTCAACAATAGGAGAAAAAAAATCCTCTTGAGGAGCATTGTTTTTTGCTTTTCCTAAAATGTCTTAGTTGTGCCGTCAGAAGAAGACATGTTTTTCGAACATCCACTAGTCTTTTTCGTATTTGCGCTTTACACAAGCGTAACTTTGCACCTTGTTTGTCTGTCTTTATTCATACTTTGACAGGTAAAGTGACCTGCTACGTGTTTTTCAAGCATTGCCCATGTTCCATGTCTATTGACTAAGCTGCCAAGCCCCGTGTAACATTTCCTCACAGGTAATGAACAGATCACCCTCTCCGGGAACACCTGCCTCTTCCAAGATGGGTGGGTGACATTTGCCGGGATAGGCTTTGCTTCGTGCTCCATCAAGACTGGGCTTTGTCTTTCAAGGCGTCTTGACTGGCAGATGAAGCTGCCTCTTTTCAACCGGCTCTTGGTGGGTCTGCTCATTCTGTTGTTCATTGGATGGTTTTCAAGGCGTTTGAATTTTGCTGCTTGGATGAGGATCTTTGTGTCCCTTCTGTCCTCTAATGACTGTAGCCCAGTGGTCTCTTCCATCTTCAGGATTGGGGTGGATCTCATGGCGCCAATTATGACACGCTGAGCTTGGTTCTGAATCTTATTGAGGTGGTTGAGGTTAGACTTTGCAGCTGATGCCCATGCTGACGTCCCGTACTCAACTACAGGTCGGACTCTCCCTGTATAGAGTCTCTTCAGGATACGTTCGTCAGCCCCCCAGTTCGTCCCGCAAGTTTCCTCATGATCGCCAGTCTCAACTTGGCCTTGCTACAGCATCTGGTGATCTGCTGTTTCCAAGTGAGCCTGCGATCAAAGGTCACTCCCAGGTAGGTAGGTGTGGGTTCCTCTGCAAGCCTTTGGTTGTTCAGTGTCAGCTTCGCCTCTTGCTTCTTGCTGGATAGGCTGAAGACTGTGTAGGTTGTTTTGCTTGAGTTGACAGAGACAAGCCATTCCTTGGTCCAGTCGCTGATCTTGTTGAGCGCAGTCTGGAGGCGTACCTGTGCTGTGGTGGTGTACTCTTCAGAGCACCAAAGCACCAGGTCATCTGCGTAGATCGCTCCTCTGACCCCTTTTGGCAGTTCTCTGACGATGTCATCTATGAAGATGAGGAACAACGTTGGCGAAAGGACTCCTCCTTGTGGTACTCCCTGTCTCAGCACCTTCTTCTTGCTTTTCTGGCCCTGAATCTTGACTCGGGCTTGGCGATTGTGTAGGTACTGGCTGATCCAGGTGTACATCCCCCCAGACACACCACATCGCCGTAGTTTGAGCCTAAGTCCGTCCTTCCAGACTTTGTCGAACGCCTTCTCCATGTCAATCCAGACAGCAAGCGTGTTCTTCTTTTCTTGGCATCAGAGGCAACGAAAAAGCGGACATTCTGGCAAAAGATGGTGCACAGAAGGAGCAGGCCAACAACCTGGTGTCATACGATGAAATTAAGACAATCATCAAGGCACAACAAGGAATAAAATGGCGCCTCCTGCATCCCAAATACAACCCAGAAGACACATACCATTTGCTGGGACGACGGGAACAGGTCAAGATCTTCCGCCTGAGGACTGGACACAATCGCCTGCTCCACCACATGCACACAAAATTTGGCATTGGACAGAGTGGAGAGTGCCCTTGTAGTGAGGGACCAATGACAACT
>CM065714.1:142276665-142289165 GCA_033310375.1 Conus canariensis
TATCTCTACCGGGACCCAATGACACTTTCTCTACTGGGACCAATGACACTATCTCTACCGGGACCCAATGACACTATCTCTACCGGGACCCAATGACACTATCTCTACAGGGACCCAATGACACTATCTCTACCGGGACCAATGACACTATCTCTACCGGGACCCAATGACACTATCTCTACCGGGACCCAATCACACTATCTCTACAGGGACCCAATCACACTATCTCTACAGGGACCCAATCACACTGTCTCTACCGGGACTCAATGACACTATCTCTACAGGGACCCAATAACACTATCTCTACAGGGACCAACGACACTATCTCTACAGGGACCCAATGACACTATCTCTACTGGGACCCAATGACACTATCTCTACAGGGACCCAATGACATTATCTCTACCGGGACCAATGACACTATCTCTACAGGGACCCAATGACACTATCTCTACCGGGACCCAACGACACTATCTCTACCGGGACCCAATAACACTATCTCTACAGGGACCCAATGACACTATACCGGGACCCAATAACACTATCTCTACTGGGACCCAATGACACTATTTCTACCGGGACCCAATGACACTATCTCTACAGGGACCCAATGACACTATCTCTACAGGGACCCAATGACACTAACTCTACCGGGACCCAATCACACTATCTCTACTGGGACCAATCACACTATCTCTACCAGGACCCAATGACACTATGTCAGTGGTACCTGAACCTAACAATAGTATCTCAATGGGACTAGGGCCTTATTGTGTTTATCCCACATAGTTCTCAGACTTTATGGCATTATCCTGATGGTACTGGGACATATTGACATGCTCCTAATGCCACTGGAACCAAATTGAAATATGCCAATGGCACAGGGGTCTAATGAAATTATCCCAATGTACTGAACCTGATCCCAACATCCCAATGCTACGGGGACCCAGTGTTGTTATCCCAAAGGCACCGAGACCTAACCACATTATTCCAACGGCACTGGGACTTGATGACATACTCCCAAAGTAGAATCGGGACTTAAAGGCATTATCCCAGTAGTCCTGTGTCTTAGTGAGGAATGGTGTGTGTGTGTGTGTGTGTGTGTGTGTGTGTGTGTGTGTGTGTGTGTGTGTGTGTGTGTGGTGCGTGCGTGCGTGCGTGCGTGCGTGCGTGCGTGCCTACGCGCCCGCGTGTGTATGAGTAATTTATCAGAGTAACAATGCTGTTGCAATCTGATCAGCTTTGATATGTTACAGATCGTTGTAATTCAAAAATTTTGTTTGGCATGAATAGTTCTGAAACTTCTATATCGTTCTACATTGATTCGCGGTACTTACACAAAGCTACACCCAGTATGCAACAAGCCAATACGGTCATCAGATTACAACAAATGCGCCAAAAAGAACGCACTTGCAAACTTCTAAGTGACTCCTGCTGTGGTGGGGTCTACGATTACCCTTTCCTCTGTGACGTCTTCAGGAATCAGCATTAACAGAAGTTGGGAGAACTAACCGGAGTGGACTTCGTGTGAGGAGACCTTTAGGGGAAGAAGACGCACATACAAATCCATAACCGTAATGCAGACAGACACACGCTGCTCGAGCAGCCAGTGTGGACTTATCTAGACTGACAAGGGAGAGTACCGATATCGGACAATTGCTCTTTCTGTCTGATCAGTGCGAATACGAATTGTGCCAGAGACGGGGAAGGGAGTTATTTTTACATGACTTCTACCCATGTGTTACCCGCTATCTCGCCAATTATTCCTCCACGCACACACACACAAACATAACTGTCCAAAAGCATGTTAGGGGAATGGAGTGGTTTGGGATCTGGGCTTTGTATGTTTCACCGGTTTAAGACATTCTTACTTGCTCAAGGAACTTCGAGGAGAAGAATTGTAAGTTTGGTAACCACGGAACAGAGCTGTTTTGACAAGAACAACTCGAAAAATTCGACATACAATAGCTTGCAGATTGCCATGAGCGTGTGCGCACCGCACGTGCACACACACGCAAGCACACACCACACACACACACACACACACACACACACATGAGCATTGACATCCCCATCTCCATTCAGATCCGTATACCACAACAACAAATTCTCTCCCCTTCTCTTTTTTCTCTTTCGTCGACCGATCCAACCCTTCCCCCATACACACCTTCACATCACAATGATTTATAACCATCCACCTCCACCCCTATCCCACCCCCAACTCCTCCAGCGTTGTCCCGTTGTGTCCAAAAGGTTTATCCTGTCACCTCCCCCTTTCTAACCTTTTTTTTCTCCTCCCGTCACCCATCCCCCAAGCTCTCCGTCAAAGGCAAACCAGCCCACCCTCCCCGGGAGCTGACAGTTGAGAAATGGCGCCAGCCGACAATTAATGTAACATGGCGTGTTTCTCGTGCTTTTCTCCTTCATTTTACATGTGACGGCGCGCGGCCGGTGTGGCGCAGGCGCACTGGGCCTGTGTGTGAAATACGATCTTTTTGCCGTCATGGTAAAGGAAAAAACAGAAAGTGGCCCTGTCTTTTAACCATTCTCTGAGTTGTCACAGTAATTTGGGCTTCAACACTTCAACAACGGTCCCTTTTATGAAACTATTTTGGTTTTAAAAGCATGCTTTGAAACTTATGTGAGGAGGCTTTTTAGCCATTGTTGTTAACTATCCAGTGTTGGTTTTCTCGTCGGTAGTACTTTGTTGAAGACATGTTGAAACATACATTGAGAAAAGTGTCCGTGCTGCGACCATTTGTTGTTTGGAACGAAATTCTATGGCTTCCAGTTGTCCATTGTAACATAACTGCACGACTGCAACTCAATCTCTTTTCATCCAGACACGATCACTGTTTCGTCTTCTACCCCCTCCCGTGCGTCACATATGTCACGTGACAAATCGGCCCAGTTGTCCAAGAGCTCCATATTGTTGACAGAACAGTCTGCGGCCAACCGAACCATATGTTTTTTTTTCTCTTCAAATTTATTTTTCTTCTTGCGCTTGCAAACGATCAGTGTATGAATGGATTCACAATGCGACCAACTTAATATGAAAATCAAAGATCCTGTAACGGCTTGAATTTCATTTTAATACTCCTTTAACGATTAGCATGGGTAAAATAACCATTTTCGTCGTGTTAGATTGACAGATGGAATTGAAACGCAGCCTGGTGTTTCTATCGTACTTGTTGTATTCACATACGTAGAGGCCCCGTCTACGTCTTCGCTGTTGACAGCATCTTCAGGAGCTGTGAATGTGCGTATGTGCATGTTGATGTCAGCCACGATGGGAATATGAATCAGGGACCTGCGATGGGAATATGAATCAGGGACCTGCGATGGGAATATGAATCAGCGACCTACCACATTCCCTGATCTCTGCCATGCTGGTGTGGATTGTAAGGCCTCCCAATCTCTGTTTGCAATGTTGAGGCCGATCGTGCCAGCCGCTAAGGATTACACTGTTCTAGACTCCAATCCATGTACGTAAGACATATGGAGTGTTTCGTTTTTAGTTTCAAATTGAGGTGCAGCAGACGGAAATTGAAACCAATTTTTAAAAGAATTATTGGTAAGTCCGCCAGACAACAGCGATAAACAAATTATAAGACAAAACACGACGCATTTCGACCTCTTCTTCAGGCAAGACAATCAACATTCAGCGCAACCAAACCAAAGAAAGAGCAATCACTTGTCTTCTCAAATTCGGCGCAAGATGGGCGATGAATGAAAACGGGGCTGTTGGGAGGGGGACAATGGGAGTTAAGATAATGATGACGATAATAATAATAATAATAATAGCACTAATAATGATAATGATGAAAATATCCACAAAAAATTAAATTAATGAAAAAGAGAGGATTACTACCACTCTATTCCCTTCCGTGCGTCATATTTGTCACGTGACAATATATCGGTGATAATATGACGATAGTAGTTGTAGTTGTCCCAGCAGTTTGGCGGACTTACTAATATTTCTGTTTTTGAAACACTGAAGTGCTTCATGTGAAAGTCAGTCTCTGTGTCATCAAATCCATCAGGACTGGCTCTGGAGAGACAACGTGGGGCAGTCTTCTCTCTCTCGGAGATGATCACCTCGAGACTAAGCGGTTATCGTCACCTGTATGGGGCGATGATGGTGACAGTCACCGCTTAGCAGTTCCAGTTTCATCAAGGAGGTGTCTGCGTGCGGACTAGTCTTATATACGCTACACCACATCTTCTAAGTTTCGATACCACACTGCGCATGATTTAAAGCTGATAAGATATATGAATTAATGACTAAGATGAGAACATTTACGAAAAGGGTCTCGTGGCTGTGACTTGGCAGATGTCTGACCTACGCATTATAGCCCAACTCGCTGGTTGTTGATCATCTCATCTCTTCACAACGCCGACTGATTCAGGTGCAGTGCAGACTCTGCTTTAACAGATCCCCTCATGATCGCCTACCATCACTGGTACCGTAACAAAGTTATTGCCGGGACTGTGAATGGATCAGACCTGGTGACGGCGTGTGTAAGGTGGAGATGGGGATGACCAAGGGGGTGGGGGGAGGGGGAGGGGGGGGCGGGAAGGGAGGCGGAGAGCGGGCTAGGAGATTGGGGAAGAGGAAAGATTAAGGAATTGGTCAGGGGTGGGGAGAGGAGAGTAATGCCACCACTGGGAGATCATAGAAGATGGAACAATAATGAAATGATATCAAGGCAAATAAAGCACGCAAGAAAGAGAAACATTGGGGGAAAGACAAAACAAAGAAAAGAAGGCAGTTTAGAAAACACAAAATCCTTCATTAACTTACCATGTGCCTCAAAATGAGATGATTGCATGCTGAAATTAAAACATTTAAAAAAAAAAAAATTATCAAAAGAATCACACTTATCTTCTCAAATTCGACGCAAGATTGGCATTGAAAGAATTATTGCGCCGAAATGGAGAACATAAATGATTGCTCGTTCTACGTTTTCATTGTCCTGAATGTTGTTAAACGTGCCTCAGGAAGACCTAAGAGGTCAAAACGCGTTGTGTTTTGTGTTGTGATTTGTTTGTCCCTGTTGTTTGGCGGACTTATCAATAATTCTTTTTAAAATTGACTATATGCCTGCAGACATGAGAAGCCCCTCCATCTGCACATTGTGCTTACTATGTTCTAGGCAAAAATATCAAACTCATTTTCATTTAAGAAACAGCAGGCAGCGCAGAGGGTTTTTTTTTCCTTTGTCGCCGTTGTAGTGTGTGTGTGTGTGTGTGTGTGTGTGTGTGTGTGCGTGTGTGTGTGTGTGTGTGTGTGTGTGTGTGAGCGAGTGTATATGTGTGTGTGTGTGTGTGTGTGTGTGTGTGTTGTGTGTGTGTGTGTGTGTATGTGTGTGTGTGTGTGTGTGTGTGTGTGTGTGTGTGTGAGCGAGTGTATATGTGTGTGTGTGTGTGTGTGTGTGTGTGTGTGTGTGTGTGTGTGTGTGTGTGTGTAAAAATCAAGATTCAGATGTGTGCAATAACAGGTGTAATTTCAATCAAATTGCGTTACGGTTGTTAGGTTCTGTTTTCTTTTGATTCACGTTTCCTCGTTGTTTTTGCAAATGGTTGGAAGAAGAATTTTCTAAGCATTCCGACCTGATTTTCCAGCTGATAAAGACTCGCTCAGGCATTCTTTCAATTGACTCAGAAATCTATCAGTCCGCATCCTCTCCTGTTTCTTCTTTTCCGCCTTCTCTTCGTGTCCTCCTCCTTTTCATCATTCTTTCATCTTATGGTTGTCTTCCTTCTTCATCGTCTTTCTTACTTCTTTACAAGATCCTTTTTTGTTATTGTTGCTATTGATATGTTGCTATTGATAGGGGGAATGCTTGTTGTAGTGGTTGTTGTTGCTGTTGTTGTTTTTCTTATTATTCTTCTTTTCTTCTTTCTTCTTCTTCTTCTTCTTCTTCTTCTTCTTCTTCTTCTTCTTCTTCGTCTTCTTTACCGTCTTCTTCTTCTTCTTCTTCTTCTTCTTCTTCTTCTTCTTCTTCTTCTTCTTCTTCTTCTTCTTTACCTTCTTCTTCTTCTTCTTCTTCTTCTTCTTCTTTTCTTCGTCTTCTTCTTCTTGGCCTTCTTCTTCTTCTTCTTCTTCTTCTTCTTCTTCTTCTTCTTCTTCTTCTTCTTTTCGTCTTCCTCCCATTTTCACTCTGAACTTCAATTCGCATTGTTTGTAGTCCTCAGTTGTTTTGGTTGGTACTAACAACCTATTTCACATGCTCGAATACTTACTTGCTTGTTTGCTTGTTTGCTAACTTGCTACATACTTTTTTTGTCGCTGGTGAAAAGAGATCACTTTTTCGTTTGTAACATAAGTCACTGTTTAAGGAAGAAGCTGAATTTGTCTGACACCGTTTAAACTTTGGGTTAAAGGACTACATCACATTATGGGTTTCCTGGTCCTTTTTTTCATAGGGCAGATGGATCTGTTTATCAGTGTCGTTTCATCTCAATCATTTTTCTTTTCTGCTGAGGCATGTCATTGTACAGTGTTTGTGTTTTGTTGAAAGATTGAAGCAGACAGACATGTTTGCACAAATGGGCAATTTTGTGTGCAAATGAACGTGCGAACAATTGCTGGTCATAAACCCTGCTGAATCGTTGAACAAAAATCTACGTCAATGCATTATGCAACCTCTCTCTCTCTCCCTCTCTCTCTCTCTCTCTCTCTCTCTCTCTCTCTCTCTCTCTCTCCTCTCTCTCCTCTCTCTTCTGAGATAGAAAAAATGGATAAATGCTTTGGTTTGAAAGATGTGAAAGTCATCAATGATCCACGTTTGGAGTGTTGTACTTTGAAAAGCAGATTACAAAGAAAACCAAAACCAGAGTTTCCATGTGAAAGCACCACAACGAACGTTCTGGCCGTGACTGACTACCTGGGTACGCTTGTCACCATTGTTTACGTACAGCCCATCACACTGGAAAACAAACCCAAACCCAAGACCACCGAATAAGAGCCCTGTACACTTCTCTACATAATGACAAACTGTACGGTGACAGCCGTGATATGGCCCTTTGCGGTCGGCTGTGCTATAAGCAACATTACCTTACCTCTTACTCTTTACAGCCCTCCTCCCCCCCCCCCCCTACTAACCTCCCCATCCTTCCGCTCCATTTCCTCACCCACCCCCCCCCCCCCCCCACCACCCATTCCCAATCAATCGGAGCTCACTCCCATCCCCCACCTCCCGTTCCCCTCCCAATCCTCCTCCCTCGCACCCTCCCCCCCTTCCCCCCCCCCCCCCTCATGTCCTCTTCACCCAAGTCCCTCCGACCCTCGCCGTCTTCTTGAAAGGCGCCAAAATGGCAGAACGCAATCAGCGGGCTGGATTGCGCCGCCATATTGCTTTCTGGAGCGACAAGGGTTTTTGTTCCGCCGTTGCTGTTTTCATTACAAGAGCCGTGACAGGATTACTCACTGGCCGGGTTTGGGGATTGGCCCTGTCATATGGTATCGGGATGAAGAATCGAATAGCAATGAAGACGGATAAACACTTCTTTTTTTCTTTCTTTCTTTCTGTCTTTCTGTCTGTCTTTCCCTCTGGTTTCTTTTCTTTCTTTCTTTCTTTCTCTTTTTCTTTTCTTTTCTTTTTTTTGTTTGTTGTTGTGTGGTTGTTGTTGTATCCCGTCCCTGTTGTTTGGAATTTGGACAAGATTTCTTTTTTTTTTTTTACTTTTTTTTTTTTTTTTTTTGCTGCGATAGGACTGTGTGAGGGTGGATGGAGAGAGGGAGAAGGAGGGGTGAAGTCGTGGTAGAACGGAGAGGCGGAGGGAGGGGAGAGGGGGAGGAAGAGAGACAGACAATGGTGTGGGACGGGGTTCGGGGTAATATAAGAGATTACTTCTTTTTTTTCTTTTTCTTTTTTTTTTTTTTTGCGTTTTTTTTTTCCAGGTCATTCGTGCGTGAAGTCATCTGTAAACTTCAATATACATTTCTCTCTCTCTCTCTCTCTCTCTCTCTCTCTCTCTCTCTCTCTCTCTCTCTCTCTCTCTCCCGTGTGTGTGTGTATTTGTGTGTGTATGCTTCTCTGTGTCTCTGTGTTTGCTGTCTCTCCGTCTGTGTGTGTGTGTGTGTGTGTGTGTGTGTGTGTGTGTGTGTGTGTGTGTGTGTGTGTGTGTGTGTGTGCCTCCGTGCGTGCGTGCTTGCGTGTGTGCGTGTGCACCTGCGCGTGCGTGCGCCTGTGTTTTTGCGTGCGCGTTAAACTTTGCCTTTTACAGAATATGCTTTCTCCGCCGCAGACAAAAATCACCCCGTTAGCTTCATCATCAAACTCCCTGGCGTCCCCATTCTCCTGTCGTCTGGTCCCCCATCAAACTGCCGTTCCGTCTCTTGCCCGCAAAAGCCCCAATACAGTCCCAGCCGTTTACAGTCGGCGCATTATTTTGCCCAAACAATTGACAAGCTCGAGGCTGTAAACTGGACCGTCTTTCTTCACCCGCTGTCGGGCCTGTATTAGTAGTGTCATCCCACCCCCCACCCCTCCCCTCCCCTGCCCTCCCCTCCCACCCCATGCAGCTCCTCCACCAGAGAAAGATAGCCTTCTCTTGTTCACTAACAACCCGCATAGCCCCGACCGCCAAGCTTGATGCCCACCCATCAAACTGGAGGAGATCGAAAGTTTGAGAAGATGATACACGCGCAACGACCCCCGTGCATTAGTGGTGGAAATTAGACCCGCTGTCTTCATGTTACATCAACGTGGGGGTAGGGGCGGACGGACGGACATTCCCGCGACCCCGTCGACTTGGGATTTCATTGCCAAGCGGAGCCTTGGCTTTTTTTTTATGGTTGGGGCTTGCGGATGCCATTTACCGGCTGAGTAATACGTACTAGGATGTTGATGAAAGAGCGTAATCCCACCATCAGGGGGGGAAGGGGGATTTATGGCGCAGTTCCCTATGATACACGTTTTCATTCCTGCCCATAACATATTTCGCTGTCTGTTACGGCTTCAATGGGTCTTCAGCCTGCTATGGCCTTAATATCTCTTCTTTTCTTCTTCATGACCGTGCTGCTTTTAAGACTCATTCCAGGGAACCAGAAGAAAAAAGAAAAAAAAGAAAACAAAAGTAGGGGAGGAGTGGAGTGGGGGAAAGGGGCAGGGTGTGGGGGGGGGGGGGGGAGGAAGGAGTGGAGGGGAGATGAATAGAAAAAAAGCCGAAGATTTGTCATTGTTGCCTTGCACGCTTTTGATCTCTGAAGAAAAAAGGCCATACAGCCGCCCCTTCTCTTTCTCTCTTCTTCCTTTCTTTTCCACATCCTCTCTCTCTCTCTCTCTCTCTCTCTCTCTCTCTCTCTCTCTCTCTCTCCTCTCTCTCTCTCTCTCACACACACACACACACACACACACACACACACACGTGACACGTGAACAGCTCATTCGTACACCCGAGCGAATGTGTGCATGTGACAGCTTTATACCACATCTTCATTGCCGTTTGCTGAATTCTGTTTGATATTTCTCTTGAACTCGTATTAGTTCTTTACATTTTTGATGTTGTGGCCAAGCTATTCCATAAACTATCGTCATTGTATATGGGGAAAAAAAGAGGATTTGTACAGATCATTCTTTTGTCTGCGAACAATATTGCATGGTTGTGTGCATGACAGTATGTTTTAAAGGTGTCTAACATCTTTTTAGCAGCTGTTTCAATTACTATGTCATGCACATATACCGCGTTGTTAAACAATAGTCGTTTTTGGAAAGTTGAAAAAACCTTGAGATGCAACTAATCTTCAGTTGTAAAGCTTGATGTCAAAAATACTAGTGTTGTCGCTCTTTTAAAATAGATGTATTTGCGCTCGCGCGTGCGCGCGAGTGTGTGTGTGTACATGCGCTCGCGAGCGCGGTGTGTGTGTGTGTGTGTGTGTGTGTGTGTGTGTGTGTGTGTGTCGGCGCGCGCGTTCGTGTATGTGATTTAGCAAAAACAATAGTTATCGCTGTTTGGGAGTGGCCGGAAAGTGATGATGTCAATCAACAGTAACGCTGCAAGTGACATCAGTGACGTATGATACAAGAATTCCCATTCGACCCTACCTGCAACTAATAATACCAAGCCACCCATCTCCCAACCTCCACTCCGGCGGCCGCCTTCTCTCTCCCCCTGCTGCCCCCACTACCCCCACCCCTATCCAGCCACCGATAACATCCACGCAGTTCAGAGCATGATGAATGAATGGCCCGGAGCTAACCAAGCAGCCAGGGCGGTGTGGCGTCATCGCTGGCCGACAGACAGCCATGTCGATGGACACGAACAAAACTTTGGTCAACAAACTGAACAACCATAGTGTTTGTCCACGGGCTTGTCGGACCACCGGAGGCCGTCACGTCCCTTTCTGGTCCTCTATCCACCCGCTCTCTCTCTCTCTCTCTCTCTCTCTCTCTCTCTCTCTCTCTCTCTCCATTGCTTTTGTGTACACATTTCCACCCACACCCTTGTCTCTGCCCCCTCCTCCTCCCCCTTCCACCGCCGTCCTCCATTTCTCCTCCTCCTCCTCCTCCTCCTCCACCTCCTCCTCCTCCTCCCTTCCTTTCTCCTCTGCCTGGATGTCATGTTTGTTGTGACAAAACCTGCCTGCAGGATACGTGTGTTGTATGTTTGTGGTCTTGTTGGATCATTCGGTTCCGCTGGGAAAAGAGAAAGAAAGGGAAGGATGGAAGATGGGGGAGTGGGGAGGGGGGGGTGGAGAGGGGGGCTGGGAGAGGGCAGAGGAGAGAGGGAGTGGTGGGGTTGGGGAGGGGGAGAGGAATGGGGTTGTTACTTGGTGAATGCAAACAAGACACGGTGACAGTCTGTTTTATGTGAAGTAAACAGATTGTGTTTTGTTTTGTTTTTGTTTGGTTTGTTTGTGACTGGAGGGAAGCTATGGATCTGAGACAATTACCTCCGCATGGTGAGTATTCCAGTGTTCGGTGAGTAGTCAGATGTGAATACTTGTTGGTTTTATCCATGATATGATAATGATGATGAGATGCCGGTGATGATGACAATGATGATGACGGTGATGATGATGATGATGACGATGATGATGATGACGATGACGACGACGATGATGATGACGGTGATGATGATGATAATGGTGACGATGATGATGATAATGATAATTATAATGATAATAATTGTGATGGTAATGATGACAACGACGACAGTAATAACAAGGATAATAGTAATAATAATGATACTACTACTACTACTAACAGTAATGATAACAATAACACTAGTAATAACCGTCATCATAATGATAGTGTTATAACCATCATCATAATTATAATAATAATGAGAGAGATGGTGATAAAAATCATGTGATATGCGTGGAAGAAAAAAGAAATATAATAAATCATGAAACTGGACATGAACTATTCAATATCAAAGCAAAATTCAAATGGAAACGCACAAGAATGTAAAGCATCTGTTTTGCGTGTTTCTTTACATTTTGTCTCGATGTCAGTAATGCTACATCTATTCATCGCTACTTCAATTTCCAGTATGCATTCTTTTTAAGCTGAACTGAACATTAGAGCCATGTCCAAAGGTACACTCGTCTGACCATCTTTTGACAGAAGTTGTACAATCGACAGAAAGGGAGACAACTAAGGATGATCGTGTATCCATGTCTCCAGCGCAGTATGGCGCATGACGAGATTTGTCCGCCCTTACCTGCCAATAATGGACGGTGGACAACAATCTCTATGCTGCTGTTGTCAATGAGGGACACAGGCGCTTGATGAATGGATGGCCCGCAGCCAATCAGAGCACGCCGCGTCATCCCATCAGCTCCCCCATATCGATGCACACGAGCCCCAGCTCTGTCAACAAGCTGAACAGCGACTCAGTGTTTGCCCACAGGTTTGTTCGGGGCCACAGGGACTGTCGCCTGCATACCCTTTTTATGGTAACGTATAAGCTTCAAAAGGCTAAAAAGCGCTGTTTTCAATTTTCTTTGAAAATGCGATGATAATCACGTTTTTTTTTTTTTTTTTTTTTTTTTTTTTTTGGTTGTTGCTCGTGAAAACAGTTGTCATCACTAATGTTGTTCATTTGTAATTAGACAATTTTTTTTATATTAAAAGTGATTTAAAGTAAATCCGCCACTTAACATGGACAAACCGATTATTTTTGTTATTTGTTGGTTCACGTTCACTAGCGGATTTACTTTAAATTCCTTTTTAAAATTGCTTTCAATTTCCACCTGCAGTCACCTCACTTTGAAACTCATTGTGTGATTAAACGTTTTCTCGGTTTTACGCCTAATATACTGGTCAAGCATGATAACCATTAAAACAGAGTTCATGGCTCAAGAATACATGATTCTACTGCTGCTGTTATCACTCCTTTGATTTCTCGGACTGTCGGCCTGTTTTTCAAAGAACTAGAAGTCCAAAGGGCTGAAAGAACGGTCAGAATAAAATGTTTTCACTGAACACGGCTTAATCAGGTCACAGCGTTGCATTCTTTCTTTTGACCTATTCTCTGAGGTCAGAACG
>CM065714.1:142301665-142306665 GCA_033310375.1 Conus canariensis
AGTAAATCTTAAAAAAAAAAAAAAAGACAAGAAAGAAAAACAAAGTAAAACTGTCTGATCTAATCACAGACAGCCTGCAGGGCTGATTTCCCCGCGACCCAGGTACCTAGAGAATGAAATAAAAACGTGACAATCTTCAGTCTTCATTTTTCACAGCGAGTAGCACGTGCATTGTATGTGTGCCCTCCCATGTTTGTTTTCGACAGCTGACAAAGATAAGGTATCCTCGAAACCAACCAAGTCTCTGCTTTGTAACATGATATTATGTTTGCAAGTCCGCCTGAAGTTGATTTTGCAGCAGATATAAAGAAGATATCCAACCCAGCTATCGTAATGCAGGATTTGTTTCCGTATTGATCAAATGATCCGTTTGGCTCTTAAGGCTTAGGTTTAGGGTCAGATCATGTGTGTCAGGATCCATTTTGTCCAGAAGCTATTTTGAAGTTCAGTCCTTTAGGAAAGAGATGGAGAGATGCAAGTTTTCGAAACACATTTTTGTCTCTTGTATGTGTCAACACATACAACTATGTCTGTTCATGAAACCAATGTTTGCACACACACACACACACACACACACACACACACACACACACACACACACACACACACACACACGCACGCACGCACGCACGTACGCGCGCGCGCGTGCGCACACTAGCGCACGCTGCGAATATAATTATGTAGATTATGAAAGAGAGAGGGGAGAGAGAGAGAGAGAGAGAGAGAGAGAGAATATAATATAAATATATATGTATGTGTATACATATATGCATATAGATATGATTATTTATATATATATATATATACATATATATATATATGGAGAGAGAGAGAGAGAGAGAGAGAGAAGAGAGGAAGAGAACAGACGGAACGGACGGACATGCGTACAGACAGATAGACAGACAGACTGGGAAGCAATCAAACAGATGAACACGAAATATGTCTCCGTTTTCCTGAAAGCATCACGTCGTGCGGGGTTGTCCCTATATGAGCAATGCATCTGTTTTTTCTCTCTCTCTTCTTAAGAATTCAATCTTAAGCCTTCTCTTTTCAGTGTCCTTTTCTTGTCCTCTTTTTCAAGCCTCCCAGAAGAACATAACTCTCGCTGCACTTCCTGCTTGCCAGCTTACAAACACACGCTTCACCTCTGGGCTGTCTGTCGTTTCTTATTTTGTGGTTTCGTTTCTCGTTTGTTTCCCCTTTTCTTGTTTGTCATATTTGCTTGTTTATCATGTTCCTTTATCTTGAACACTTACTGGGGTACGTCACAGATTCGTGGGGACCCCAGGTTTCCAGCTTTTGGTGCCCTTGGGCATGAATCTGTGGATGAGTTAAGAGAATGAAGTGGTTGTCTTGTCCACGATGTACAGGTAGGCGTGTTCAGTGTGGGATGATGGCGGTGGTGGTGGTGGTGAGAATGAGGTGGTTGTCTTGTCCACGATGGACAGGTAGGCGTGTTCAGTGTGGGATGATGGCGGTGGTGGTGGTGGTGGTAGATGGAATGGCTGGTTGCTTGCGTCACGTGTTGTACGTACTCTAGTGGTGGAGGGAAGCGGTAAGGGAGGGGGAGGTGGTGGTGAAGAGTGGTAGTATGTCTGTTTGTCCATTGACTGTGTGAATTGAGTGCATGTCTTTCCTCTTTCTTTGTTTATATATTTTTTTCAAATACTATCTTACAACTAGTTATCTATATATTATGTTTTATTACCGTTACCTTTTCATTTATTTTCCAGTGTTAGAAGAAGAAGAAGAATAATGACAACAGTTGCCATGGCAAAAGGATTAACGTCACAGACACCAGGCTGAGAGGACATGAGTTTGATTCCCATCAGAGCCATTTATTCGTGGGATTTGTGTTTATCCCAACCGGCTCCTACCCATGGCTATGGGCTCAATCGGTCAAACTGCGTGGGATTTGTTTATCCCAACCGGCTCCTACCCATGGCTATGGGCTCAATCGGTCACACTGCGTGGGATTTGTGTTTATCCCAACCGGCTCCTACCCATGGCTATGGGCTCAATCGGTCACACTGGGACCACACATTCCAATTTCATCCATTTCCTATCACCCCACCTTGCAAAGTTTATAAACTTGTTTGAGAAACGTTTTGTTCTTTTTTTTTTCAGGCGAAAGGGGTGATGCAGCGCAATTTGTTCCAAGGTGGCAATTTGTCCGCGTTGGAACAAATTGCGCTGCATCAAAGGGGTTGTCGGGAATTGTGCCCAAGTTCCTGCTGATTTAGTATGTTGATTTGTTAGGGGGGTGTGCCAGTGGAGAACATGGACCACTTGTGCAGGCCTTCGGGGAAAACAAGGAAGGATTTTAGTGTCTTGCGCCTGCGCTCACTTGTTCGAGAAAACCGTGCAACATGCGTACATACTGAATGTTGAACAGAGCTCAGGGAGATTTGTTACCTTTAGGATGGGTAGTTGAGGCAGAGAGAGAACAGACCAGCCGACGGTGCCATAGTGATAGAGAGTCTCCGCCAAAACGCATGCCCCATTTCTTTGTTCAAAGGCGCAGGAGGTGTCTTGCGACATTGTAAACTGAAGGCTACGGCTGGCCCGTAATGAGGAGACTGTCAGGTAAGCCATGGTGAAGAAAACGAAAGGTTAAAAAAGAAGCAAAGAAGAATATTCTGAGCAACTCTGCAGGCGTCTGTAATTCTCGTGAATAGTTGACGCCAGGATACATTATGAATAAAAAGCGTAGAGTACAGCACTGTCATGCAGTCTCAGACCTGAATGGATCCATCTCCATCAGCCTTATCCTCATCAATCAGCATAAAAAATGATCTCAAATTCTATCCCTCTATGCCTTGTTTTCATGGTGACCTCACTTTCTGTTGCCTCTCCACACCTATGGCCTTGGTTTGTTTCGGTAGGGATCACTGTTATATCAAATTTATGGGGACTGTTACTGGACGGGACAGCTCACTCACGCCTACTCTGTAACTAAGCAAGTATTGTCGTCAGTTGGGGGCTTAGAAGGTAGTGTCCTGCGTATATCGGATCAGAGCAGGCATCACTGAACATCACTGAAGTGACGCGGCAGCAGTGCAGTGTCTCATCCGGTGGGTTGCCTCATGTCGACTTGACATTGACTGCTCCCTGTGGATTGCCGGTGACAGGGCTGTCACGGAACGAGAAGTGCTGTGAATGCACAAACCGCGTGCACAATCACACACACACAAACAAACACATAGACCCACTCACGCACCCACACATACATGCGCGTGCTTATACGTACAAGCATACACACATACAACTATAACAGTGACCCAGACAATGTTAGGTAAGTACCCAAGGTCTGACCGGTGCTTTGGGCTATCGTGCAGATCAGACATCTGCTAAGCCGTATCCATGAGATCCACGTCCTGAATCTTTTTCACTTTGCTTATTAATTTGTCTATCAGCTGTATATCCGGCACCTTCTGGTCTTGTAGCTTAGCAGATGCTGTGTAGCGTCAATGGACTAGTTCGCGCTTGATGAGACTGGAATGGAAACTGTCTTGCCTGTGGCAGATCATAATGGACTGCCCTCTGTCTTTCCCTTGGCTGTTACCATGTCTCCTGACCTCCTTGTATCGTTCTCTTGCTTAAGCTCATGCATGCAGTCATTCTTCTTTCAAGCTAGTCCCTTTCATTACACCCCGTGGGCTTAGCGATGAGTCCCACAGTGCCGGGAGCTTGAAGGAAATCAGTCAATGAACTAGAAGGGCAGCTGGCAGCACGCAGACCTCGACTGGGGCAAGGACCTATCCTTTGATCCAAATCCGCATCTAAAAAGGTGAAGGCAAAGCAAACAAAACAAAAACACGTCAAAACAATACAAACTTGGTGTGTTTTCTGCAACGTGGGAGGAAAAATGGGGTTCGTTTGCAGCTTCTTAATCTGTTTTATTCTCGCTTGTTTGCTTATAGATAACGTCTGTGGAAAGTCTGTTCGTCGGTGAAAACGTTCTTACCAGGGGAAGTAATCGAAGGTGCTGACAAAGTTACTTCCCATGTACTTTCCTTTAGAAACGCAATGGGGAAAAATGTGAAGAAGGCTACATTTATATCACTCGAAAGTTTCTCTATTTCACAAAAAAACATATATACGTCATGGACAGCTATTGATTCTTAAACAGTAGCATTAAAGTGTACATGTATAGTGGAAAAATGATGATAGTATTGCTGAACAGATCCTGGATCCGCTCTTTGCTATGGATCAGCAGCATAGAGCTGCTCCAAAATTGGGTGGTTTCGTCCTTGGGTTACACTTCATCATTCGACAAGATTTGGTTGAGATAGGTTCCGCGCGTTTTGCACAATCGTGTAGACAGTTAGGCAGACAGGGCACAGACAGACAGACAAACGGACGCAGGTGAAAACGTAACTTCCTCAGGGAGGTAATCTGTAAATATGAAAATGCAACAATGAAAGGTGCATGGCATGAAGTGGGGGACTCAGGCACAAAATGTATCAGCAACCTAACCAAACTCATTAATCAAACGCGCTTATCAGGTCTGAATTACTCGTCGGTTGTTGTTATTCTCGTGGCTGTTGTTTATGAATTTTATCTTATGGGGTGCACTTTCCTTCAGCTGATGTGCCTTTCCTGCAATAGACTAGTTGGGTAGGGTTTCAGTTCATCCGCCCAAATCTCTACCACCATCCCAGCCACATAAACACCTTCCTCCCCCACCCCCATAATCCATTTATGCTCTAGTTGGGTATATATTCAATCGATTAACCATCCCCTCCATTTCCACATCGGCCACACACACACAATCATCACCCTGTCCTACTCACGTCACCACTCCGACCCATTGTTTTCCCTTTCACTCATATTCCTAATGCCATGTGCCTTTGGCGTACTCGTAATGAAATTGTTCTCTAACATCTTTGCGTATTTTTCATGCTTTTTTTTTCTTCTTTTTTTTTCTGCAGTTCATATCTTATATTACACGCCAGGACGATGGCTTGAACAGCAGGTTTTTGGCGTGTCTTAAAGGG
>CM065714.1:142316665-142321665 GCA_033310375.1 Conus canariensis
ACAGATAGAGATACAGACAGTCACACAGACCATCAGACAGACTGATTGACAGGCAGACAAGTTTACACAAACACCAATACAGAGAGAGAGAGAGAGAGAGAGAGAGAGAGAGAGAGAGAGAGAGAGAGACAAGACAAGACAAGACAAGACAAATGTTTTAATTGAACTAGGCCACATGCCCGTGTCAATGGGAACAGAGGGAGGGGGTAGAAACAAAATCAAACTGATCGCAAATGAAATAAGTAAGGAAAGAAATCAATGCATCGTCAAATACAGTATATGCATAAACACACAAAACTAAACAATAAATCTCGCGAACATAATCAACGATCGTTGACCTTGTTCGCTTTCTCTCTCTCTCTCTCTCTCTCTCTCTCTCTCTCTCTCTCTCTCTCTCTCCACACACACACACACACACACACACACACACACACACACACACACACACACACACACACACACACCTCAATCACACGCTATCGGTGTGATATTATTAAGGCAACTTTGACGGTGCATGCAGGAACAACGGTTCTAAGTCACATCAGTCTGTCCACATCTGACCTCAAGAGCTTTCGATATGAATGTAGCCACAGCATTACAGATTTTTCCGTTAGCGAGCAGTAACGACATCTTAAAAGCCGATGGTCGTCTATAAAACTTGAAAGGTATGTAACGCTCGCGAATAACTTTGTACTTAGGACATACTATCAGAAAATGGTATTCGGATTCCAACTCACACGGACAAAACGGACAGCACAGTGCTTCACAGGGGACGCTCGAATACCGCAGTTTGTGTGTGTTCAAACAGGATACACCAAGTCTGAACCGTATCAAGTTTTTACGACTGCTCACGTTGTTTACAGTGAATAGATAATTTGGCATTTCCCAAAACTGCTTAAAAGAAAAATAAAAGAGAAATCGGTCCTTAGATTCTATGTGGCTATACCATGCTTGTAAATGACAATCGATTAGCCGACTTTTGAATTTTGAAAGGAAAACTTTTACGTTGGGAACTCCTTGATTTTCCCATACATATCCAAAACCGTAACGATTTAATGTGAGGCAGACTGACGTAACCCAATTGTTTTTACCCCGGCAATGTAAATCATATAACATTTTATACGCTTTTTTGGGAAGACGATTGTCAGGCATATTAACGACATGTATCCAATACTTCACGCATTTAGTATAAATGTTTATATAAAGTGGAAACCTACCAGTTTCTCCATAAACCAAGGCATTAGGCGCTTTTATAGAAACATTCAGGAATCTCTTGAGTGCAAACAAATGTATTTTTTCTATAGCCGAGAGGTTTGCAGTTAAGCCCCATACTTCAGCGCCATAGGCAAGGATTGGCTGGATCTGACAATCAAAAAGTTTGAAGAATAATTTTGGGGCCACACTCTGATATTTCCACAGAAGTTTCAATATAATAATGACCTGATGTTTTGCCCTGGATGCTAAATCCTCAAGGCAATGAGAAAAAGTAAGGCCAGTGGAGAATATAGCACCTAAATATTTATATTGATTAACAATCTCTAGTTGCATACTATTGTAAAACCATTTTTCTTTTGAAGCAATATAACCGCCATTTCTAAACACAATAACTTTTGATTTTTCCAGATTCACTATTAAATCAAGTTTCTTAGCTGTTTTACTCAAAACGTTCAGCTGTGTCTGAAGACCTATGACAGTGGACGCCACGAGCGCCACATCGTCAGCGAACAGCAGAATCAATAGCTCTTTGAAGTCAGGAGATAAAGGAATACCATGCTTACCATACTCTGTAATTTCTTCAGCAAGTTCATTAATAAATAAAGAAAATAAAACCGGGCTACATATTTCTCCTTGCTTTAGACCTTTAGGACACATAAAAATATTAGTTAAGTCTCCCCGTACTTTAACCCTAGCCGTGACAACGGTGTACATACTTTTAATTGCATTGTACATCTTTCCTTTTATACCCTTTTTCTTTAAGACTAACCAAAGTCGATTTCTATCAATCAGGTCGAAAGCCTTTTTAAAATCAATAAAAGCCACGTATAGTTTTTGGTGGTTAGAAAGTTGCTTTTGCACGAGAGACAGGAGTGTAAATATATGGTCAGTGGTACTATAGCCTTTCCTAAAACCAGCCTGTGCATCGTTTATTACACTATTATCCTCGATCCATTTGGTTAAGCGTTTATTCAGAATGTAGCTGTATAATTTAGAACTGATATTTAACAGGGAAATACCTCTATAATTATCAGGGGAATTGATATCACCTTTCTTGTGCAACGGTTGAATAAGAGCTTCACACCATGCAGAGGGAAAGATTCCAGAATCAAAGAGTTTGTTGAAATATTTCTTAAGAAAAAGGAGAACGGTGGGCATAGCATACTTATAGAACTCTCCAATAAGTCCGTCTGGACCAGGAGCTTTGTTTCTTTTTAAAGCCTTTATCGAGTCTAAAATTTCTCCCTCTGTTATATCTTGATCAAGAAAACTGGTATCACAGTCAACATCAAGCAAACAGTCATCTTCTGCATGAAAGCCTGGAGAAGTGGAGTCAGGTAGGGTCAACTCTTCATTAAATAATCGTTCAAAATGCTGAAACCAGTCTGTGTTGGATATTGAGTTTGTCACAACGGAACTACTTCTTATTGACTTCAGAGTCCTCCAAAATTGTTTAGAGTCTCTAGCGTTTTCATTAAGAGTGCGCAGAACACATTGTCGATATAACTGCTGCTTATAGCGGAGTAAATCTTTGTATTGATTTCTCAAATAACAATAATTTAATCTCAGGTCAACGGCGTCAGGGCTACTAGCAAGTTTTACCCGGCTGAACATTCTCAGTGCCTGTCTTACCTGACGGCGTTTAACAGAGCATTCAGTATCAAACCACGGGCTGCGCTTGTCGTTACCAATGATGATATCTCTATTCATGCACTGACCAGCCACAGAAAGACCCTCGTTAAATTTTGCTAGAGCATGTTCGAAATCAATATCGATAAATTTAATAGCTTCATCAAAAATTGAAGTTACAACATCAGATCCAAGTGCACAAACAAAATCATTTTCTTTAGCTGGATCCCACACATATTTTTGAAATTGTGTAATTTTAGGTGCTACCGGTTTCTGACTACGGTTTGGAAAACCTACCTTAAGTTCAACGGGCATGTGTTTGGATTCTATCCGCTGAGTTACTTTCAACTCGTGGCATGATGAAATTAAGCTTCTTGAAGAGATAAAGTAGTCGATTACACTTGAACCATTGTGGGCTATATATGTATAATTGCCGTTTTCATCACCAGGTAGAAGACCGTTCAAAATTACTAATTCAAAGTGCTGACAAATGTTAATTAAATAGTGACCAAAATCGTTTTTTGAACGATCTTTTGACGCACGGAGGAAGTCATCACCGGGATATCATCTCTATTGTTAAAGTCTCCATCATATGTAGAACATTCCTTTGCATTTAGGCCACCTGTTCTTGCATTTAAGTCACCAAAGATGATCAACGGACAATCACCAACTTCTTCAAAAGAATCCATTATGCACTGTTCTAGAAGTGAAACTCCATTATCTATTTCAGTATTTGTATAATAGATACTGTTTGCTGGAGGCAAATAAATCCCAACCAGAAGAACATCTAGGTCTGGAGTTTTAAGCTGAAGTACTATAGTATGATCATATTCTACTCGAATTTGTTTAACCATTTTTGCATAAGTCTTCCTTACAAGAAATGCAATCCCACCTGACAAGCGTGCTGTAGCAGCATCAGATAATCGTATACCAGAACAAAGGAAAACTTTATAATCAGGAAAAAGAAAAGAGGGAAATGTTCTTGAAAAAATTTCTGTTAGAACAACAAAATCAAACTGAGAGATATAATTTTTTACATCTAAGTCATAAACTAAAGACAGACCCTCAATATTGTAGGTCAAAAAGGAGAGGCATTCTTTCTTACTGTCCTTGACACGAGCACGGCCGTTTCCCTAGGTCTCCACGTTGTCTGGAGGATGCAGGGGCACCAGAGGATCGTTATTTCGTCCACAGATACGTCCAGAGCTGTTTTTCGGGTGGGCCCTGGAAAAACTTTCAGTGAGCTGCATCTGCCTGGTCCTCACACGACTTCGGGTACAAGGGCCATAGCCTGGGGACTGACCCTCAGTTTCATTGACAAGGGACACTTGAGAGGGCTGAGGGTTCTTCAGCACACCAGCACCGTCACTCGTTACAACCATTGTCTCCATACAGTCAAAGGACTGGCTCTCCACGTCGGCTGGCGGGTCCACAGAGGAGACTTTCTGTTTAAGCAGAGTCAGGCTATCGTCCAGTACGTCTGCTGGAATCGATGTGGGACTCTGAAGATCCTCTGAAGCGCTGACAGGAACTCCTACCTGGTGCACGTCGTTGCAGCCCGTAGTTACGCCAGGACTTGACGCCTCCCCATGGGAAGGTGGACCAGGTCTTAAGTCACGGCAGTATGTGTGGGCCTCATGGTGGTTGCTCTGGCTCTGGATTCGCTCAAGACGTGCGGGGGTCAGTCCTCTGTTCCTGGGTGTACTGGTTCTGGGCAAGGTGGGGAACTCATGCATGCTGCACAGAGGAGGGGGAAAGGAGGATATGGAAGACGGCACTGGATGTCCAGAAACACAAGATGGAAGGGGACAGGTGGAGGTGGAAGGAGAGGGGTGGATGGCTGTAGGAGGCACAGGGGGATGGATGGAAGTCGGTGATGCACATGGACGGTTGGAAGTGGAGGGTGAAGACGAACAAGTGGAAATGGAAGGCAGAGAGGAATGGATTGAAGTGGAGGTGGAGGGAACACTGGAAGTAGGTGGCAGAGGGGACGAATGGAAGTGGAAGAGGGGAGTGGGTGGAACATGTGCAGAGGGGGACGGTGAAGTGGAAGGTGGAAGGGGGAGTGGGTGGAAGCATGTGGACAGGAGGGGTTCGGGTTGGAAGTGACGGGTGGAGGGGAGTGGGTGGAAGCATGTGGGTGAGGGGAATGGGTA
>CM065714.1:142329165-142349165 GCA_033310375.1 Conus canariensis
ACGGTTTACCATTCTGGCCTGAGATGGTATGAGAAGGCTGTACCCTACGTTTACTTTCATATCTTCTGGCTTCAACCAGGCCCGACAGATACAGACGCCTGCGCTGTTAGTCAGGAAATTTGAGCAACACTCTCAGAGACGCAGGAAACTCGACTGTGTGCTTTCAGTCTTCCCAACAGCGCCCATAGCTGTCCCAACTTTGGTCCGAAAGACTCTACAGATGTAAATAGCTTTAATGGGAACCGAACCACCGATCTCTCAGCCGGAAATCCGCGACGCTAACCACCTCGCCATTACGGCTAGTAGACTGGCGCTTTTTGATGTGAGCCTTTAATCGAGAGATGAGGCAGGATCACCTGTCCTGTAACGTAAATGTAACGGGAATGTGGACTGGTAGTTTTGGTGTGAACAGTAGAATTAGAATAAGACAGTGGTACCTGTCCTGTAATGGGAATATAACTCTAGAAGATGAGACAGGATTATTTCCCTGCAACGTGAATGCAACTCTGTGAAGTGCAAGTTTTAATGTATATAAAGAACAAGTAGGGTAACTCTTATTCCTGTTATAAAATAGATACACGCCCATAACTCCAAACGAATGCTGCTTACGACACCGAATCGCTGAGCAGAAATGAGAACACAGAGCGCACAGAGCAAACAAGGAAACATCCCCTCAAACACTGGTGTTCCAAGCTTGACGGACACATCTACGCAGCAATAACTGTTGAAGAGGACAAGCCAGTTTTAATGTTAACTGTCCTGTCCTATAACATGACTGTAACTCTGTGGACTGTCGCTTTTTATGTGAATTGTAAAACGAGATTTATGAAAGGAATACCTGTCCATGTACCTCTGTGGATTTGCAGTGTTGTGTGTGCTGTAGAACGGAAGAACAGACAGGGGCGTCTGTAACAGGTGTCTGTCATGCGATGTCAGTGTGACTGTGGATTCGCAGATTTTGTGGGAGCTTAGGACTCGCGTTCGTTCGACGTATTAGTGTGCTGAAACTCTTTGGAACTTTACACATTTCTAAAAACACACACACACACACACACACACACACACACACACACACACACACACCAGAAGAGAGAGAGAGAGAGAGAGAGAGAGAGAGAGAGAGAGAGAACATTAACCATAATCTGAACCCCACATCAGCGGTTAACCTATTAACCCGACCAACGAGTCAAAAATGCCAATGCCTACGGTGGCGGATGTTTCGTGTCTCTTCAGCTCAAAGACTTCTTTTGTGAAGAACTAAGTTATGCCTCCCAGGACAGGTCAAGTCATTCAATAAATGGGTTGCTTTGCACAGAGCACATGGTTTTGACGCCAAACATAAATGAGACAATACATAATATTGAACGTCACAACCTAGCAGTTTGTCATCATCACAATCAGACGAGAGATAAAACAGTGTTCGCCTGTCCCGTCATGTGAATACAATGGCATGGACTGGCAGTTTGAATGTGAGCATTATTGCACGAGGCATGAGGCAGGGAGAGGTGTCATGTACATCTTGTCCTTTGATGTTGCCTTCCAGGACTTCATGGTCTGTTTCTGGAACGTCTGCTTAATACATGTGTGTGTATGTCTATAGATAGATAGATGGTGTGTGTGTGTGTGTGTGTGTGTGTGTGTGTGTGTGTGTGGTGTGTGTGTGTGTGTGTGTGTACGTGTATGGGGATCTGTGCGTGTGTGTGTGTGTGTGTGTGTGTGTGTGTGTGTGTGTGTGTGTGTGCGTCTGTGTGTCTGTGTATGTGTCTGTGTATGCCTGTCTGTCTGTCTGTCTGTGTCTGTGTGTGGAGGGAGAAGAAAGTATCCATGGGAACGTTTGTCACTTAGGAGGTCGCCACGTGACAGGTAAGGTCACCTGAATACATTTCTCTACGTGTTATGCTTACTACTTACTTAGACCACCGTCACGTAAAGAGGAACATATAGTGTGCAGTGTCCAGACCGCCTCCGTGTTTCCTACCCGCCCTGCGGCCGTCCCCGCCACGCCCGGCCACGGCACGAGACAACACAACACAACACGCCAACAGCAAGAAGAGGTGAGGTGGACCCTTTGAAACGTCAATCCGATGAACAGCCTTGTATATATCTCTCACTACCTTGAGAATTCTCTGCCCTAGAAGGGCGACACTACCCGTGCGTAGCCTCCTCCTCCTCCTCCCCAGCCCCTGAACCCCTGGGGGGAGGGGAGAGGGAGAAAAAGTCCTTGGGCGCCCCTGAGAGGGTGGGTTGGGGTTGGGGTTGTTGAGAGGGTGGGGTTGAGATGGGGTTCTGTCCGTCACCCCCGTAAGGTCCCGTCTGTCAAGCGGGCTGCCACTACAAAGGGTCTGGCTGAGCGCTGTAAATTATCACCCGACACTAATGTGATGTAGGGGCCGTGTCGGCCGGACAGCGGGGAGACAGCGTTACCAGGTGACGTGTTGTCCTGCTGCCAGGCTTCGGGTGATGGATCTCTCTCTCTCTCTCTCTCTCTCTCTCTCTCTCTCTCTCCTGTCTCTCTCTGTCTCTGTCTCTGTCTCCTGTCTCTCTCTGTCTCTGTCTCTCTCTCTTCTGTCTTCTTTGTCTCTGTCTTCTGTCTGTCTGTCACTTTGTCTTCTGTCTCTGTCTGTCTTCATGTCTGTCCACCTTTATCTGTCTGCCTGTCTGTCTCTGTCTCTGCCAATCTGTCTCCTCATGTCTCTGATCTCTGTCTTTCTCTAGTCTCTGTCTGTCTTCTGTCTCTCTCTCTCTCTCTCTCTCTCTCTCTCTCTCTCTCTCCTCTCTCTCTCTCTCTCTCTCTCTCAGAAACGTTCTTAACACATTCCCTCAGACAGCACCATTCATATTGCTGAGCTGACAGCTTTGGTCCTGGCACTTCCAATGGGCCCTAAATCAAAACATGAAGACTTCCTCATTCTCTCGGACTCCCGTGCTGGTCGTAATCTTAAAGCACCCTGAACGTCTGAATTTGTTTGAACTATACACGTGTATGAAATCTACAAATGTCAGACCTGAAAACACTTTACTTACAGCAGATTCCATGAAAACCTTATTCAGAGATGTCTTATCCAATGTGAGTTTTTGAGTTCCTGAAAGTGTGAACATTGTGCATCTGATCGAAGGTTTACAGATGCAATTCAAGCGTGTTTCCAGATCTGTTTAATGACTTATGTGTATGTGAATTTTTAAAAACATCTTTGGAAACTGTGTCTGTGACGAGGCGACATTCCTGATATGCCCCCTTGACGTCGGATGGGCTGTGAAAAACATAAACGGAGATAGGACTCTCTCTCTCTCTCTCTCTCTCTCTCTCTCTCTCTCTCTCTCTCTCTCTCTCTCTCTCTCTCTCTCTCTCTCTCTCTCTCTGTTTGTGCTGTTGATTTTGTTTGTTTTTTGTTCTCGTTTTCTCCCTCTATTTTTTCTTATTGACCAGTAACTCTTGTGACCTTTTCTTTCGCTTCCTCTATCCTTATGTCCCTGCATTTTAGTATGTATTTATATGTATTTATGCGTGCGTGCGCGCGCGCGCGCGCGCGCGCGCGCGTGTGTGTGTGTGTGTGTGTGTGTGTGTGTGTGTGGTGTGTGGTGTGTGTGCGTGCGTAAAGTTAGGATTAGGAAGGGAAAGGAGGCGGGGATGGGACACAGGGGAAGGGGGGGGGGGGGGTCTGTTCGAACTTTCTTTTTAAAATCTCTACGTATGCATTGTATAGTTATTCTTGCTTCCAGATAGGCAACATAGAAACGTCAGTGGCTGAAAATGCCAGATCATTGCAGCAAAGACCTGACTGACCACGAGCTAAGTATTTGTCAGGTTTCAATACAGCGATCAGATTACTATATGATGTAATGTGACGTATGCAACATCCCAGTCGTGTATAGGTCCCTAAAGAAATATTCTTCGTTCTCTGGAAAACTGACTGAAAACTGCAAAAGAAAATGTCTATATTTAAATGAAGAAGACATTACAAACGGCCATGAAATGAATGAATATTTTCACCCTGAAAAACGCAAATTGAAGACAGGGGCACACGTGCGCTTCTGGGGGCTTTATGCATTTAGTTGTATTCTCTAGAGTTTTCACTAGGAGGAAAAATACAATTAACAGCATTGACACAAGGACGAAGATTGTTTTGTAATGATAAAGAAGAATACTGATGATTGCACTGAGCAACCATCCATTCGACAGTGAAATATGCAACAGAACAACCCTGTCTTAACAAATCACGTCGGATTGTTTCAGAGTTGATAAGAATGCCATTTTAGCACTATCCACTTGTAAAGGGAGAAGTAGAGAAGAGTGGAGAGAAGAGCAGGACACGGGGAAGTGAGCGAGTGGACACATCATCTACCACATCAACATCACCCCATTGTCTTTCTCTTTCTTTTATTTCAAATCATAGAGGAACCAACCAGACCTGTATGGACTGAACCGATCTATTAGGACATAGACAATGATCACCATAATCATGATTTCTGCAGTGGAAATAAAATCAGTCCAGAAATCATAAATGGAGATAGATGAAACAAAAAAAGAAAAGAAAGAGGATACAAATAAGTTTTGCGTGTCAGCTGTGCTCACTGAGCATAAGCATAGAATGATGATGAAACAGAAACCAATTCATATAGTTGTGTTTCTCTAAGGCATGTGACTCATTTAGGTAACAATGGTTGCGCGCGCGTGCGCGCACACACACACACATACAGACGCACACACACACACACGCACGCACGCACGCACGCACGCACGCGCGCACACACACCACACACACACACACACACACACACACACACACACACACACACACACACACACCCAGAAGACATTTCCCTGTGAAACTGTCCATCATGACCATTGTATTGTGACAATGGAATCACTCACGCTGAGAATAATTTGACTTGAGGGTTGTCAAATATCATTTTCCTTTTGTCGCTGTATGTGTATGCTTTAGCTCATTGCTGTCAGCTGAATTCGGCTTGTAGGGAGCGTGGCATTTACGACCAAGAGGGATCAAGATACGACGAGACTGCACAGAGAATAATAATAACAATAATGATATGCTCGTAGACTTTATGTTCAGAAGAATGTGTTTTTTTCCCGAAACATCTCTTTGCCCAGAGCTTTCTTTTGCTACCCTTAAGCATTGCACGAATGTCATTAGCTGTAACAAACAATCTAAGCGAACTATTGCATTTGATGCTTCCCTAGCGTACAATTTTCACCCGTAAAACAGAATGAGGTTGCATAGACGAATTTGCATCCTTTCCTTGTGTGTGTGGTGTGTGTGTGTGTGTGTGTGTGCGTGTGCGTGTTGTGTGTGTGGGTGCGTGTGGTATGCTTGAAGCGTCCGTGTACGTTCGCCCTGATATGTATATTAGTGCGCGTGAGAGATACACTTAGAGGAGAGAGAAGCTGGAGGATATCGGGACTGTTACCCTTTAAAAAATCGATTCCATGTATGTGTGTCAAAAATAAAGTTCTCGCTCACACACACACACACACACACACACACACACAGAGTTCACTTTAAACATGCTAAAACGGCTTAAAACTTGATCTGTATTCCGCAAAAGAATTAAAATAATGTAAAAATTTTTGCACTTATACAAACTGGTAATACAATCGAATCAAACTCGACAAAACATAGTTCTGGTGGAGTCTGCAGTAAAGTGCTGATATCTACTGTCACGCTGATCACAAGAACATAAGAACCTGTTTCATAGTAAGTGACTCACAGCATTGTATGCACCATGGAGCCGCCTGGCCTTTTAATTAAACTATGTGTGTTTGTGTCAAAGGATTCGAGAGAAGAAACAGACGTAATGGACATCACTGTATCAGGGAGTAACATCAGTTCCACAGCAGTGCGATCACTCCAAGTCAACGGCATGAAAGCAGAGTGCGCTCCCTTTTGATGCAGAAAAAAATGGATATTTTTATGCTAGCAACTTTTTCTGTAGCCTGGTGATTTTCTGCAAAACACACCGAGCATACAAACTGACCCGTTAATACTCAGCTGTAGGGGAGGCCCACAATTATATCAGTATTCTTTTATGGTTTTGCAAAGGCCAAGGGAAATTGGAACAGATTTTTTTCCTTGATTGTTGTTTTGTTGTTGTTGTTTTTTCCCCCACACATTTTATTCAAGTACAACCGGAGAGGTTACAAATGCGCAGAAAGAGGACAGTGCGCGGAGATGTTCACACATATATAATAGGTATATTCATGCATGACCTACATAAATTATTGATACATAAATATTTTTAACTACTGTGAAAAGTAGAGCAAAACAATAAAAAATTGAAATATTTAAAAAAAAAAAAAAAAAAAGAATAAAAGTAACAATTGTAACAGTTACCGTGCACTTACATAGATCAATCAGCAGAGCATATATAATTAACTTAGGCTTTTCCTCTGTGCGTGTATGTGTGCGCGCGTGCGCGCGCGAGTGTGTGTGTGTGTGTGTTGTGTGCGCGCGCGTGTGTGCGCGCGCGCGTGTGTGTGCGCACACGCGCGATTGTAACATATTATTGCTTGTTCCCCAAGAATCCTGCTCTTTTAGGTTTCGTGGTTGTATTCTCCTGCACTTCCCCCTTGGCTGCATATAGTGCCCCCCCCCCCCCCCCCCCCCCCCCCCGCCCCCCTTCCCTTAAAACAAAAACAAAAAAAACTATGCAGAGCAAAGGATGAAAACAAAGATAACGGCAGTCCCACACATGACACACCTCTTGGGTGGGTTAAACCTTTCAATACGAGACGCTGCAAGGTCACACAATGTGAATAAGAAATATGAGTTTGTCTCTTAGGTTCTGTGCATTCATCACTTCTGTTTCACCAGAGCATCTTCAAGCAATATTGGTTGATGCCAGATCTGATCACGGATAATAAATGTCGGTAATGATGTTTGTAGCAAGTGTTTTAGATAAATTCTCTTTCATTCATGCATTGATTCATTCCTACGTTTCTCATTTTTCGCCAAACCGACCTCGAAGTTTTCAAAATGTGTTCAAAGCAGCGGCGCAGTGTCTACATAACCCACGCCTTTTCTTTCTTTCTTTCTTTCTTTTCTGTCTCAGCTTCTGTGGTCCCTCAATGGTATTATTCCTTCGCCGTACATTACCCCTATACACAGACCCACCAAGGAAGCCCCACAACCCCAGCACACTGACCGCCTTCAAGCTGCAATCTTTATCAGTCGCCATATGCCAACCCACCGGAGGAGACACTGCGCTAGTGTTGAGTAGGTAAATCACTTTGGTGAAATTTTGTAGTACCTGTTTTGATCCAGTTCATGCAGGACACAACCCTCTAATCCCCGTACCAATGATCATGATTGCTCAGTCACAGAGTCAGTGTGACTGGGTGTCCTTCTGCAGGAGGGGGGTGGGGGAGGGCCGGGAGAGGGAGAGGGGAGGGGGTGCCACTGCGTTCGCGCGTCAGCCGTCTATATATGAATTTGCCGACACCATCGACATGGACACACACTCGCCACAGGCACACACGTGGACAGGACATGGCAACCGAGGTCACGACAAGAACACAGCAAGAAGGACCGCATAATCTTGACACGTCTTGAATGATGGTCACTGTGGATGACGTAGATGATGTGATGGAGCTCCCGTTTGGGTCAACTTCTACATGACAGGGTTATACTTTACATGGGCTTCGATGAAACGTCCATGTGTGATGGACAGATATCTGCAATGCTGGTCAAGATATCGGAGGATCCAGTCTGGAGAGACCACTCAGAACTGTATGTCCAGTCTCCCCATTGTGACAATTGTGCTCAATACCTTTGTATCGGAGCCGAGGGGAACAAAACAAATGAGGCAGGTATTGTCCCTGATGAGACTCAAACCCACGACTCTAAGTCCGCAGTATGAAGGCCAGTGCTTAACAAAACTGGTTATGATAAAACAGAATATTAAGCGCTACTTCAACTACCACTATTATTGCTACTACTACTCCTATTCATCCTCCTCCTCCTACTACAAACACTACTCCTACTACTGCCACCACTACCACCACCACCAATGATATGATGACAACAACAACAAAAACAATGATAATGATGATAATGATAATAATAATGATGATGATGATATAAGAATCAACAAGTATGAAAAATATTATTCAGAACATTAGATGTATAGTGAGGGTTTTCAAGCCGTAAAAGTCCACCTCCACGTGTGGTTCGAACCCACGACCGTCAGCCCCTGCACGCAAACGCTCTAACCATTTGACCATGGGCCGCTCTTTACTTTGTTTTCAATGAGTCAAATGTTCTACTCCTCTTTAAAGTGCTTGGAAGGTTGTCCTTTTCTTCCTACTTTCCGTCTTCTTTTCTTTCTTTCCTTCCACCTTTTGCTCTCTATCTTGCTGTCTGTCTTTCTTTCATCCTCTGTCTTTCTCTCTTTCCGTCTTTCTTTCTGTCTTTCCCTTCTTCTTACCGTTCTCTTTTTTTTTCGCATATGTAAACCTCTCCTTGTTCCTACTGTAAAGAAACGCACAAGGGGAGATCGGGTTCGGGAGAAAGTTGGACTAGGTTCATCCAAAAAAGACAAATGAGTCAGGCCCAGTGAAGATTTTCTTTCCTTTAATTTGGTCTATAGCTTTTTATGCATAAAAGGGGCTGGTGACAATGCCCAACAAAAAGGAAATAGTAAAACAAAAAAGAAAGGTAAAACAAAAAGAAAGTAAAACTAACAAAGAAAGGTAAAACTAACAAAGAAAGGTAAAACTAACAAAGAAAGGTAAAACTAAAAGTAAAACGATAAGAAGGGGAAAAAGGGCTCTAGCAACCGTAGCCTGTAAAAAAAATGTAAACGAACGTAAACCACAAATGCATCTTACACCATTGCATAGGTCACATACATCCGAATCATTGCATAAATACTTCAACGTGACATAGAGTTTCATTTTGCGAAAAGACAAAACTACCTCAATCTCAGGGATGAAATATCCCTCATTCTACTGCAAACCAGAGCATATCATCCAGGAGAAACACAATCAGGACTGTGCTATACTATGGCATTCAGAACCATACGTTCAGCCACTATAGCTCTTTTAGTCTCTTCAATGGATTTGCGCAGAGGTTATCAACAATGATAACCTATCCAAACAAGAACTAATCGAGTGACAAAACGACCACTCTGAAACCAGGGTAAACCTAACCTCAAAGACACGGTTCAACCCAGTGCTGCCCTAAGTCAGAACAGCAACTGCCAATTATGTGGGATTCATGTCCCCAACACAATTATTCCATCTCATTCCATGTGTTCCGTCATAATTGCTCATCACTTCGCTTCTATAATTAAGCAACATGGGATAACAGACTGCATCCCCAAATTACAACCAGTCAAGGGAATCGACTGTGAACATAATCAAGCGCAACACTTCGACTTATGGAATGAAAAAAAAAAACCATGAAACGGCAACAAAGAAATATGCGAATTTCAGTCGGCATTAAAGGCAAACAGCCTATATAGGCAACAAGCCTGTAACCTTCAACATGCATATAAGGGAGACAGATACATACAGCCGGTATGGTAACATGTTCTTGAGAAAAGAAATGTACTCAGTAGACAGACAGAGAGAGAGAGAGAGAGAGAGAGAGAGAGAGAGAGAGAGAGAGAGAGAGAGAGAGAGAGAGAGAGAGAGAGAAGAAAGAGAAAGAGTTATGGCTTATCGCTCCGGTCAAAAAGCAGTGCAAAATCATCTATTACAATAGCCCATAACACACAACAATATTGCCTTACCGGCCATTATTTAACAACTCCTGTCTCAACTGCTCAATTATAAAAATCCTAGAAACACTACTAATAATCTGTCTACTATATCACAATACTCTCTACTTATTCACTTATTATTTAACAAATTACAATAAACATGATACTTATAAGGACTCCATAACTTCTGTATTTTATTTCATTTATTTATCTTTTATTGTCACAGAACATAATCTAACTTCGTTTTTTTTCCATTCACGTATTATCCAATCGTGCCCTCATAGCACTTTCCATTGATGATGCGCATGCCTTTTTTATAGACAGATCTTTACGTGGGGCAACGCATTCTAAATGCCAGTTTGCATTTGCAACCATAATTCTATAAGCAAACTGACTCTATGCAACCAAGCGCGAAATAACCTGTACATCTGCCTAATAAATTTCTAAAGATGCTGGCCGACGATTATCCGAATCTCTAACTGAATTTCTATCCTGCACAGACCCATCAGTCCTTAATCTACACATCCATGCACAGCATGGAGACTACATCTTTATCTAATTGCTCAAAATACAAACAATATTAAAATAGCTCATTTAGGAACCACGAAATCCAGTCTGCAATTAAGTCAGTCTTTCCTTCCAACATGTATTTATACATATAAGCAACCAAATATGAACTCGACTTCTCAAATAATTTCAAAATCTTAGTGCTCAATAAAACCTATATAAAACCCAAAGGGTCAAGAATACACAGCAAGAAACAATCAACTTTCATTTCATAATCATTTCATAATAACAATGCAGCATAGCAAACCACAAAGTACATAGTACTTAGATGCACGGCCAGAATACAGAAATGAAGAAATGCATAAACTTACATTTCTGGTGCCGTCAGAACACCATCACCACATTCACAGAATAAAGTGTAGTCCTCTCTGTTTGAGATTTGGGGCCTGACTGAATAACTCAGTAAATTCCCAAGGTCCAACGCTTCCATTGGCGCCACCTAGGAACGCCATCTATCAGATCCCTAGCCCTCATGAATATTTATAAGGGTCTTACATGTTTAACAGCACCAATTAACTACAAACTTCATATCACCTACATGTCCCTCTAACCTAAGCATACAACATCTTCTCAAACATTGCGTGATCCTAGGTCTCACAAGTTTGAAATAAAAAAAAAATAGTAATCAGAACTATTTCCTTAAAATCCCCCCAGGCTGAGCAACCATAATTAGTAAGCCCCTCCCACACCTACCTTGTGAATTGGAGCTGGCATATCAGTGGCACCTCCATAAACTTTCCCCGATCTCTTCCCCGGTTTATCCGAGAGTATTTCCCCTTTGGAATTTCCGGCCCGTCGCCGGTCAGTGCCCACAAAGGGTTTCCACCTTAGATCGCCCCACAGCTTATCAGGGTCATCAGACTACCTGCCTCTGTTAATTTAAGCATCAACAGTGGCACTCCTCAGTGAAAGCACACAAGAATCTCTGGTACACCATAGGTGGTGTACACATACACAGAGTGAATGTGTCACTACACCAAACAGTAGAACATAAATTAACCCTGACGCTTTGTGTCAAACGCCAAACCACTGAAAGTCCACCTGAAAATGTTCATTAGTAATAACACATTCACGTTTGGATGGTGCGCAAGAGTTGTATTACTTGTTGAAGAAAAAAAAGGTAAAAGGTGGGGGGGGGGGGGAAGAGAAGGGTGGAAGGCCCACCTTAAAAGAAAGGAAAAAAAACGTTAACAGAATTTCTTCCTTAAAAGAAAGGAAAAAAAACGTTAACAGAATTTCTTTTCATGTAGAAAAATAGGAGATTGGAGGGGGGGGGGGGGGGTTGTCCTTTAACAACCTGAGCACCATCTGTCCTCAATCAGCTGTTTGAATCGCACAGTCAGCATGAAGACAAAAACTACAACAGGAACATTTTTGTTCAGTGCTGTGATGGTGCGCTTTGCTCGGCTGGCGATTTATTACTCACTTCTTTCGATATCAGTCCCGCCTCTGACAGACACTAGGGCTGTGGTTGTCCTTCGGCGTGTCTGACACTATCCTGAATGGTTGACTCATATCTACCAGGTAGCGCACAACCTCGTCAACTGGTTACAGACTCTCTTCCGCATCTCCTTTCTGTGGTATGGCATTCTGCAAGGTTCGGTTCTTGGACCCATTCTGTATTCCCTTTACCCATAACACAATTTGTAAATTCAATCCAAAATATCGAAAAAACGTTGATGGCAAACTACTACTTAAAATCGTTACTACTTAAAGTATCTCTATCAGTCCATTTTTTATGTATGAAAAAAAACACTTTCCTGGCGTGAATCATGTACCCAGTCGCAGGAAAGGTTAGAGCGGTAGAAGGAGAGAGACGGGTTTCGCTTCCAACCGTCTTGCCGTACCTCTGATACGGTGAACTCCTACAGTTACCTGTGCTCACAGAAGTACGCTATGGGTAGTAAACCTTTTCAGCCTTTTAATTAAAGTTTGCATGCTCTGCTAATCGCGACCACAATGCCTGCAATTTCATCTTTATAAAATATCCAGCATATGTCTGTGGAATTTCAATGTGATCGACGTCGCTGAGAACACACACACACACACACACACACACACACACACACACACACACACACACACACACGCACACACATACACACACCACGCACATATACACCACACACACACGCACGCACACACACATTACATCACACACACACACGCGCGCGCACACACACACACACACACACACACACACACACACACACACACACACACACGCACGCACGCACGCACGCACGCACGCACGACACACACACACACACACACACACACACACACACACACACGCACGCACGCACGCACGCACGCACGCACGCACACACACACACACACACACACACACACACACACACACACACACAATCTTGTCGGCCTGGCAGCTGACTAAAGCCTGCATGCAGCTGCTTTGAGAGGGATCGTCAGTGATCGTGTTTGCACGGTGCAGTCTCTTCAGTGTCATCTACCGAGCTGGTGTAGGCATTTATGGCGTTAGAGTGTGCACCTGCCCGTAAACCGTCTGTCTCTCAGGAGAACCGCCACCTGCACTCGGTATGTATGGCAAAGCCTCTCTCTCTCTCTCTCTCTCTCTCTCTCTCTCTCTCTCTCTCTCTCTCTCTCTCTCTCTCTCTCTCTCTCGTTGTGAAACACCTTCTTGAGTGAAAAGGGTCATTATCGTCGTCATCACCATCGTCGTCGTCGTCGTCGTCATCATCGTCTGTCTCACACCTTAGAGGTCCAGCCATCTCTTCTGTGTGGTCTTTGCTGCCACCACCCAGCATTGTGCCCTGCAAAACTGTCTTGGACAGCGAGTTGTGGTGGGACACATACATGCGCATGCAAGGCAAGCTTACAGTGTCTGAAAATTACACAGAGATGTTCTGGAGTTCAAGAAGTCCCTCAAGGTTAGACTCAGATCAAGCGAGAAACGCCGGCCTCGTGTTGAAGTGCTACGATACGCTCAATACAAGAAGAACGTCCACTGGGTTGGTCTCTGTGGTTTTTGGACGTAAGACTTTTTTTTTTTTTTTTGATTGTTGTTGTTGTAGTTGTCGTAGCCTGGCTAAAAGACTCCAGGGATCATCCGAACAGCCAGAGTACTTGAACACTATGGTACAAATGCATCAGCTGGGGATGAGAACATGACGTGTGTGACCGTTTTTGATTACCCCGCCACGTGGGCAGCCACACTCCGACTTCGAGGGATTTTGGAGACTGATAATGTTATGCTAGGAGCTTGTCGCGACTGAGGACAATCCCCGCAAACTATACAGAGCATAACAACATTTTGATGTAGCCTTGGTGTTCTAGCCTATGTCAGTTGGTCTGACACAGGCTTAAGCCAGGGCCATTTTTAAATTGATTTCTTTGTCAGCTTCGAAACTTGTAACGACTACTTCCCTCCTCCATTCCCCCAAGCACGCCGTTTTTTATCTATGCCACAAGATATTAGCCGGCTCGTGGCATTTTAATGATAATTGACTCGTGACAAAGTTATCTCCATAGCACATTCACGAAAGTAGTCCTCAAAGCAAAATGTCAGCAGACAACATGTACTAAGACACTCTATAAAAGATCTTTTAGACAATGATATTGTTAGATATTTGCATGTACACATACTAATTCTATTTCTTTGTGCTTTTCCAAGTTTTAATTTGTGAAATTAATGTCTCCTTTCATTGAAAATGAAAAGGAACAGCCACAACTTTTCACTCCCCTTTCCATCCCGCCCCCTTCCCCCCCCCCCCCCCCCCCCCCCCCCCCCCCCCCCCCCCCCCCCCCCCCCCCCCATCCCACCTCTCTTTCTCCGGCATGATGTCAACAACTGAAATTAATTCAGCCGTGGCAGAGAGTGTATATCATTTAAGATTTAATGAAAAGAGGAAACCGCTCAACCCGCCTGTCATGCTTTACCACTCACACGACAAGTAGAGTGACACTGACCTTTAGCTGTATGTTCACAGCCAGGGAGAGAGACAGTCAGATTTATTGCCCCATTTTCCTTGATTCTGCGAGCAGACAGAAGTTAAATAGCATCATGGTGACAGTAATTGTCATGAGGAGGAGAACACATCCACGATACAATTTGTGTCTTTGTACAACCAAATTTCCTGACTTGCTGATGTCCAAACGTTTATCTTTTCACCCAAACACCCCATTTTGACCTCTTCTAGACTGTACCTCACTGCTTTCTTGACGAAGTTTTCTCTACGAATCAAATTCGCTGTAAAACATAAACATAGTGGCCGCTATTGTTCTTCAAGACTTGTTACTACAATATGACCCGCTGCCAACACTCCACAGATAAGCATGGACAGCGGAGGAGGGAAAGGTTAACTCCAGTCTTTCCACATCATGCTTCTCTCCCTTTTCATTCTCTCGGACACTTCCGTAATGCAGTTAACATACAAGCTCGGCCCCGTGCCCCCTATTTTGAAGTCTGCTTCAGAGCCGTCACAGCGAATTAGCCAACGTGTGGTTTATAGGGAGGCGGCAACAGAAGTGCCCTTGTCCCCTTCCCGCCTGACAGCTTGGACATATCGCCTCTGTCTCCGCTCTTCTTCCATAGCGGTGACGAATGCCGGTGTCGCATGCTACTTCCTCCCCAGGTGGTGTCGTCCCCATGGGGGAATTCGTCGTCGACCAAAATGTCCATAAGGAGGGGTAGAGAAGAGTGGGGATTGAGGGTGGGGGGTGGGGGGTGGGGTGGGAGTTGTTGTTTGAGTCGTTTGGAAAGTTCCCTAAACATTATTTCTAATCCTTCAAAATATATCCACGGGACTTTTCCTGTCATCAAAGAACATGATTTGAATCTGAAACTTCCTCTCTCCTTCTTCTTGACTGGAGGCAAAAAGGAGTGAAGTTGTTGTTGTTGTTGTTGCATTGTTGTTTTTGTTTTTGTTGTTGCTGTTGTTGTTGTCGTTGTTGTCGTTGTTGTCGTTGTTGTTGTTGTCGTTGTTGTCGTTGTTGTTGCTGTTGTTGATGATGATGATGTTGTTGTTGCTATGGGTGTGTGCTTTTGAACTCATTGGTCTGCAAGAGGAAGTCAGTTCAGACGACAGCAAAACTAGTGTCAACCTGCCACCATTCCAATCAACAACAACAACAAGGAATCAACATCACGATGACTGAAGAGACCTTGGATGAAGTGGACCATCCCGGGTGTCATGAGTTCATTGTGAGTAAGGACGGATGATCAGCAACGAAGACAACACCGAGGTTCGCTCTGGCTACGTCTGCAGTGGTAAGACTGGACACCATCAGGATATCCAGATCTATCTGCTTCCCTGTGAATGCAACATTCTGCAAGTCGCTTGTGGTAACACCTCCTTTCCTCTCCTTCCCTCAGAACTCTGAGGTTCACCAGCGGTGAGATGTCTGCGTGTGCAACCGTTGTTTAGTCCCATCATCAAGGCACCCACATTCTGTCTTCGGGGACAATGTCTAAACATGACACCATTATGCATGTACATCATTTTGTGTGTCATCCACCCTACCACTGTCACACAACAACTACTCTTCTCCGAAAAGGTAGTGTGGGATTTAACGGGCATGCAAGATTTGTACGTCATACAACAACTACTCTTCCCCGAAAAGGTAGTGTGGGATTGAACGGGCATGCAAGAGTTGTACGTCACACAACAACTACTCTTCCCCGAAAAGGTAGTGTGGGATTTAACGGGCATGCAAGATTTGTACGTCACACAACAACTACTCTTCCCCGAAAAGGTAGTGTGGGATTTAACGGGCATGCAAGATTTGTACGTCACACAACAACTACTCTTCACCGAAAAGGTAGTGTGGGATTGAACGGGCATGCAAGATTTGTACGTCACACAACAACTACTCTTCCCCGAAAAGGTAGTGTGGGATTGAACGGGCATGCAAGATTTGTACGTCACACAACTACTCTTCACCGAAAAGGTAGTGTGGGATTGAACGGGCATGCAAGATTTGTACGTCACACAGCAACTACTCTTCCCCGAAAAGTTAGTGTGGGATTGAACGGGCATGCAAGATTTGTACGTAGTGTGGGATTGAACGGGCATGCAAGATTTGTACGTCACACAGCAACTACTCTTCCCGAAAAGGTAGTGTGGGATTGAACGGGCATGCAAGATTTGTACGTAGTGTGGGATTGAACGGGCATGCAAGATTGGTACGTAGTGTGGGATTGAACGGGCATGCAAGATTTGTACGTAGTGTGGGATTGAACGGGCATGCAAGATTTGTACGCACGCGTTCAGGCACGGGACCTTGGTTTAACGTCTACGAGGTAGAGGACGAGGGATGGGAGAGAAGCGGGGAGGGGGGAAGGGGGGGAGGGGGTACTGGAGTCTGTATAGAAGTTTACTCCGAAGAGAAAATCCTCTCCAGCGCTGAATATCTCCAGTGGGAATCGCTAACTGGACCATGCCACAAGAGTCGGACGTCTGACAAACTAGGTCAACCAGCCCCCCCCCCCCCTCTCTCTCTCTCTCTCATTCCCCTCCCCCCAATTCCCTCCTCCTCCTCCTCACCACCTTCGGTAGTATTTATCCTGTATTACATTCCTGCCGGAGCAGGGCTCGGATTTCTGTTCAGCTGATAGTGAGTGAACACGGAGATGGACAACTTGGTATGATCAGCTTGTGAACAGACCCATAGTATCACTGTCTGCTCGGGGGCCAGAATATATCAGCTGGTAGAGCGCCGGACTCGTAATCCAAGGGTTGCGGGTTCGAATCTCCGCCGGGCCGTTTCGGTACAGGGGGATTTTTCCCTCGGAGTTAACATTGGTTCTGACATCATTTCCCATACAGTCCTTCGAATGAGACTATAAACCGAGGTTTCGTGTGTGAACGCACGCATAACATCTTGCACACACGTCAAATCCCATCACCAACTTTCGGAAGAGAAGGCCAGTTTGGCCGTTCGCATGGATGACACGTTACACATAGCATGCACCTTCCCCGAAGATGGGGTATGGCTGCCTTAATGGCGGGATAAAAAAAAACGGTCATGCACACAAAACCACTCCCTTTGTTGGGTAGATGGGATTAATACTTGTCTGTCCATATAGGGAGTGTCCGCAGGAGTATCAGCCTGCGTACGCAGAAGGAGAAGAAGAAGAACTGTCTGCTCTTCAGAAGTTGTCAGATTCAAAGTCCTCTATCAGGTGGCTCAGCCTGAACACCCCCCCCCCCCCCCCTCCTTTCCATACTGGACTCTGTCAGCTGATGTGGAGTGAAAAAGTCAAGGTGTTCGCGATTAGATACAATGGAAGGTTTCAGCCTCACGCGACAACTGATCGTCTGGCAAGAAGACTGTAGTATATCCTCAGACAAAATCATCATCTCACAGTCATCAGAAGCCATAGGCTGTCCTGCTACAGGCATGCATTTCCCTCTGACCCCCTCCCTGTCCATCACCCTATTTCTGTAGTAGATGCGGACAGAAAGGACTTGACTGGTCACTACACCTCTGACCTGTTGCATAGGACTGAAGACATCCATAACTGGGCAAGTGGCCTCCTACCCGCGAGTTACGGGAGAGAGAGAGAGAGAGAGAGAGAGAGAGAGAGAGAGAGAGACGGACAGACAGACAGACAGACAGACAGACAGACAGAGACAGAGACAGAGACAGACAGTCAGAGAGAGACAGAGACAAAGACTGAGGGAGAGACAGAGACAGACAGACAGACAACAGACAGACATACGGAGACAGAGACAGAGACAGAGACAGAGACAGACAGACAGACAGACAGACAGGCAGACAGACAAAGACAGAAACAAGACAGAGGCCGAGACAGAGAGAGACAGAGAGAGAGACTGTCAGCGCAAACAAAATTTAAGAGATAGGAATAAAGGGAGCATGTGTGAAAGAGAGCGATTCATAAAATGAGAAGAAGAAGAGACAATGACAATGACAACGCTTAATTGTCCATTCAACATTTACGCCCTTTCGACAAGGGGGTACGTTTGAAGAGAGAAAGAGAGAGAGAGAGAGGAGAGGAAGAGAGAGAGAGAGAGAGAGAGAGAGAGAGAGAGATTGGAAGGGGCTAGGTGGGAGGAAGAGGAAGGTGGAGGCGAGACAGAGAGTTTGAGCCGCCCTCCCCACCCCACCCCTCCAACCCCTCCCTCCACTCACCTTTCCATTCCTTTCCGTCTCCCCTTCCACCGCCACTCTGCTCCCCCCCCCCCCCCCCCTCCTTCTCCTTCTCCCCCTCCCTCCCTCCCTACCTCCCCCTCCGGCGACGTTCCCAGTATTTCTCAGAGGAGGTTCCTCGGGATGTTTTGTCTATTTAACCCGAGCGCTTCACGACATTTTGAACGATTGAAAGGCTCCCTCTCCTCTCCACCCCGCACCCCCACCCCACCCCACCACCCAATCACCCCGCCCGTGGACATTATTATGCATCATCGCCTATAGAGGAGGTCAATTACTAACTCCCCCTGATAACGAATTGATTGACAGAGAATTTCTGCCGGGTGAGGGACGTTTTCAGGTGGGGGGGGGGGGGGGAGGGAGGCGAGAGAGAGAGAGAGAGAGGACGTAGTGGGCGGCTACACCAGGTTTAACCACGGGGCCAAGGGGGAATTCCGAAAGGTATTAAACTATGACACCGCTTGATGAATATTGCATTAGTCCAGCGCTTCATGAAACGTGCCGTGTGGCCCTCACGTCACGACGTGCTAAATCATCACACACGGCACACAATCGTCACTTGTCTGGCTCTGGCGCCGTACGTACTATGTGCCGAGGATGACCGGAGAGGGCTGGGGGGGGGGGTGGGGGGGGGGGGGGCAGTAGTTTCCTCCTCCTCTTTCCAGGACGTGGCAGTTTATCTGCTGCGGCTGACAAACGAGCCCGGAGACTGATTAAGGGGGGGGGGGGGGGGGGGATTCGGGGGGGGGGGGTAGGGGGGGGAGGATTCTTTCATGGCGGCGTGTCTTGCTTGGGGCTGAAGGGCTTGAAGGCACAACCAACTTGATGGGGGGGGGCGGGGGGAACATTAAGTCGGGGGGGGGGGGGGGTGTTATGAATACAGCTTCATCCTGCCTGAAAGAGAAAGAGACAAGATGTGTGTGTGTGTGTGTGTGTGTGTGTGTGTGTGTGTGTGTGTGTGTGTGTGTGTGTGTGTGAGAGAGAGAGAGAGAGAGAGAGAGAGAGAGAGAGAGAGAGAGAGAGAGAGAAGAGAGAGGAATGTTAACGTGGCTTAATTGAAACATCTAGAAATGAGAACTTGTTCTCGCGCTCGATTTCTGAATACTGACCTGAACGGTGATACCCTGTTTTGCCCCCCCCCCCTCCCCCCCCCCTCCCCCTCCCCCCCCCTCCCCCCCTTTTCCAATTAACCACGGTGCAATTCGCCCCCTAGCATTTTCGCTCCGCCTGTCTTTTGGGTGTCGTGCTGTCCCGAATCTGGCATCCCAATTATTAATCACTGCACTATCACGTTTACCGTTTTGTGAACGAAATGTATCTGACTGTGTAACACTCAAGCCACAAGCAAGACCGTACGCTCGCAAGCCCTATTAATGTGCACACGTGTGCATGCATACACACTCACATCCATGTGCGCATATACAAACGCAAGCACTGACTCAAAGACACACAGAGACGTATGAGCGCGAGTACGCGTGCGCCCCCCCCCCCCCCCCCCCCCCCCCCTCGCCCCCCACACATTCTCCCCCACAACTAATCAAAAGACATTTCTAATTGCGATA
>CM065714.1:142361665-142366665 GCA_033310375.1 Conus canariensis
GTGTGTGTGTGGTGGTGTGGTGTGTGTGTGTGTGTGTGTGTGTGTTTTCAGATGGGGGCTTGGGGGAAAGGGGGGCGGGGATACATTTAAGTATGTCATGTGTAGTAAACGTATCAGAATGAAAGTGTCAGCACACCATACATTAGTACACGAATGAATCCAGACGTTTTGTATCAAACGTTGAAACATTCAAGTCAGCATGAGACTGGCCATCTGTAAACAAATAACACACAGACATTGCATGGTGAGCGTGAGTTAGTTTGTTTTTTTTATAAAGAAGAAAAAAAAAAGGGGGGGGGGATGGGGAAAGACGGTGGGGGGGGGGGGAAGTAGGAGGATGAAGGCCCCACCTATTTACAAAAAAAAATTATTAAAAAAAAAAGAAAAAATGGAAAATCTGGAGGTCGGAGTGGAAAAAAACGAAAAACAAAACCAAACCCAAGGAGGCCACATCTATTAAAAAGATTTTTTTTCATTTAAAAAAAAAAAACACTAAAAAAAAGGGGGGGGGGGGGACAAGAAGAGAAATGAAAAAGTGGAAAGAATGGTGGCTGGAGGACTAAACAAAAAAGAAAAAAGAAAACCCTACGCTGCACTCCAGTGCACTGGACGTAACACTACTAAAGCTTGATGGCGATGGCCACTACTGACGTTCGTTACTGTCAGTTTCAACGTCCACTGACACCACAGATGATAATTTATGACGGACGGGTTTAGCCTTTCCAGGAGAGCGGGTTGGGGTGGGGTGGGAGTGTTCCAAAGGGAGTGTGTGAGGGGGGATGGCAGGTTATCTAATACTACACTGAAGCCACCGGAACGACAGCATTTTAAGATAAAGGAATGAAAATGGCAATTTTTTTTTCAGAAGTTGGTCACCAACAGCGATCCGAACTCGCATTTAGCCACCACCACAACCACCCACCACCCACCACCCACCTCATCCCCCACCCCCAGCGCCCACTTTCCCTTCCCCATCAATGTTGAATGAGTGAATGGTGAAAGTCACGTCTTGCTGATCGCAAACCGTATGTTGGTAAGAAACTGACAGTATGCAATAAGGCATCGACATTAAGTCACCTTCAATACAGCAACCATACAAGCTGCACACCAAAAATTAATGCGCCAAGGCCTTGCTTAAGGAGTCGAGTATTTATAGACTGGCGCAGTTAGATTGTTTTGGGAATGTTTATTGTGTCTGAAAGTTGATTCTCCTCATTTTTTTTCCTTTGGCCATCAAGGTACAAGCCAGGTGGTTCCAAGCAGACAGATTAAAACCAAAGGAATGGGACTACTTGGGCGCGTCCTGCTGGCACAAAGATAGGGTGACGGATGAGTGCAAAGGTCTGAAACGTGACGTCAGCTAAGGGGAAAGTCATGTATTCTAAGATTGTTTGCGACTTCATCGTTGAAAATCTCCCAGAACAATAGAGGACATCTGTGGGGTGTTGTTCTTTCGATCAATATGAGTTTAACATTCAATGCTGGCTCAAATTTATGGTTAGCCTGAAAACACTTACATGGATTATGTCGTGTGTTAGTGCAAAATCCTAATGCGGCGTATGGCCACACCTGCAAAGAAGCTACCCCACCACCGCGCGCACCCCAGATCCTCCATCGCTTATCTCCCTTCCCCTCCTCTCTCCACAACGCAACAACACGCAACAGTCGCTAAGTCCATCTCGATGACCCTTCGTCTTTTCACCCAACAAGGGGGGGCGGGGGGGTAATACCCCCCCCCCCCTCCACTGAACACCAAGTAGGGTCTGGCGGGCTGGCAGGCGGGCTAAATGTGGGGGAGACCTTTTTACAGCTTTCCACCCACGTGCTCCGGCGATTAATGTTGTTTTGCACCCAAGAAACGCGCTGGTTTATTTAGCTGCCTTTCAATTTATGGGCTCCCCCCCTTTCCTGGCGCGAGGCTCGTACGTCCTGGTGAGGCCCAGCTGTTGGCTTGATTAGCGAGGAGAGTGTCACGGGCGGACTCTTAGCCTGTCGAATGATAAGAGTCGAACCGAAGGCATGCAGGCAGGTGTGACGGGATGAAATTACCCCCTCCTCCTTCTGTTCTGCCCCCCCCCCCCACCCCCGCCCCCTCACATCGCCCCACCTCCCCATCCCCACCCCCATCCCTGCACCTCATCATCCACTCACCACCACTCCCTCCCTCCCTGCCCCACTCCCTCCCTGCCCCACTCCCTGAGGAGGAAAAACTAGGGATAGGAGAAGTGATACCGCTTCTTCTATCAGCCTGGATATTATGTGGCTCATTGCGAATCTGTAGGATTGTGGTACTTCCTTTCATTCCTCTACTCTCTCTTTCTGGGTCTCTTTTGGTATCTTCCACGTTCATTCTTACGAATGGGCTTTTTCTCTATGCAATAAGAGCGTATTTAAATTAACAGGTCGTACTGGCAGTAGTACTCCTACTGAGGGTGTGGGTGGGAACTGTGTTGTTTTACCTAACCTATCAAATATTGCCTTGGCATATGAACAAGTTTGACACGCTCATTTTCAGGTTCTGTCGAGCAGCATTCATGTGTAACCGCCTCCCATAGAGTGGTGCTTCGGACACCGTAAACCTCTGACAGTTTTACTGCCGCTACGGCTGATAGGTTATGGGACTGGAAGCTTTTTGACCTCCTCCACCCCCACCCTACCCACTAACCCCCTGCCCCCTTTACCTCCGCAAACAAGGGAGGTTTCTTCTTTACTGTTTACTTGCCCTTGCTTCACTGAAGGTTTTCTTTCCTATCAACGACGAAGGGGTTAACCGTGTTCCTTCGTCTGTGGTCTGTATGACAATGTTTAAGATCAAAGGTTATAGTGTATGTTATTCATATGTTGTATGGGCAAACTTGTACTTTCATCTGTGGTCTGTGTGACAGTGTTTAAAATCAAAGGCTATAGTCTGTTATTTATCTAGGTAGGGGGCAAACTTGAGCTTTCCTTTTCTGGCAGAAAATGTCCATTTATTTTTCCCTGCGTACGTCTCGTATGCCCGTTCATTTTTTTTTTTTTTTTTTTTAAAGGTGAATGGGTTTCAAAAGCCACATTGTTTCAGAGTTATGTGCCTGTAAAGGTTTCATTGTGGCGGGAAGGGTTCTTTTCTTGTTTCCTGTCAAAGGCTGTCTGGACTGGAACCAGTGGTTTCAAAAGCAGCGGTGTTTCAGAGTTATGTCCCTTTAACAGTTTCATTATGGCGGGAATGGTTCTTTCCTTGTTTGCTGTCACCGGCTGTCTGGATTGGAACCACTGACCTCCAGGACCTTCCAGAAGCAAATCAGCACTCCATGTTGTTCATAGCTGGCAGACGACAGAGACGACGACAGATCCGGGCTGCAGACAAAGTCAACATGACTCTATGCACCAGGCGAAGTTCCAAGACTAAAAGTCAGCACTGATTCAAGTCTTGAAACTAAAAGACGGAACTAAAACCAAGTTATAAGATCATATAAAAGACATTAATAACCTTTAAAAAAATGACATTGGGTGCGGTATTTTGGAACAAAGCCTTTAAGGATTCCGAAAAAAAAAAATTATTGCCTGGTGGCAAGGGCCTCATTAAAATGTATTAGAACGAAACATGCGGAAAGGAAATATAACTGAAATGGGTACACTGCATAACAGACTAGTATTTTTCACACACGAACCAATACTCAAATAAGATGTTTAATGTCAAGTACCTTGTCAAGTACATGGCTCAAACTGCTCCCTCGCCGTTTGAGAGATGAGAATGAGTGAGACAGGCGTGACATGTGTGCAGATTTTGTCAGCGTCTTTTCCATATGACGTTGAACAAGACCACGGGACGACGTGGACCTAAATTTGTTGGGAGGCATATCCAGCGCATAGAAACAGAAAAAAAATGTCTTCCACCTCCCATCACCTCCCCAAAATACGTTTTGGTGTTCTTGACTGGAATATTCCCACGGGACTGAAGAGGGTCATATGTCGGGACTGCTCCCCCACATTCAGTCCCCGGGGAAAAATGCGCAGAGATTCATCTGTTAAAGATTGGGAGCTGATTTCAAACCCAAGTTTGTTTCTCCCGTCGTGAAGATATCTAGATTATAATACCATACACTGCTGAATCTTATGTTCGTGCCTTTTTTTCTGAACAAGATTGGTATATGTGATCATCTGTATGTCAGCTAGCTAAAGAAGGATCGTTCTCGTGCAGGAGCTTATCTCAGAGGATCGGTTGGTTGGAATTTAACCTTTTAATTAATGCAAAAATGATAAAGTTTATAAAAAAAACCTTTTGGTGGTAGTTGAATCCGTTGGAGAGGAAACTGACGTTTCAAGCCATAGGCCCGTTGTCAAAGTGAAGAGAAGAAGGCAGTGTAGACAGGGAAACCCATGTGAGAATTGGGTGAGAACATATTTAATTATTAAGTTGGACCACAATAAAGTCACTGATCACTGTTCAGGTGTATTGAGCACACACAGACACACATCACAGTTCACACACAGACACCAACACACACACAAACGCGCACGCACGCACCCCGCACCCCCCCCACCCCCCAACCCCCCCCCCCCCCCCCAAAACACACACACACACACACACACACACACACACACACACACACACACCACACCACCACCACCACCACACACACACACACACACACACACCACACACACACACACACACACACACACACCACACACACACACACACACACACACACCGCACACACACACTGTCTTCTTCTCTTCACTTTGACAACGGGCCTATGGCTTGAAACGTCAGTTTCCTCTCCAACGGATTCAACTACCACCAAAAGGTTTTTATAAACGTTATTATTTGTTCATTACCACGAATCCTGCAGTCAACTTTTGTTTCTTCTTTTAATTAATGCTTTGTCACACATAAGTGATGGTGGGTACTACAATACGATCATGTCACCATGTACATGTTATCACTGATATGAGAGAACTGCGAAATGTTTGTGATATCCAGAGAGTGTGGGTTGGATTCGAGGTCAGAGAGAGAG
>CM065714.1:142371665-142384165 GCA_033310375.1 Conus canariensis
GACTGGAGCCGTCCACCGAACGAAGTCATAAAACACCAGGCAGAGTCTCCCTTTCCCCCACCCCCCAACCCCTCCCCAAGGGGCTATTTGTCCGAGGTGACGAGGAAACGTTTTGATGAGAGGGGGGATGGGGAGTAGTGAGGGAGTGAATGAGGAGGAGAAGGAGGGAGGAGGGGGGGGGAGAAGAGGGAGGGCAGCGCCAGGGAGGTGTGGAGAGAGGAGGGTTGGGAGTGGAGTGTGTGTGTGTGTGTGTGTGTGCGAGATGGGGTGGGGGAATTGCGGGGGGGGGGGGGGGGAGGGGGGGAGAGGCTGAGAGGGTTCACCTTTGTGATTGACATTCTCTTGTCTGTGGGTGGGCCCTTGTGGTGATGAAGAAGAGCTGAAGGGCTTGTTAATGGGTACACTTCGATTCCCCACGTCACGTTCAAAGAAAACAATGAGTATAGGAGGCAGAACAGAACAGAACGGAGGCGAGACAGAAAGGGTGAGAGATGGATGGATGGATGGATGGGGATGACGATTGTGGTAGAGAGGGGTACATAGAGGGGGTCGTTCGTCGTTGTAGGGGGGGGGGGAGTGATGTCGAGTGAGATAAAACAGACTGGCGGTAAAAGCCCGCAGGCCAGCAAACAGATAAACAGAGAGAGAGGGAGAGATGTACATTCTTGTCGTATATAGGATAACTCTCTCTCTCTCTCCTCTCTCTCTCTCCTCTCTCTCTCTCTCTCTCTCTCTCTCTCTCTCTCCTGGGGAAAGTCTTTTTTTCTTCTTTTTTTTTAATGTATTTTTCTCTCCCGCAAAAACAAAACCTTTTACACAGATTTATAGCATTTTGCTTCACATTAGTATACGATTCATCCCAATGTATTTCAACAGCCAAACATTTATATTTTAACCAGGTACCATAAACAGTTTCCGTACCATGTGTTAACATTTGTAAGGCAAGATGTATCAAAAAATCTCCTGGGAAAGATTACCTCTGTCTATTTCTCTTTACTGGGAAAAGACTCTCTCTCTCTCTCTCTCTCTCTCTCTCTCTCTCCTCTCTCTCTTCTCTCTCCTCTCTCCACTCACACACACCACACACACACACCTCCTCTCTCTCTCTCTCTCTCTCCTCTCTCTCTCTTTCCCCTCTCTCTCTCTTACCCCCCCCCCCCCTCCTCTCTCTCTCTGTCGCGAAGGTTTTATTTTCTCTCTGACGTCATCAGGAATGAAAACGATCTCAGGACATTACGTCTTTCAGTTTCAGTTTCAGTTTCATGTGTAATTCAGCCTGGCCGACCGCACGAGTCTCTCTTTCTGGTCCCCCTCAGAAACAACCCATCATCATCACTGACCACGTGCTGTGGGGTGGGTCCACACGAACCTCAGCATCAACATGCTTCATCATTCTTATCGCATGTGTCCGGGCGGCTGGCAGAGAGAAACCATTTCTCTAAAACGACGTCACAGGTGGAGAAGAAGAAGAAGAAGAAGAAGAAGAAGAATGAGGAGGAGGAGGAGGAGGAGGAAGGAGAAGAAGAAGAAAGACGAGGACTAGATACGAGGGTCCAGAGAGACAAAAGAAAAGGTAGTCAAACAGATGAACACAGAGAGAGAGAGAGAGAGAGAGAGAGAGAGAGAGAGAGAGAGAGAGAGAGAGAGAGAGAGAGAGAGAGAGAGAGAGAGAGAGAGGAAACAATTACACACTGCGGTTTTCATAATTCATGTCTTAAGTTCTGAAGAATTTATACATGCGATGAGACAGGACACATGCCAGACGATACAAAACAAGAATAGAAGTGTTATTCGGGAAAGAAAAAAATGGGCGGGCGTGCGCGCGCGCGCGCGCGCGCACACACACACACACCACACACACACACACACACACACACACACACACACACACACACACACACAGAGGCTTTCCGTCTCCCGAATCCCTCAAGAACATATTAAGAGAACAAGAGCAAGAATAGAAAAAAAAGAGAAAAAAAAGAAGAAAAACATGACCAAGCCAAGGTAGACCAGACAAGAAAACGTAAGATATTTCCTGTTCTTCGGTATACGTTTACAATCTTCTCTTACACTTCTTCAAGGACTGAATAGTTTACGGCTTAGAATGATTGTTAATGAAACGTCAATCCTGCGCCGAATTAGAAAGATAATGATAGCTCGTTTTTTTTTTTTTTTTTTTTTTTTTTTTTTAAGCATTAAACTGAAGCAACAACAAGCAAATGCTTATAATGTGCTCAGTGACGGAAAATTTAACAACAAAAAACACATCGGCGGATTGCGTAATCAACATTGATACCTAAGAGAGAAAGAAAAATGCTGAATATCATACAGGAAAATTTGTAGAAAATCTTAATTTAAATTAAAAGACAGGAAAGAAGATAGAACAGATCAGAAGAATCTAATAGCGATGCACATAGGCAATCTTCACAACAAATACCATGATTCCCCACGCACCGAACTCGTTCTTCGTCTTCATTGTCATGAGTGTTGTTTATCTTGCCTGAAGAAGACCAAAAAGGTCGAAACGTGTCGTGTTTTGTCTTGTGATTTGTCTGTCCCTGTTGTTTGGCGGACTTACTGATAATTCTTTTCCAAATTTGTTTCAGTGTTCGCCTGCAGTCATCTCACTTTGAAACAAACTTGCTAATGAAATTTAAGAGTATGAAAGGGTCATTCACTGTTAAAAAAAATCAAATCATTGATGGGCGCTGGTTTATTATCTACACGCAGAAATACATTCTGGGTTGTACGGCTATCGTTACTAACTAAATTATCACCACACAAGCAAGTTTAAATATTTCTAGTTGCAAAGTGAGGCGACTGCAGGCGGAAATCTTAACAAATTTTAAAAGTAATCATCATGACTCCACCGAACAACGTGGGCAAATGAATCACAAGACAAAACGTGACGCCTGTTGATCTTTTAGATCTTCTTCAGGCAAGGGAAACATCACTCAGGACAACGAAAATTCCATTCTTACCTTGCCTGCTGAAGACCTAAAAGGTCGAAAAGCGTCGTTCGTGTTTTGGTGTTGTGATTCGTTTGTCCACGTTGTTCGGTGGAGTCCTATTTACTACTTTGAAAATGTAAATATTTCTAGGTCGTTTATGCAATCACGTTCCCCCCTATACTAATAGAGCTAATGACATTATGGGCAGACTTCTCCTTCTCAAAGGCCATCCAACAGACATGCCAGTCCTCTGCGCGAAGGGTGCAGTACGTCGCTGGCGAGGTCCTCCGGGCTGTAGAAGGCCTTCTTTACCCATCACCAGTGTCTCCGCTTCCAGCTGTAACTCCTGAAGGTGTCGTGCACTGGACACACCTGCAGCAGATGTCCTGTTGTTATGCTGCCAGACCGGCAGAGCACACTGGTCTGACTGGTCCGTATGGAACTTGGTGTATCAAGGGGGGCCGAGTGGTTGAAGCCACTGACGAATGAGAAAACAAAAATCAACACAAACAACAATAGAGTTGAGCATTACTCGGAAGCGAATTCAGATTCAGATTCTTTATTTTCTTTGTCCTCTTTAAAGGATACGTACAGTTAATTCAAACAACAGTCCACTAACGAGCTGAACTATTCCAGATCAGTCAGTATGCGCATGAACATAGCCAAACATAAGAATAAATAACGTGTACAAATACTTCTTGAATATCAATTTTCCCTTTCTGACTCGACCATGCATTTAAATTAATCATTTCTAATAACATTAGTACACTAGATGATATTACACTGAGTCTTCTGGTGAACGGTTAAGAATAACTGCTCACATGTTAAACAATTAGATTTCTTGTACATACAAAGTTGTTCTTGTTTAGCAGATGAGTGGGAAGTAAGTGCTGGGAGTTATCTGTTCTTGGTTAATACAGGGTACAAATTATGGCAGTCGAAAGGGCTACAAGAAACAGGACGCTTCGATAAAACGAATGAACATTCAAGATTGGAGAAGGGAAGGGGGGAGGGATGGGGGCTAACGAAAGTGCTGCCAATGATCATAATATTTATATTGATATTAATCATAACAACGACGACAACAAACACGGAGAATTAATACAACAAAAGAAGCAAATATCTAAATATCTGAATCTGTGTAAAAAAAAACAACAAACAAACAATGTATACTATCTAATCTATCTATCTATCTATCTATCTATCTATCTATCTATCTGTGTGTGTGTGCGTGCGTGCGTGCGTGCGTGCGTGCGTGCGTGCGTGCGTGCGTGCGTGCGTGCGTGTGTGTGTGTGTGTGTGTGTGTGTGTGTGTGTGTGTGTGTGTGTGTGTGTGTGTAAGAATAAGTGAGAAAAAGAATCATCCTATCCCATGCATTCACTTTGTCTTACAAACGCGCCGTTTCTGTATTAGGCCGGTCTATTCGTTGGGCGGTCTAATATCATAACATTTATCCTCTTCTTTCCTTTTCGAGATCTAAACCCCATGAGGAAAATGTATTCCTTTTGACTTATTCTCGAAGACTTCAAAGAAACCCGGCACTGGTAGTCTCTAAAACATCAGAATATAACGCTGATGTATTCTTCAAAGGCTCAACCAGTCGTGGCGATGTCTCATTCTTCAAAGATTCGTGATGTTGGCCATTATTCATACAGAAAGAAAAGAGAAACACAGAAGTATTAATGAGTCGTGTTATTGTCCAGGACGTGGCTTATTCTTTGAGTTCACGACGGACGGTTTTGGCACACAGGCTTGCTCTTGTGCGAGAGCGCGGCACCATCTTTCTTCAGTGTCACTTGGAAGCTTACTTTCCCTACCACCTCCCTCCTCCAGCCCACTCCCACCTCCCTGTTCACTCGCTTCCTCTCCCCCCCCCTCCCCCTGCCACGCACCACCACCACCACCACCACCACTCCCACTTCCTCCCCCCCGAACCCAAGTTCCTGGCAGCACTGAAGGATCCCTTGTGCTTCTCTTCGTTTCCTGTCTCAATATTTCACCCTGCTTTCATTCTTGCCTCATGCCTGCTTTCTGAAATGTCAGACTGTCGCAGTGACTTGACAAGCACGTGAGTTTCGTCTCCTCTCCCCCATCCTTTCCTTCCCCTACCCGCTCCTTCACCCCTATCCTCTCTTTTCCTGCCGGCTCTCCCTTCCCTCCTCTCTCTTCCTCCCCCCCCCGCCCCCCGCCCCCACCCCCATCCCATCCCTTCCCCCCTAACACACACCGATCGCCTCTGACTCGTCGTCCTTCCCGTTAGGTTGGACCAGAAGGTAGATGCAGAACAGTGGTGCTGTTTACAAATAACATGATGTCTATTGGTTACGTTTGGGAAACTATGCGGTCACTAATTTTGTGGTTGAAACTGAGTGTAGTTTACCGCCATGTGCGTCTTCACTAAATAGAGTAAATAAACGACAATTAAAACAAAAAAGTGCCATTTTGTATGGAAAAAATGAAATACAATTCAGGTTTTCCTCTCTTATACGAGCTGTCAACTAGCTATATCACAAGAACAACAGAAATCAAAACCGAAAGAAAGAGCATGCCACATCGCACCGCACCCGCCCACCATGAATTTCAATCGTCCTTTAAATTGTCAAGCTGATTTCAGCCCGGACATACTCTCTTCCGCATGTAGAGCGTGCACAAATACGGATTAACATCTCCACTGGCTTCCTGTCCCTGTTAGATTACCCCCACATACGCTGCAGTTTTTTTTTATCACGTCTGCAGCATACCCCCTCACGCGCCCACTGGCTTTCAGTGTAAATCCAAACAATCATTTATCTGCTTGTGTGCCTGGTTGGCTTGTTAGTACATACAGCACAGACCTTATTGCGGTTGTGGGACGGTGTGATTTCGAGTCCTGCCTTAGCCCCAACAGAACAACTGTCATTTTTGCTGCCCGCCTAATGATGTGTCGCTCTGGTGATAAAAATGTAATGCTAGAGGTTCTCACCTCTCTCTCTCTCTCTCTCTCTCCTCTCTCTCTCTCTCTCTCTCTCTCTCTCTCTCTCTCTCTCTTCCACGAACAGTTATCCCCGCCTGTCATATTATTTCTGGTAATTTGCGGATGCTAATAAAACCTGAAGGTAACTACAACTCATTTATCTGTCTCTGTGCCAAGCTGGTTTAGTATGTAGACTATCAGGTTTGATGGTGACTCTCCATGCGTGAGTCACTCAAGAAGCAATTACGTGTAAACGCCATCTTTTTCGTAGAATCATATGTCCTCTCCCCTCTCTCTCTCTCTCTCTCTCTCTCTCTCTTCTCTCTCTCTCTCTCTCTCTCTCTGGTTGCCTTGTTGGCTCGATAGCAGACTGCCGAGTTTGCAGTCAAATGTTGAGAGTTCGAACGCCTTTAATACCTAATAATATATGAAAATGACCATTTCCGCTATTCACCCTGAGATGTTGTCGTTGTGGTGGTATCATTCTGCTGTACGTGAGGTTCCGTATCCCCATACTTCTGATCTAATTGTTGCTTTCTGCCGTATAGTCTGTGATGAGTGTGGATGGTAAACTAGCACAGAACCATTTCCAGGATGTGTTATTTTCCCCTCTTCCAGATGTCATTGCAATGCACTTTACCAGGCTTTCCAGTTCAAACAATGAAATAAATGAACCGATTAACAGTCTTGTAAAACTGTTCCCAACAGATCTTAGAAATAGGTCAATAGCAATCCACCTGATTTTGTAATTGCTGAATATATATTGTCAATGATGGTTGAATTATTCGAAAAGCTAGGGCAGAAACAAAAGGAGAAAGATGAAGGAAAGAATGGGGTGAAAGTGCAATACAGAGACGGAGGGAGAAACAAAGATTCAGAAGGACACAAAGAAGGAGAGGCCGAGACAGAAACTAAGAGAGGCAGAGTTAAACTAAGTACAATAGTCTGATGAATTTAGGCCTCTGTACATTTTCATACGGTATAAAAGCAATAATCAGCGCAAATTCCATACACCTCAACAAGATTCACAATATGAAAGAAGAAGAAGAAGAAGAAGAAGAAGAAGAAGAAGAAGAAGAAGAACAACAACAACAACAACAACAACAACAACAACAACTCTCTCTTATATATATATTCGAATTTGTGTATGTTCGGTGCATGAGGAATCATATTTGTTGTGTAGATTGCCTAGTTGCATCGCTGTTAGATTCTTCTGATCTGTTCTATCTTCTTTCCTGTCTTTTAATTTAAATTAAGATTTTCTACAAATTTTCCCATATGATATTCAGCATTTTTCTTTCTCTCTTACGTATCAATGTTGATTATGCAATCCGCCAATGTGTTGATTGTTGTTAGATTTTCCGTCACTGAGCACATTATAAGCATTTTCTTGTTGTTGCTTTAGTTCAATAATTTGCTTATGTACACATCTGTTCAATAAAGAAATGCTTTAAAAAAAAAAGAAGAAGAAAAAGAAAGAGAAGCACAACAACAACAACAACACAACAACAACAACAACAACAACAACAACAACAACGCAACATAGTACATTACATTAAATACTTATAATGTTCACTTCCCTCTCATGCAAATCTTTCTTCCTTTCTTTTCTTCTTTCTTTCTTCTTCCTTTCTTTCTTTCTTTTCTTTCTTTCTTTCTTCTTTTTTTTTCAAAATGTTTTGACTTGCCTATAAAGCTCACAAATTTGGCGCCTTTTAAAAATACGAGAGGGCTTTTTTTCATATCTGTCTTCATAGCATCATAGTCAAAATGCATACCCTGTCATTTTTCTTCAGATCTCAAAAAAAAAAAAGAAAAAAAGAAAAGAAAGAAAGAAAAAAGAAAAAGAAAAGAAGAAAAAAAAGCACATGTTGTTAATATTTATATCCGTGTGCGCTTTACCGGCTGTTAAAGAATCTAAGGCCCTTTATTTTGACGACAACTTTGCACGGTCCCTAATCCCTGTCATTGCAACATCTTTTCCCCATCCTTCCTCTTTGCTCCCACATCTATAGGCTGTTTCCCCCTCATCACACCCCCCCCCCCACCACCCCCTTCCTTTCCCTCTCCCATCCACCACACGTCAATCTCTCACTTTCACGTTATGACGTCTTCCTCTGTCACATAGCGTGATCTTTACGCCCACACAGAGTGAAATTCAACTTGAAAAAAAAAGCGCAGTTTCATGTGGAGTTTGTGCTTCCGCTGCGATAGCTGGCTGGCTTCTCCAGCTCAGTCTCATGGCAAGTGTCCGCCGCGGTGGTGCGATGATTCGACTCTGATTAATTAAGCCTAATTACTCTAAGTTGAGTGTGTTCAAGTTCGAGTCTGAGCCAAAATTGAGAGAGAGAGAGAGAGGGGGGGGGGGGAGGGGAGGGAGACAGACAGCCAGACAAACAGACGGACAAACAGAAAGACAATCAGACAGACAGACAGAGTTTAACTTTAAACTCCACAAAGTCCATTTCAGTCAACAACAACAACAGCAAAATTTCCGAACATAGCTAACACTAAGCATTTGTTTAACGACACGAAGAACAATAAGTTATCACTACCTGCTCACATCCATCCCCCTCCCCCCCCCCCCCCCCCCGTTCCCCCCTTCCCTCCCCCCCCCCCCCCCCCCCCCCAACAACAAAAAAGACCACACTGGAATGACACATAGAGTCCAGTCTGTGACAGCCGTGACGGCTGAGAGACAGACAGGGCGATCAAGAGTATGGAGGAAGTGTCCAGTTTGGCGTTACGGGCCATGTGGTCATATTTTGTGAGGGAGAAAAAGAAAGGAAGGAACAGAGACAGAGACAGAGAGAAGACAGAGAGGAGGTTTGTTGTCGCTTTCCACGATCTCCTTGTCGCCTCGTCACTTGAAAAGGACTCATCTGTTAGGCCTTGGATCCAGTCCTCTCTTCCTCCTCCTCCTCCTCCCCCCCCCTCGCCCCACTGTCCCCATCCCCAGGGTTGTCAGGTAAAACGGCTGCAGGTAAGAGCAGTTAATCATATCTTTGAGAGTTGGGGGGGGGGGGGGGGGGGGGTTGAGGACGGGGGAGGGAGGGGAGGAGATTTAGGAGGGACGGAAGAGAGAGTGAGAGAGAGAGAGAGAGAGAGCAAAAAAAAAGGGGGGGGGGGGGAGAAAGGAAAAAAAAGAAGAAAACAAGAGCAGTTTACCTGCATGAAAGAGAAACAAAAGGGAAAAAAGAGGGGAGATGGGGTAAAAAGCCGAAAGAAAGAAAGAAAGAAAAAAGAAAAGAAAAGCTGTCTGTCGAGCTTGGTATTCTCAGGCATTCTTGATGAAGAGACGACTGAACGTCATTTTAAGAGAAAGAATTCAGGAAGGAAAGAAAAAAAGAAACAACGAAAGAAAGAAACACACACAAGAAAAAAAAAGAAAGAAAGAGTGACAAAGAATGAGACAGGAATCTGTCAGCTGAGGTTTGAAGAAAGCCCACAAATTGTCTCAGGGTTTTCAAAAAAAAAAAAAAAGGGACACATGGACGTCATTTGGAGAGAAGAAGATGATGTGGAGGAAGAGACAAATGAGCGTCATGTGAAGAGAAGAGGAAAAGAATGTAGGGGAAGAGACCATGGAGTGACATTTAAACGGAAGGGTGGAGATGAAGGGACAACTGGGCGTCATTGAGAAAGGAGAAGAAGAAGAAGAAGAAGAAGAAGAAGAAGAAGAAGAAGAAGAGAAAGTAGGGGAAGAGAAACAGCTGAGCGTCATTTAAATAGAAGACGGAAAGAATGAAGAAAGAGGAAGAGACAATTGAAAGTCATTTGAAGAGAAGATGTCGATGAAGGGACAACTGACTTCTAGAAGTGAAGAAGACGAAGAGGAGGAAGCAGTTGTCATTGAGGTGGTCTTTAAAGGCTCCGTCATCTTTTTCTCTTCAAAAGATGTTTTCTTCTTTAATAATAATATTAACATTATTATTATTATTATTATTAAAGAAAACATCATTTGAAGAGAAAAAGATGACGGAGCCCGTATGTCAAGTGAGCGGAACCTCTCACATAAGGCATTAAACGCTTAGGGGCAAAGGGACGTTGTACGTAGTATACAAATAGGTAATATACCCATTAACCAGTGTGCCTTACCCATCGCACACGGTCGAACTGTGTCATGGAGGACGAAGTGGTCAGGTGACAAATGACACCTAAGGTAGTAAGGACTCTTCCGAGTTTCGGACCTTCCCGATAGCGAAAGGGGGGAGGGATGTAACCACTAGGACCTCGGTGCATCAAGTGGGCGCTCTATACTCAGTCAGCTGGGGTCGCTTTGTAAACAGTCGTTGAAGAGCAGGAGTCTTTGGCTCGTTCAGATGGTATTGCCGTGGGGCACTGTGTTGGATCTATTGTCAGGCTGGTTGAATGCGCGTGGACGTTGTTGTAATAGCTTTTCTCCAAGATAATTACTGTTAAGTGACCCCGAAGTCGGCGGGAAATTTCGATGTCCATCTGGTGCCAAGTGTTTGCTAATCAATTAGGTAGGGATGTGCGCAAATGCTGATGTGTGGAAGAATGTAGCGAATGGAGAATTCAGGGTACTTGTGAACAGGGGGTTTGAGAAACAGCATGGACAAAGGCATGGCCCGAAGGGAAATCCTTTGTGTCCATCCCTATATAAAGTGAGGGAGAACAACGAGAGGGAAGACCACCACGAGAGAGAGAAGGACAGAGGAGAGAGAGAGAAGGGTGGGCAGGACGGATTAGGGTCGAGAGAACGTGGTCTGGGAGATAGCAGAGACAGCAAAGTCTTAGGGTTGAAGACAAGCTTGAAGAGAAGAAAACTAAGTTTGAAGTTATTATTATTATTAAAGTTTGAAGGTTTTATTTCCGATTAAGTTTGAAGCCCAGAGGTGGGTGAAGACAGACAAACTGAATTTGAACCCAGATGTGGGTGAAGGAGACGAAGAAGAAGAGTTCTACGTCGAGATCCCAGAGACGACCACGAAGACCCAGTCCTGAAGCCTGGAGCCAGTCAACCAAGGGCGTCACCATCAAGCAGTGCTGAAGAAGACGTGAAGAGACTTTTTCAAGAACTGTGGTGTGGTGTGAAAGCGTGGTTGTGTGTGTGTGAAAACCTGGCCAGGTAAGAAGTCATTTTATTATAACCCGGGATTAGGAAGTATTGATCTTTTATGGTTTGATTATTGCATTTTGTGTGATTGGATTCTTCATGTTTGATTATAAGTAGCATAGAAATTGTATTTCTTGTGCTCAGTCGTGTTAGGAGAGAAATGAATGCGTGACATCCCATTCCCAGAGAGAGGTGAATGTTTGGTGGGCGCATGAGTGTGCATATGCGTGTATGAGTGCAAAGATAACCTTGGTGTGTTAAGCCTGACTAATAATACATCAACTTAGTGCACTTAAGCAATACCATCACCATCCGTCCTGGACACCGTAACAAAATCAAGTCTGGGTCAAAGCCGGTTGGGACCGAAAAATCCCGCGAACAAAAACAATGTTGGAATTCGAACTTACAACCCCCGGTCCCAGATCCGCTAACCACTCTCTACAACGGTCTGTGAATTCGAAGACTTAAACACTAGCTCACTTCAGAAGCAGATGTTCATGGATAATCGAAACAGTTCGAAACACATGCTTGATGGGTGCGATGCATTAGTTAATGCACGGGTCTCGTATCATAGGTCTTGCGCGTGCATACACCTAGCACCACCATACCAATTCATTCCTTTCATTCGTATGTTTATCTATTCGTTTACGTTTTTGTTTTGATCCCTGTATGATGTGGTCCTACGGCTTAGCAAATCTAGTAGTGCGGAATGTAGATTAGTCAGCGTGCGCAGTGACAATTCCAACTTGACGGAAACGGAAACGGAATGCTACTGGGATACATCTTGTTCTCAAGATTGAATTCCAGAGAGAAGGGGAAAAGGAAAAGGGATTGGGAGGAGGGGAAGGGGATGAGGTTCAGGAGGAGAATGGTCTCAACAATATCACTATAAAATGATTACTTTCGCTGGGTTACACTTTTACCCGCGTCTGTTTGTTTGTTAGTCTGTCTGCCAGCAAGAGGACGAAGAAACTATCGAACTGATTTGAACCAATCTTGGTAAAAAAAAAAAAAAAAAAAATGGAATGTGGGCCGTGGACGGATCCATTAAAAGTTGATGAGAATCTGGATCAAAGGACGGATCCATTGAATGTCAGGATCTGGGTGAGGGGCGGATCCATTGAATGTCAGGATCTGGGTGAGGGGCGGATCCATTGAATATCAGGATCTGGGTGAGGGTTGGATCCATTGAATGTTAGGATCTGGGTGAGGGGCGGATCCATTGAATGTTAGGATCTGGGTGAGGGGCGGATCCATTGAATGTTAGGATCTGGATGAGGGGCGGATCCATTGAATGTTAGGATCTGGGTGAGGGGCGGATCCATTGAATATTCGTGATGATTCGGATCAAAGGTCGGGATCTATTGAATGTTAGTGAGGATCTGGATGAAGGGTGGATCCATTGAACGTTGGTAAGGATCAAGATCAAGGGGCTGATCCATTAAATGTTATGAGGATCCGTATTATAGGACGGATCCCTTGATCATTTGTGAAGATCGGGATCAAAGGACGGAT
>CM065714.1:142399165-142401665 GCA_033310375.1 Conus canariensis
ATGTTCATTATGGGTCACAGATGATGGCCGATGTTTGCCAGAATAGCCGTTACTAACGGCTATAACTGCCCGTATCGGTTTTTCGTCTTTATGGAATATCTCACGCGTATTCAAGATAAACTGGGAGTACGTTTATATGCTTTGCATCTTGTTTCTTCTTCTGCCTCTCCACATCGCTAACCCCGCTCTCTCTCTCTCTCTCTCGCTCTCTCTCTCTCTCTCTCTCTCTCTCTCTCTCTCTCTCTCCATCCATCCCTCATCCCCCCTCTTTCTCTTACTATGTTGAATTGTCAGTACGAATGATATGTGTTAAAGTAATGTATGCATGACAAGGACAGATTGTAAGACTAGGCTTTGGCCTAAAATCTTCATCATTGCGTATCAAAGATCGATCAATCAATCAATCAATCAATCATCTCTCTCTCTCTCTCTCTCTCTCTCTCTCTCTCTCTCTCTCTCTCTCTCTCTCTCTCTAACTTCGAGTGGATGTCAGTACAGCAATGTATATGAGTGAAAGTGACATTTATGCTACATATACTATGTAGGAGACGACTGGACTGACGTAAGCACGTGGTCAATTGTGGCCGTGCTATCAGGTCGGCCTACTGCACGTAAAGGCTCACGCTTGTATCTGGCGAGGTAGGGCTATGGTATGACAGGGGATGTAGCTCAAATGGTAGAGCGCTCGCTTAGCATGCGAGAGGTACGGGGATCGATACCCCGCATCTCCAACTTTTTTTTTTTTTTCACTTTCTGATAAGTAGAGTAGCTGGTATTTGTAAACTTTAGAAACGCTCTCTAAAAAAATTGTGGAGTTTTTTTTCCAATTGTAATGAGTTTCATTCAATGGGATTTGTGGAAGATGTGTGTGTGGGGGGGGGGGGGGGACAGGGGCGTGGGGAGGGAACACATTCATGCACACGCGAATACTAGGAGCACTGAAAATGATAAACTGCAATGGGAGGCAATACTATTTTCTACATTTGTATCTGTTTTCTTCTGCCTCTGCACTCCACTAATCCCCCTCCCCCCCCCCCCCCCCCCCCCCCCCCGCCCCCATTACACCTCTATGTCAGTCTTTCCTTCTCTCTCTCTCTCTCTCTCTCTCTCTCTCTCAACTTCGAGTGGATGTTAGTACAGCAATGTATATGAGGGAAACTGACATTTATACTACATATAGGTTACAATGTAGGAGACGACTAGACTGACGTAAGCACGCGGTCAATTGTGGCCGTGCTATCAGGTCGGCCTACTGCAGGTAAAGGCTCAAGCTTGTATCTGGCGTGGTAGGGCTATGGTATGACAGGGATGTAGCTCAAATGGTAGAGCGCTCGCTTAGCATGCGAGAGGTACGGGGATCGATACCCCGCATCTCCAACTTTTTTTTCACTGTCGGATAGGTAAGAGTGGTTGGTATTTATAAACTTTATAATCACTCCCTAAACATTTTATCGAGTTTCTTTTTTATTCAGTTTCAAAGAAATTCATTGAATGGGACTCATGGAAGTCATGGAGAGGTGGGGACAGGGGTGTGGGGAGAGAAAGACTTTAACACATCCATGCATACATGGGTACCAGGCGCACAGAGAATCATAAATTATGATGGAGACTATATTACTTTCTAAGTTTATATCTTTTTTCTTCTTCTGCCTCTCCACTCCTCTAACCCCGCCTCTCTCTCTCTCTCTCTCTCTCCTCTCTCTCTCTCTCTCTCTCTCTCTATCTATCTCTATCTCTCTCTCTCTCTCGTCCTCTCTCTCTCTCTCTCTCTCTCTCTCTCTCTCTCTCTCTCTCTCTCCCCCCCTCTCTCTCTCAGTCCCTCTCCCTCCCTCCCTCCTACCCCCTCTCTCTCTCATACTCTGTTGAATTGTCAGTATGAATGATATGTGTTAAAATAATGTATGCATGACAAAGACAGGTTGTAAGACTATGCTTTGGCCTAAATTCTTCATCATTGCGTATCAAAGATCGATCAATCAATCAATCAGTCAATCAATCAATCAATCAAACAATCAATCAATCTCTCTCTCTCTCTCTCTCTGTCTCTCTCTCTCTCTAACTTCGAGTGGATGTCAGTACAGCAATGTATATGAGGGAAAGTGACATTTATGCTACATATACTATGTAGGAGACGACTGGACTGACGTGAGCACGCGGTCAACTGTGGCCGTGCTATCAGGTCGGCCTACTGCACGTAAAGGCTCACGCTTGTATCTGGCGAGGTAGGGCTATGGTATGACAGGGGATGTAGCTCAAATGGTAGAGCGCTCGCTTAGCATGCGAGAGGTACGGGGATCGATACCCCGCATCTCCAACTTTTTTTTTTTTCCCCACTTTCTGATAAGTAGAGTAGCTGGTATTTGTAAACTTTAGAAACGCTCTCTAAAAAAATTGTGGAGTTTTTTTTCCAATTGTAATGAGTTTCATTCAACGGGATTTGTGGAAGGTGTCGGGGGGGGGGGGGGGGGGGGGGGGGGACAGGGGTGTGGGGAGGGAACAC
>CM065714.1:142406665-142413291 GCA_033310375.1 Conus canariensis
CAGAATGTCCCACAAGTGAATTTACAGGCGAGTGTCCCACAAGTGAATTTACAGGCGAGTGCCCCACAGGTGAGTGTCCCACAACTGAGTGTCCCGCAAGTGAGTAGTGTTACTAAAGCTAAAAGTGCTGGCCGTGTTGAGGCCGGCCGTAAACTAGCTGAATGGAACAGACTGCAAAAAGCAAACCAAGCAGCAAAACAAAAATTATTAGATGGTAATACAACATCAGCACCACCGCCGCCGCCGCCGCCAACAACAACACAATCAAACTATAAGATGTATTATTATGTACTGGGAGGTATTGTTGTTGGTGGAGGGCTTTTAGTATACAAGCGCCTAAAGCCATACTTAGCAACAAAGTCACAAATCCCACAAAAACAGTAAAAGAACCAGCTTCTGCAAAAAAAGTACAGCCTCCCGCTGTAGACCCATTTTTAATAAATTAGTTTTTTTTAAATGTGTTGTTAAGTACTGGTTAAGTACAAGCTAAGTACTGGTTAAGTACAAGCTAAGTACTGGTTAGGTCGGTTATAACAAGTTAAGTGTAAGTAATGCGCAAGTTAAGTGCAAGTCATGTTAAGTACTAGTTAAGATCTTAAGTTAAGTACTAGTTAAGTACTAGTTAAGTACTAGTTAAGATCTTAAGTAAAGTACTAGTTAAGATCTTAATTTAAGTCGGTCAAGTCGGTTCTCCAGTGGTCTATAGCGTATGAAAACTCGGGGTTAACGGAAGTTCGCTTGCTATTGGTAGAGTCTAGCGACTTCTTATTAACAGCAGTTGTGTTTACTTGATGAAGAGTAGAGCGCAGATTAACGTTTGTGTGATAATACACTTTGTTTTCAAAGAGAGCCTGCTTGTAATTGTTGTGACTTATTTCTTTTTTTACAACTTCTTTACCTATGCCCTTAGCTTTCTTTATCACAGAAGTCTGGGTAGCAATACTATACATCTTTGCCCGTAAGCCAACATATTCTAGTATAATCGTCCCATTAAGTTCATCCTTCATCTTTCCAATCACTTTCTTGTTCACGGCTGAATGTAAAGGCGAATCTTTAGGATAGTCGCATGTGTCGTACCATCCGTCAGCTCCTTTAGCTACCTCTATTTCCATGTCCTTATAAAAGTCTTCAGTTGGGATGTCCAGAATAAAACTATCAGTGTCTGTGTAAAGGACATTTGATTCTGGATACAGCGGCTTAAAGTAGTCGTATAGAAATTCTAGCATTAATAACTTTGACAGCTCTAGCACGGCAAACCCGATAAACACCGGCTTGTCCAACTTCACATTCTGTTTCTTCATCATAACGCCAACAAAGCTATCGCTAAATCTTCTAAAGTCTTGGTAGTTAGGTTTAGAGACCAGCTTAATTGCTTGTTTTTCTTTCGTAACTAATCTTACGTCTTTACGATTGTGTGGATTCTCCATCGCCTTACCAAAACAACTGTTGTTCATTAGTTTAAAGAAGTCTTTTTCTGAGGCATCAGTGGCTTTGGTTCTAAGATCAGTGTTCTTCATGATGTATGGTCTCATGAAAGGCTCTTGGTCGAAAGTAATTATTCTGTGAACAGCCGTCAGCTTTAGCCCATGTCTTAAGTAAAACTGTAACAGCCGATAATGACAGACATACTTTCTCTGTGTCGAAGATTAGGCACGAGTTTAGGCGGTTCTGTGGGACTCATCTTTAATCTTTCTGCGGCTAAGGGGAAATCGTTATGAAGGTCATGCAACTCTGCGGGATAATCTAAGTCCACTTCTAAGACTAGTCCTATTGGATTATCGGGTGTAAGCTGTGACAATAGCCCTATCACCCGATCAACATCATGAGGCCCGTTTATCATTTTAAAGTTTCTTAATGGCAGTGCCTGGCTCATGGCCCACCCATACAAATTGTTGGCGTCTAAGTACATCAGATAGTTGGATGGTTTAGTGGGATCATAATCGTCTAAATACTTGTTGTTGGCTCTGCGGTAAGGATGACAGGCCATGCTAATGCCTCCTCTCAGCCCGCCCTCAATCATCTGAAGTGTATCCAGATCCGAGATTAAGTCAATCTCAATGTTTGTAGACTTTAAGAATGCGTCCCAAGAGAGGCCCGGGGCAGAGATGTACTGTGATGAATCTAGACCGTAATGTTTCATGCAAGTAGCTCTGTAATTCTGAAAGACGTCAGCTAATAAACACACGTCGGCCAATAAATACTGATCGTGATAATCACCCATCGTTTTGCAGTGTAATTCTGTCCAGGCCTTCTGTGCGTATTCATAGTCGGCGTCAGATATACTTTCGCCTCTAAGACGGCTGTAAAAGTCTTCCTTTGCTGGCAGCGCCGGCTCGTCAAACTTGTCCCACGAGTCCATGTATTCATAAGGATAGACGCCTTTACGGACTAAAGATGGGTCGAAATATTTTTTAGTGATTGGACAGTCGTGTAAAGATCCTGCCAATTTATCTAAGCTGCTCATCAGATGCTGGGCAGAGTCATAGAAGGATAAACAGTCTACAGTAAAGGTCATGTACTTTTCTGATGACTGTGCAATACAGCTAACCCTCTTACATTCAGAAGTTATTGCTTGCATGATGAAATGAGAATCATAGCCCCGCAAGTTATGAAAGAAGATTGGCAGTTTCCATTTTTCGGGGTTAACCTTGAGTTGAAGATTGCAGCTGTTGTGTGCTGCCCCTCTGAATTTGCCAGTAATGTGATCGTGATCCCTTACAGTGTCACCTAATAACTTGCATTTGCATATCCAGCAGTGGGTGGCTGATTTATAACGTTCTTCATCTTCGGGGGCCATCTTAATGTCTGAAAGGTTCAGCTGATTAGAGAATTGATTGCGAAGATGTTTCATCTGCTCCAAAAATCGACCAGCTGCGTTAGGGCCTCTGTAAATCTCCGGCTGTGTGTGTCCGCCATCTGACCTAACAGCAACAAATGCATAAGAACAGATCTGATGACGGGATAATATGGTTGTTTTTTGTTGTGCCCGTTCTTGAGGGCCATCGTACTGTGGCAAGATCGCTTGAAAGTCAGCATAGACTACGTATGGACTCATTTGCATTTTGCATACATTCTTAAAACCAACCTTAGACCCTGGTTTGGGTGTAAGAAGTTCGATTTTGCAGTCTACAAACTTTTACAATGTTTCTTATGACTGGCAGCCGCCTCTACAGTTGGGATCCTGACTAAACACCTTCTACAAAGCTCCTGTTTGGCCGTATCCGTTGTAGTATAAGCCATAAGTCTACTCATTGTTCTAATTAATACATAATGGCTCTTGGAACCGTCTGCAAACAGAATCAAGTCTACATGATTCTCAAGTGATTCGCCTAAAGTGGGAGCGTTGGGAGAGATCCTTAGAGGGGCTAGATTGTCTACTGGATCCCAGGTGTATACGCTTACGGTTATTGATTTGTTTTGCTCTTCAAACTGATCGATACTTTCTACACTCACTGGAAAGTTTATGTTATCAAAGTTCAGACTATCTTTATACTGCCAATAATTAGAAACTCTGTCTGCATTCTTTTTAACAGGGTGTAAATGCGCCAAAACACACCACATGAAACATAAGTTATCTGAATTATGTATGTTTAAGACTGCCCGTTTTAACACTAGCTCTCTCGGGAGAGGAAGGTAAGAATTGCCGATTATAGGAGAGTATTTGGCTTGTCTTAATTTGATTTTGAGGACTGTTCCTTCAGACCAGCCAGAGCCGCGCAATTTCGCTTCTTCACTTGCATAGTTAAACTGCGTAAGCATGTAATCAGCCCAGCCAGGAGTAAAGTCGTAATAGCTGATTACTTCTTTCTGCCTAGTTGAATCCCAGACTTGCATACTACTACCATCGGGGGTTATATATTCAATCAGAATGGCCAACAACACTTTTGCTGGCGGGTTAATTTGAAGAGACCCTGGGATTTTAGAAATAGCATGTGTTACACTTTCCTGAACGTTTGCGGGGTTAATGATGTCCATGTCTAATTCAATGAACGTATTGCCTAATGATTTGTTACTACCCAACAACGTACTGTTGGAAGGTAGTATTTCAAACTCGGACTCACTTGTGTGGCTCATTTTTTAACTCACAATATTTACGTAAATTAAAAAAAATAAAAGTAAGTAAATGCTCTTTTATTCTTCACCCAGGCGTTGCAATACTTCAGGACACCCTAATCTTACAAGAACGCCCGCCAATACTTTAGCTTTTTCTGAATCACTACAGTCAATGTTTAACTCTTTGATTGCTTTGTCAAATAGTTCACTATGATTTTTGATTAAATTGTTTACATCATTCTCAAACCCGGATTTACTAAAATCAATGTTTAACACTTTCATTGTTTCGTCAAATAGTTCATTACAATTTTCTATTAAAATCATTAGATCAGATTCGCTGTGTTTGGCCGCCATTTTTAAATCTAAAAATTAAATAAATAGAAAATAAAACCATGAGTTTAACGTTGGTTAATTGTGCAGTGCCCATTGTCGGCGTTATAGTTTATTCAACCCTAGCAAAATGTTTGTTAAGAATAAAACCACCCAACATGGGAAAGATAGAAGATTCGCCGAAACTAGTTACAACCTTATTTTTAGCTCTAGCAACAAAAGATTATCTGATTAAAAAGCACATAGACAGTCTTTCATATTATGATTATTTTAATTATTTTTTTAGTTAATAAAAACATGAGCACTGCAAAGATCATCAATACTATTTACCACTCTGCTGTAATCGGCGGTCTTAGTATAGGATATAGTATGTTAGCAAAAAACATGTTTAAGATGAGGCCGGCTGATCTAGGAAGGTTAGACATTGAGATGTTGTTAAGGTTATAGCTGTAATAACTGCAGGGATTGCTTCAAAAGACTTTCTTGTTGCACAGGGGATTATCCCAGAAAACATCAATGCATAGAAAGATTGATTTATAAAAAAGATTAATTCTAGAAAATATTCATTCTAAAAAAAGATTCATTCGTTTATAAAAAGATGTCTGGATTAGTTCTGATGGTGGGAGGAGCTATTGTTAATGCATTGGCTTTCTCTGGCAGCAATTATATGTTTAGTAAATTGCGTTCTGATGAAGAGAGAGAACGCCATAACAAGGCAATGGAAGATTTAGCTAAGGCAAGAGACGCTTACGAGAAAAGGAGGATTGCTCACTTAGACTTTATTAATAAAAAGTTAAGAGAACAGGGACATGCAGAGCACACATTTACAGACGTTGATGACGAAATGAATGAATATTACTTAGTGACAGGAAAGAAGTTTCTAACATCGGCACCGCCAGAACTGTCTGACTTTTATGAACCGTCTGAGGATCAGAAAATGGTAGAAATAGGCTTTATTATAGGCGCTATGGGAGCAATCTTTCTTCTTGCATATTCAATCTAAAAAACATTGTTAAAAATGTAATAAAAACAGCCCCTTCTTATGGACGATACAAAGTACAAAATATATTATTCACCTGGAGGGTATTGGAAAGGAAAGGCTGCTATTGATAAACTGAGTAAAGCTGCTAGGGTGTCTGAATCAGAAGCGAAAGACTGGCTTTCAAAACAAGCGATCTGGCAAATATATCTGCCTGCCCCAAAAAGAATAATAAGACCTCGATTTGTTAACTCAGTTCCTAATGACACCCACCAGATGGACTTGTTGTATCTTCCACATGACAAAGTTAGAAGAAAAAAGTTTAAGTATGCTCTGACTGTTGTTGACATGGCTTCAAGGTATAAAGATGCTGAGCCTTTAACGGATAAAAGCTCAACTGCTGTGGCTGTGGCCTTACAACAAATATACATGCGAGGTCCATTAAAGTATCCTAGGTTGATCCAGGTTGATGATGGGAAAGAGTTTAAAGGAGCTGTAAACCAACTGTTTTTAAGACACCGAGTTACAGTTAGAGAGGGATTCCAGGCAACCATCGCTCCCAGGCTCTAGTAGAAAACTTTAATAAGAATCTAGCCGAACGTCTGTTTACCTATCAATATCATAGAGACCTTATGGACAAAACACGCAACACAGAATGGGTCAGAAGGTTGCCAGCAGTCTTACGCGCCATGAACAATGAAGAATTTAAAGCAACAGGCCTTAAGCCAGTAAACGCGATCAAATTAAAAAAAATAAGTATTACTGAAGACATCCAAGGTAATCAGAAACTCTTGCCGTTCAGATTAAAAGTAAGATACTTGTATGCTCCTGGAGAAGCAGAGGGAGATGTTAGAATTAGAGCCACAGACCCTATATGGAGCGTAGATGTATATGAAGTTGAAAGAATTATGAAAACAGCCCCTCCCGTATATTATTTAAGAGAGACTTTATCTTCTAGCGGCGCTACTACGTCTAAAAAGCCCGCCCCTAAAAGATCGTTTGTTCGCGAAGAGTTGCAAGTTGTCCCGCCGAACACTGCCGATTAGTTAAAAAAAAATAGTATTTATTTTTTGTTAAACTTATGATTTATTTATTTTTTTGTTAAACTTATAATTTTATTTATTTAGTTCACATCCTATTTTTTTTTTTTTTGTCTATTTTGGGTTTAACTGATTGTTTGCTTGCTTTTCAATGTTCTTTCTGATTGCCTCAGCGTCTACCTGTTGTAAAGTAAAAGTCTTTCTCCATTTCTTTTGGAGGTCGA
>CM065714.1:142413391-142415891 GCA_033310375.1 Conus canariensis
ACACCCCCGGGTTTCGCCATCTCCATCAGGCCTGACCCCAAAGCAAAATCTTGACAGAAAAGCCCCCACCATCTGTTTCCCTTTGTCACCTGCCTTTTAAAAGTTTTTCTTTTTTTGAAGCAGGCCTGAAAAATTTAAAAGGGGAGGTGGGGGGGGGGGGAAGAGAGGGGGTGGGGGGGGCCCGGTGGGGGGGGTTGGGGTGGGGGGGAAGAGGGTGTTTTTTGGGGGGGTGGGGGGGTGGGGACGGTGGGGGGGGGGGGGGGAAAGAGAAGGTGGGGGAATTATGAAGGGGAGGAGGACGGGGGGGGGGGGGGGGGGCCCCCGGGGGAAGGGGAGGGGGAGAGGGAAAAAATGAAAAGAACATGAAAAATAGTAAGCAGCGTCCCGTCCCCCTATATTGTGAAAAAGTAAAAGTGTTCACGTCGTATCTTGATATGTCACACAAGCAGCACGCACAAAACCCCCCTTTATACTTTCATTTACACCCCATGCCCCCCCGCCCCCCGCACCCCCAACACACACACACCCAACCCCCACACCACACACACCCCCACACACAAAAACACCCCACCCCACGCACGCACGCACGCAACGCCCCGCACCCCACCCCCAAAACACCCCACACACACCCCCACTTACCCCAAAAATCCCCCACAAAATATTTCTTCCCTCCCACTCACCCACAAACCTTTCTCCCCCCCAAACCTCTCCCCGCAGCTTTTTTTCTGTAAATTTTGCTCAAAATTTAAATTTTAAAATTGTTACAGGGAGAAAAAGTTTTAAAAATTTTTTTCGTAAGCATTGAAACGGTTTTCCCCTAAAATGAATATAATTTTTTTAAACAAAATAAAAAGTTAGGTTTGTTTTCAATTTGCCTTTTCCCCCCAAGTTTTGTCTGCACCAAAAAGGGAAAGTTACGCGAAAAAACAAAAATGCATGTTTTCATTAAAAAAAATTCCCCAGGGTGATCAGCATTATTAACTGCGCCAGTCATTTCTTGCGCCATTTGATATCAAAGCTTATAAATCAACCTGGCCAATCCAGGATCTGAAAGATACGAACATTCCTGGAGCAAATAAAAAAGTATGTATCTCTGGAGAGTGAACATTACAATGATTATGTGCACCTATCAGTGGATATTTCTATTCACAGAGCAACCATGGCGGTATTTAATCCGAAAACATTTCTTTTCTGACTTCCGGTCTTTAAAGACAACATTGATCTGGTTTCTATAAAAGATGGAGTGGATTTAGAACGGAAAGAAGCGGAATAAGAGATCGGGCTGTTTGAACTTCGTGTTTGTTTTTCATTTCTGTCTCTTTTATTCATCATGTAGTTTTGACGAAATTCTGTACACTTCCTTGCCGAAAGGCGCTTACACCTGTTGTGTCTGCGCTCATAAGCCTCGTTATCCGTTATTTTGCAACAACATCCGGTGAATGAGGGCGTAGTGAAAGTGATGTTATCGTCTTATTACTGGAAACAGTATCATCGTCTAATTTCTTACCGATAAGATAACAGTTTTACTGAGCACGGAACGTTCACTTGGGGTTCCTTACAGGGGAAAGAATCCGTGATTTCCAACATGGAAAAATGATATTTTAGGGTAGAAACGCTCATTGGATAGACTAAAAAGAGGCTGTAAAAATAAATTTTAAATTGAAATTAAACATAAAGAACTACTCGGAGATAGTGTGGATTGACCGAAGAAAAAATAATAGCGAATTTTGAAATTAATTATAGAATAAGAGAACTTTTGCATATTGTTGTATCGGATACAGAGTTCTAAAACAGATCTTTTGATCTTACAGATTACAATAGTATAGCGGCAACGACTGCAACATCATTTGTTCAGTGTAATTCATACAGACTCATCGATTCATACATTTAGATATATTGCATATAGACAGAAATTGTGTGTGTGTGTGTGTGTGTGTGTGTGTGTGTGTGTGTGTGTGTGTGTGTGTGTGTGTGTAACAGATTGTTTCGAACGTCCAAACATTCTCCGCCAAATATGTTCAAAAGGTGTATTTCGTTGTAGACCTTAAAGTGCTTCCTGTTTAGATTGCTTAATACCCACTTCTCTACCTCCAAGGCATCCACAGACCATGTTTTGACTGTATATAGGCTATTATGCCGTTTTGCCTCAGCTTTTCATGTAATCTCTCTCTCTCTCTCTCTCTCTCTCCTCTCTCTCTCTCTCTCTCCCCCCCCCCCCCCCTATCTGTCCAGAGTAAGACCCTGTGCGAATTAAGTCATCTCTAATATCATACCCTCAACATTTCCATCCGTTCCTGCCATGGTAGCGTACAGCGATCGATGGGCATTACTCTGGACCAACGTTCAATACGTCGAACAGAATTATCCGCACAGTGTAGGCACCTAGTTAGTTCACTGTATAGTGTTACATTTTGGACCTCTGGCTTATTGGTACACCACATACGTTCCGTATGCTTGGTTAGATAGTGACATTCAGCTTCAACGTCCTAATCCACAGAAC
>CM065714.1:142425891-142428391 GCA_033310375.1 Conus canariensis
AAACGGCCGGCGGAGATGCGAACCCGCGACCCTTGGATTACGAGTCCGGCGCTCTAGTCCGCACGCAGTGACACGTCCTTCATGAAACTGAAACTGAAACTGGACAGTCAGTACCACAACAAGGGAAGAGGGAGGGGAAGGGAAGAGAGGGGGGAGTAGACAGATAGATTGACAGATATGAAAACAGACAGACAAACAATGAGACTGTAGCAGTGAAGGTGGGGATATGTTCAAAATCCCGAGTAAGTTCTCCAGAATTATTGTGTCCGCAGCTCCCACCCTGAGGTGTCAGGGGCAATCACATCTCAGTTTGCCCTTTGACCCCATATTGCAGCTCCCAGTCTGTTAGTCGCCGTGACTGTCTGTTCGCTCTGTGCGTGTGTGTGTGTGTGTGTGTGTGTGTGTGTGTGTGTGTGTGTGTGTGTGTGTGTGTGTGTGTGTGAGTGTGTGTGTGAGTGAGTGTGTGTGTGTATGTGTGTTTGTGTGTGTGAGTGAGTGTGTGTGTGTGTGTGAGTGTGTATGCATGTGTGTTTGTGTGTGTGTGAGTGTGTGTGTGTGTGTGTGTGTGTGTGTGTGTGTGTGAGAGAGAGAGAGAGAGAGTGAGAGTGTGTATTGGGTGTGTGTGTGTGTGAGAGAGAGAGAGAGAGAGAGAGAGAGAGAGAGAGATGAGAGTGTGCATTGGTGTGGGTGTGTATGTGTGAATGTGTGTGTGTGTGTGTGTGTGTGTGTGTGTGTGTGTGTGTGTGTGTGTGTGTGTGTGTGTGTGTGTTAGGCACGCGCACGCGCGCGTGTCTGTATGTGAATGAGCACTGGCGTAAACACACGCGCTTACTTTAAGTGCGAGTGTGTGAATGCGAACACCCCCACTCTAAGCTTCACGTTCTTCTCACCCAGCGCTACCACTTTATTTCCTCACCTGCGTAATCGTAATTTCTCTCTCTCTCTCTCTCTCTCTCTCTCTCTCTCTCTCTCTCTCTCTCTCTCTCTCTCTCTCTCTCTCTCTTCTTGTTTGTAAATCATGATCATGCAATAAGTTATTTATTGTGATGAGATGAATGGTCTTTTTCTTCAAGTTCTAATTATCAGTTTGTTCAACTGCTTTCTGTGTGTGCGCTTTTTCTTTGACTTGCATTTCTATTGTTGTCAGAGTTTGGCAATACTAAGTGGAATTCGTGCATGCACTCCCTTGGCGTAAAGGGTTGTTTAATTATTGTCAATAAAGTATTGTCATTGTCATTGTCTGTGCGTGTGTGTGTGTGTGTGTGTGTGTGTGTGTGTGTGTGTGTGTGTGTGTGTGTGTGTGTGTGTGTCTTTCAATGTGTGAATGTTTTAGTATCTGTATGTACGCCTCTCTCTCTCTCTCTCTCTCTCTCTCTCTCTCTCTCTCTCTCTCTCTCTTTTCTCTTGATAATTGTATACTTGGGAGTTTTGTCGAAGTTGTGGCAGGGAACTTCACTGATTTCTCTTTTCCCTGTATTCAGTGTGCCTCACCAGTCAAGCTGAAAATACAATCATTCCAAGTGTGAGCTCAAATACGAACAGACAGCCAACATTTTTTTCTGTCTTTTTTCTTTCCTTAAGCTTTCTTGTTCAACAGTAGTGAGTGTATGCAGGGGCGGAACTCTTCATCAGTGGGGGGGGGGGGGGGGGGATCGAAAGGAGACGGGCAGGGAGGCTGGAAAGGGGAGGGAGGGAAGGGGGGGTATGTGTAGTGTGTCTTCCACACGCTCCATCCCTAAGGGCATGCATATCACAGACTGCCCCGAACTCCGAGTCTGTTAGTTACGCTGACTGACCATTCTTTCTTTCTTTCTGCGTACGTAGGCTGGTACTCCTGCGGACACTGCCTGTATAGACAGGCAGTGGAGTTTTGTGTGTATGACCGTTGCTGACCATTCTGATCTCTCTGTCTGTCTGTCTGTCTGTCTGTCTGTTTGTCTCTCCCTCTCTCCCTTTCTCTCTTTTCTTTGTCTCTCTCTCTCTCTCTCTCTCTCTCTCTCTCTCTCTCTCTGTCTCCCCCTTCTCTCTCCCCCTCTCTCTGTCCCTTACTCCCCCCTCTCTCTTTCTCTCGCTCTCTCTCTCCCCCCCCCCACCCTCTCTGTCAGTCCAATCAACCCTCCCTGCACCTCACACCATCTCGTTTTGTTTTCGTCTATGTGTTTAGAAGAAAATCTGCTGCCCTCAAAAAGATTGTGGTCGTGAGAGAGAGAGAGAGAGAGAGAGAGAGAGAGAGAGAGAGAGAGAGAGAGGAGGGAGACAGACAGACAGACAGACTGACAGACAGGCAGGCAGACAGATACGCACACACACTGAAAGATAGACAGACAGACAAACAGACACATACAGAGAGTGAGAGAGAGTGCGTGTGTGTGTGTGTGTGTGTGTGTGTGTGTGTGTGTGTGTGTGTGGGTGTGGTGTGTGTGTGTGTGTGCGTGTTGTTGTTGATGTCGCTGCTGTTGGGAGGATGGAGGGGGGATGGAGAGGGGTAAGGGGTGAGATA
>CM065714.1:142433391-142435891 GCA_033310375.1 Conus canariensis
AGCGAAAGTGTGGAGAGGAAAAAAGTTGCTGAAAAAACTAAAAGCATTATGCAAACAGTATAAGACGTAGGGGACAATCTTTGAGCCTATGCTTGAGGATCCATTCAAGGATGCAAGGGAGATCAAAAGATGTGGAACAGTCTGAGTGGTCAGCTCTGCTGTTCAATAACCCAAGCATTGTAAGTGGCTAAGAATTGTACAGAACAACCTTTACTTGGATCTCCTAAGAGATGCAATCTCCCACTGATTGACCAAACAATATAATGCTGAACAATTAAATAGTGGGGGAAAACAAGTGCAGGCTAACAATTCTTCAGTCATTATAGTAATGACTTGGCAAAGATTTGAACTTTTAGAAAAAAAAATTGAAGATGAAGAAAATGGGGGGAATATATTATAAATATGAGAAACCCTTCACTAGCTATATATATATATATATATATATATATATTAGTTTTTTCTTCCAAAGGCGCAGTGATGTCATTGACAATCATTACGCCGACAAAACCATTCCAACCGAGTTCCGAACAAACTGATTCAACACATCTTTCTTTCTCTTATTCTTTTTTTTTTTTTCTTCCTCTATTGCTGGTCGCTTGGTTGTGACGGACACGGGTGAGCGCCATCTGTCGAGTCAGTCTCGCCGCCCGACAGGCACCGGAAGGTGTGACGTGGCATGGCCGACACGCCGATCACCGCATCGATTCATCTCTCTCTCTCTCTCTTCTCTCTCTCTCTCTCTCTCTCTCTGTCTCTCTCTCTCTCTCTCTCTCTCTCTTCTCTGTCTCTCTGTCTCTCTGTCTGCTCTCGTCTCTCTTCTCTCTCTGTCTCTCTCTCTTCTCTTTTCTGTCCTCTCTCTCTCTCTCTCTCTCTCTCCGGATGTAAAAAAGCATAATTTGCTATCGTACCTTGAATAAAGTCATCATCATCATCATCATCATCATCATCATATCATCATCATCATCATCATTATCATCATCTCTCTCTCTCATCACTCTCATCATCTCTCTCTCTCTCTCTGTCCCTGTCTCTCTGTCTCTGTCTTTCTCTATATCTCTGTCTCTCTCTCTCTCTGTCCTGTCTCTGTCCTCTCTCTGTCTCTGATCTCTCTCTCTCTCCCTTTCTCCTCTCTCTCTCTGTCTTTCTCTCTGTCTCTCTCTCTCTCTCTCTCTCTCTCCCTTCTCCTCTCTCTCTCTGTCTCTTCTCTCTCTCCTCTCTCTCTCCTCTCTCTCTCTTCTCTCTCTCCTCTCTCTCTTTCTCTCCCTCTCTCTCTTTCCCTCTCTCTCTCCCTCTCTCTCTCTCCCTCTCTCTCTCTCTCTCTCTCTCTCTCTCTCTCTCTTTTCTTTCAATCACTCTGATCACTTCCGCGCGTCCGCCGTTCTGTCCCATCGACACTGTCACCCTCCAATTGGCGGCGCTGCCTGGAAGTCCGTCCCTGTTTGATGCTTCCTCTCGTCATGCCGAGCGCACGCGCGCCCTCCCCCACCCTGGCCCGTCCCGGCCCGGCCCGTCCCGGTCCCGTCCCCGGGCCGGGCCAGACTCGCACGAGAGGGCTGGTTTCCGGTTCCGGCGCGGAGGAGAGGGGAGAGAACACTGCGTGCAATTTAAAGTTTTCTTCTCCCACTTCCGGCAGGGATATCAATCATGTCTGCCCTGCTGTGGCGAGAGAGAGAGAGAGAGAGAGAGAGAGAGAGAGATGTTGTGGCAGGGTTGCCGCATCACTTCCTTCCCCAATCATAATTGTGGGCTGGAGGGATGGAAGGGGTGGGGGTGGGTAGGAGGAGAGGGGGGGGCGGAGAAGGACTGGGGGGGTGGGGGTGGATGTGGGGGGGGGGGTAGGAAGGGAAAATTGACGGGAACGTTCAATCCCTTCGCCACTACATGTGACTGGAGGAGACAGGCCAGTCATCGGCGAAGACTTCTGACAGGTCCTCTCGGGAACAGCACAGTGCGAACCACCCCGTCACCGCCTGTTCCGCTCTTCTGTCTTTTCTCTCCTCTCTCTCTCTCTCTCTCTCTCTCTCTCTCTCTCTCTCTCTCTCTCTCTCCCCCAACGGACAGCACCCCCCTCCACCCCACCCCCTATCCCCACTCACCCCCTCCCCCCTCCAGCTCCAAGCCTTTCTCGTCTGGCAGACGTATCCGACATGAAGCCTCTCCAGGGCATTGGCGCTCCACAGAAGGTCTGAGGGGGTTAATGCAAAGAAGCCAATGTGAGAGTGGAAAATGATTGACGCTTTTATTCGCCGGCGATTATGGCGGGGGGGGGGGGGGGGGGGGGGAGGGGGGACGTGGGGGGGGGGGAGTTGGCCGTGCTATCACTGTCATACACACATGACATAAGAAATGTCGAGTGTTGACAGTCTTCATTGCAAGCAGGGACTCGGCGAGGACCACAGACGCGTCGACAGCTCATACAAAAACTTGAAACGAGGTCATCTCTTCCAATGGCGGGGGTTGTCGAAGACGAAATTGCTTCGTGATTTCCAAAATCGCACTT
>CM065714.1:142438391-142450547 GCA_033310375.1 Conus canariensis
GTGGCACCACTACCACCAGCATTCCTCCCACACTCACACACACACACACACACACACACACACACACACACACACACACACACACACACACACTCGCACACACACACACACACACACACACACACACACACACACACACACACACACACACACTCGCACACACACACACACACACACACACACACACACACACACACACACTCCACACGCACACACACAACACACACACACACACACACACACACACACACACACACACACACAGAGCCAGTCCCAAATTCCTTTTCGTCATACCCTCAGCACACACTGACTTGAGGTAACCCACCAGAAGAGACACTGCACAGCTGGCTGAGTGTTCAGGATTGCCTGTTGTGATCCTGTATACCCTGGACACCACCTACTGAGCTCAATACCAAGGGCGATAATTGCTGTGACGTGGATGGAGCCAGCATGAACGAGTGTTGGTATTCGGGGAGACAACTCACAACACCCCTCCAACGACAGTTTTCCCCCCTCCCCGCTCCCCCCAAAACTTGCCGACATCGGCAACCTCGACACGAACTCTCTAAGGTCGTGGCCATGGAGAGGCAATCAATTCAGAGGTCATCACGAGAGGTTGCACGCCAAAAATTAATGCGCCAAGGCCTTGCTTAAAGGAGTCGAGTATTTATAGAATGGCGCGATTACATTGTTTTGAGAATTTTTTGTGTGTGTTTCTGAAGGTTATTTTCCTCATTTCCTTTCATGTGGTCATCAAGGTACAAGCCAGGGGATTCCAAGCAGACAGATGAAAATCAAAGGAATAGGACAACGTTGGGCGCTTGAAGCTGGCGCAAAGATAGGGCCACGGATGAGTGCGAAGGCCTGAAATGTGACGTCAACTAAGGGGAAGGTCATGTATTTGAAGCTTGTGATTTCATCGGTGAAATCCCCCCCCCCCCCCCCCTCCCAAAACAAGGGAAATGACTGGTAGGGAGTTGTTCTTTTGATGAATTATCAGCTTAACATTAAATGCTGGCTCAACTTTATGGTAAGCTTTCATGTTGTTTGTCTTGTCTGAAGAAGTCCAAAGATGTCGAAACGCGTAGCCTTTGGTGTGGAATTTGTTTGCTCTTTCGTATGACGACACAGTGATTTCCTTCTTTTTTTTAAACTTTTGCTTCAGTTTGTGCCCCTCCCCTCCCCCCCCCCCCCCCCCCTTCCAGGAGGACAAGAGTGTGAGTCTCAGAGGTTTGATCCAAGGCTTGAGGTTGTCTTACACGTCTCTTCCTATTATGCCCTGATGTAGATCTCTCTCTGCCTGTAGTGTGATCGACGGTGTGTGCATGTGTAGTTAATTTTAAAGTGCAAGCGTGCACTGAAATTCACCAACGTGTTTTCTCAACGTCGTGATGGTTTCAAAATCTTAAAAGAGTTGTGTGTGTGTGTGTGTGTGTGTGTGTGTGTGTGTGTGTGTGTGTGTGTGTGTGTGTGTGGTGCGTGCGTGCGTGCGTGCGTGCGTGCCTGTGTGTATGCGCGTGTGCGCGCGCGCGCCGCGGTGTGTGTGTGTGTGTGTGTGTTGTGTGTGTGTGTGTGTGTGTGTGTGTGTATGTGTGTGTGTGTGTGAAGACACTGTACAGAAAATGTTGGCACCGCAAGCTGTCTGACATCATTAGTCCAGCTACACACCAATGCATCACCGCTATTCTTCAGAACCTTGCCTGTGGCTGGCGGGTTCATTCATCATTGCAGCAGCACAGCTACCAACCATCACCATCACCATCAGCCATCTCAGACTTCTGCAAGCCAACAACGGCACTGGCGTAGGAATAGGAAAATAAAAGAGAGAGGAGGAAACTCCAGAAGGCTTTGCCGCCCCAACAGGCGGCGTGAACCTGAAGCCCATCATCAGAAAGGAGGAAGGAACCGCTCGGTGCCTCAGTGAACCAGAAAGCCCATTCGTCAGTTCTGGCAGCTCGATTGTTTTGTTGCAATTGGACTGACGACAGAGATGGAGAGCCGATTCCTGACTCTATTCTTCTTCTTCGGCCCCCCTTCCCACCACCGCCACGTTCGTTCGTTCGTTCGTGGAGAGAGAGAGAGAGAGAGAGAGAGAGGGAGGAGGGAGGGAGGGAAAGAGACAGACAGACAGACTTACAGACAGACAGAGACAGGAACACAGAGAGACAGAGAGAGATGGAGAGAGAGGGGGGGTGAGAGAGTGAGAGAGAGAGAGAGAGAGAGAGGAGAGAGGGAGAGAGGGAGAGCAGGAGACAGAGAAAGAGGGAGAAAGAGAGAGAGAAAGAGAGAGACGGAGAGAGACAGAGAGAGAAAGGGGAGAGAGAAAGAGACAGAGACAGACAGAGAGAGAGAGAGGGAAGGAGAGAGGGAGAGAGAGACAGAGAGAGAAGAGAGAGAGAGAGAGAGGGAGAGAGAGAGAGAGAGAGAAAGGAGAAGAAGGTGGGGGGTGGGGTGAGAATGAGAAGAGGGAAGTAGGGGGAAGGATAGGATAGGCATCACTATTGGGGGCGCCAAAAGACAGAGGAGATGGTAATTAAGAGGAAGCTGGAGGGATGTGGGGGGGGGGGGGGAGCAGGGAGGAAGGGCAGTGTGAGGGAGGAGAGGGGGAGGGGGAGGGTCTGAGACAGAGGCTAGGTGAGTGGGTGGCGGTAGAGGTGGGGCGGCCTGGCGGGGGGGGGGGGGGGGGGGGGTTGAGAAAAACAAACCCCGGTGCGCCACTTGTCTTTGGCCCTGTCAAAACTTGTCTGGCCGTGGTGCTGAAAGTGACTAGGTGGTGAGAGGGTGCGCGGAAATCACAGTTAAAAAAAAAAGGAGGGGTGGGGGGGGTGGACGGATGGATAGAGGGAGAGGGTGAGAAGAATGGGCAAGAGTGGTTGGTGGGAGAGTAGGGGGCTGGGGAGGTGGTGGGGGAGGAGGTGGGGAAAGCGTGGAGGAAGAAGGGAGGAGAAGAAGGAAGACGGGAGAGGATCTGGAGTGTGTTTTTATTCTCTCTCTCTCTCTCTCTCTCTCTCTCTCTCTCTCTTCTCTCCTCTCTCTCTCTCTCTCTCTCTCTCTCTCTCTCTTCTGTTGTTTTCTTCAAACCATATTATCTTTGACAGGCGGTGATAGGACACGTACAGGATCATTTTACCTAAACACCGTGGATTATTATTGTGAGTGGAGCGATGCGTTGATCGCTTGATTAATTCTTGTGTCTATATATTGTGTGTGACCGTGCGCGGGGTGTTGTGAGGGTTGTATGTAGTGTGGTTGTGTGTGTGTGTGTGTGTGTGTGTGTGACGCGTGCGCGGCCGTGGTGTGTGTGTGTGTGTGTGTGTGTGTGGTGTGTGTGTGTGGTGTGAGTGCGTGTGTGTGTGTGTGTGTGTGCTGTGTGTGTGTGTGTCGTGCGTGGTGTGTGTGTGTGTGTGTGTGTTAGTGGTGTGTGTGTGAATGAGAGACAGGAAGGTAGGGTGTTAACTGAAGAAGCTGAGGCTTTACATGGATTATACATAGCTTCAAAATAATCTCTGAGAGGGAAGATAATTATTAGATGAATTTGAAAACCGTGCACGTGGACACCACTGGTGTACGTAGATGTCACCGCGTTCAGTGTACGCAGGTGACCCTTAAACATACACACACACACACACACACACACACACACACACACACACACACACACACATACACACACACACACACACACACACACACACACACACACACACATAACGCGAAGAAGAGAGAGAGAGAGAGAGAGAGAGAGAGAGAGAGAGAGAACGGGGGGGGGGGACTTTTGACAATCCATTCTCTCCAGCTTAGCAAGCCATAAAGGCGAGTCGATTGATTGCACACACGAACTAACACAACGTGTGTTAAATTGGAATGATTATAAACAATTATGAGCTAAACACACACACGCACACACACACACACACACACACACACACACACGCGCGCGCGCGCGCGCGCAGCGCAGCACATACACACACACACACACACACACACACACACACACACACACACACACACACACACACAGTAAAACAGTTCCTAAACCTCCAGACTGAAATGTTGCTGACACGAAGTACGGCGTTGTTGCCAATATACAGAAGTATATAAGTATATCGACTAACAATCGAACCAGCAACTCACAGGCACACGATCTACTATAGCAGCACATCTTCCCTTCAGTATAATCCCTCATACATCCCATACTACGAGAGAGAGAGAGAGAGAGAGAGAGAGAGAGAGAGAGAGAGAGAGAGAGAGAGAGAGAGAGAGAGAGAGAGAGAGAGAGAAGAGAAAACGAACACAGGCATTTTCCTTCACACATAATCATCGATTATCGTATGTCTTCCTTTATCTCAACCCCCCCCCCCCCCTAACACACACACACACACACACACACACACACACACACACACACACACACAACACACACACACACACACACACACACACACATACACACCACCACACAACACACACAATCCAGCCTCCTCCTCTCTATCATTCCTCCAAATCAGTTATTCCCACCCACTTAACTCATATACATTTATTCCCCTTCCAGAGACGGAGAAAGAGAAGGGGAACTGGAGGAGTAAGAGACAGCCAGGCAAAGAGAGAGAGAGAAAGAGACAGACAGACAGACAGACAGACAGACAGACAGAGAGATAGTGAAAGAGAGATGAAAAAAGAGGGACAGACAGACAGACGGGTAAAGCAAGTGACAAATTAAGAGACAGACAGACAGACATAAACACACACAGACAGACAGAGAGGCAGACAGACAGACAGGCAAAGACAGACAAACAGACAGACAGCGGACAGGCAGGCAGACAGAGAGAGAGAGAGAGAGAGAGAGGAGAGAGAGAGAAGAGACAGAGACAGAGACAGAGAGAGAGGACAGAGACAGAGACAGAACAGACAACAAGACAGACAGACAGACACAGAGAGAGAGAGAGAGAACAGATACAGAGAGACACAGAGAGAGACAGAGAGAGAGGAAAGGGGTAGGGGAAGGAGAAGACGGGAGGAGGAGGACGGTGAGGGTGGGGTGGGGTGGGGTAGGGATGCGAGGAGGGAAGAGGGGTGTAACGCAGGAGGGGAGGGAGACCCAGAAACACACAAACACATTGTCTTCACACATGATCATCGTCTGTCAGACGGGGTGTCAACACTGTCTCTCACAGGAGACGATGCGCCGGACGCTGTCGACGCCTTGTTTCCATGGTGGAGAGACAGCGAGAGAGAGACAGACAGACAGGCAGACAGAGAGAGAGAGACAGAGCCAGAGACAAAGAGACAGACAGACAGACAGACAGATACACCGACACAGAGAGAGAGAGAGAGAGAGAGGAGAGAGAGAGAGAGAGAGAGATCGATCGATCGACAGCCAGCCACCCAGCTAGACAGCCAGGCAAAGACACAGAGACCAAGACGGAAAGAGAGAGAGAGGGAGGGGGCTGGGGGAGAGAGGGAGAGAGAGAGAGGGGGGGGGGAAACAGGGGGGAGAGAGAGGGGGGAGAGGAGGGGGAGAGAGAGGGGGGAGAGAGAGGGGGAAGAGAGAGAAAGAGAGAGAGAGAAAAGGGACAGAGAGGGGGGGAAACAGGGAAGAGAGAGAGAGAAGAGAGAGAGAGAGAGAGAGAAGACAGACAGACAGACAGACAGACAGACAGACAGACAGACACAAACAGACAGAGACAGAGACAAAGACAGAAAGAAAGACAGACAGGCAGACAGACAGAGAGAAGCACAGACAGACAGACAGACAGGACAGAGGGTAGGGGATAGGCGGGGAGTTGGGGGGGGCGGGTAAGGGGCGGGGGGGGGGGGTATAATATCTTGTTCAGGTTTCCAACTCAGCAGCTTCGTTCAGCCCGTTTCTGCCTGCACCCTACTTTGTTCTAGTCTGTACTTCCACAGAAGTTTGAGAGAAAACTTGACTGGCGTGGGAAAGCAACGGCCCCGATGGTTATGGCCCCTGGAGGTCGGCTGGGCTATCACGACCATGAAATGATATGAGTTATTATGAAAGTGAGAGAAGAAACGCACGCTGAGTTATCAGATCGTCAAACTGAATTTAAAAACACACACACACACACACACACACACACACACACACACACACACACACACACACACACACACACACACACACACACACACACACCACGTAATAACAGAATCAACGTGTTTCCCCTTCTTACTCTTCTTCAGGCTGGACAATTTAGAGAGAGACAAGACAAGAAAAACAAATAAATGAATAAAAAGTTAAGAAAAACAATGAAGAACAAAGAAAATCACTTTGTTTTATTTTTTCTTTACTTTTCCTCTCTACTTTCTTTTTTTTTTTGGGGGGGTGGTGGGGAGGGGTTAAGGGAGGGGGGTAGCCGAGGAGATAGTACGGTGTGTGTGTTTCTGTGGTGTGTGTGTGTGTGGAGAGAGAGAGAGAGAGAGAGAGAGAGAGAGAGAGAGAGACGACAGACAGAAGACAGACAGACAGACAGACAGAGAGAGAGAGAGAGCGAGACAGAGAGAGAGAGAGAACAGATAGAGAGAGACAGAGAGAGACAGACAGACAGAGAGACAGAGAGACAGAGAGACTCCAATATCCTCTCTTTTTTTCCGAGGGGAAAGAGATTTTGTGGGACTTTGAGACAGAGAGACAGAGAGACTCCAATATCCTCTCTTTTTTTCCGAGGGGAAAGAGATTTTGTGGGACTCCGCCCTTCTCTTTTTGTTATCCGATTTTCTTTTCCTTTCTCTTTTTCTTCTTCTTTTTTTTTTTTTTTTTTTTTTTGTTTCAGTTTTCTAGTTCAGTGCAAGCTCACAACAACAACACACTTGTCGGCGATTTATCTTTTCTCTTTCAAAAGAAAGAATAAACTGTTGACAAACTGACGGGTGTCTGGGTTTGTCTTTGCTCTGGTATCTATGGATTTCTCAGCTACGAGTGTTTACAGAATGATGTCCTGGGTTTAAGACGGTCCGCTTGATGCGAAAGAAGGAATTCTCTTTAATGTTCCGTCACACATAAGGTAGTTGTAGACGGCTAAGACAATCATTTTCACATTAGATTGTTATCACTTTCAAAAAACAAAAAGGAAAAAAAGAAAGAAAATAAGAAAAGGAGAGAAAAAAAGGGGGGGGGGGGAGGGGGAATGGCGAGAAAGGGGAAGGGCTGGACAGAGTTTAGGGCAACCAAGATAGGATCGAAGAAGAACTGAAGCGATCTAAAATACACGTACAGAATTTTACTGAATCATATTCACCTTCACCTTCACCTGTCCCGTTGACTTGAAGACCGTTGGGGCGCCATAGAAGACTTCGCAACCAGCTTCCTCCACTCCTCCCGGTTCTCTGACGCTCGTAGGCAGCTGCTGAGCGTGAGGCCAGTCCATGCACTGATGTTGTCCTCCCATCTCTTTCTCTGTCTTCTTCTCCTTCTGCTTCCTCGCAACCGTTCCTTGTAGAATGGTTTTGGCAAGTCCTGTTGATCTTGATACATGACTATAACCATCTCGTTTCCTTTCTTTTCACTGATGACAACAGGTCTTCGTATGGTCCAATGGCTGGCCTTACTCTGGTCTGTATCGCCAGGCTGGTATTGTGGTCTTTGTAAGAGAAGCCAAGGATCTTGCTGAGGCATCTCATCTTTAAATGCCTAAATCCTCCTTTCAAATTCAGCTGTCAGAGTCAGCTGTCAGCTGTCTGATCTTGGACTGTGAAGTTTCTGTCATTCCAGATGGGTCTAAGTCTGGATAGCTCTGCTGTTGTTTGTGCAACTCTGGAGAGCACTTCAGGTGTTTGATCCCTCATCTGAAGCCATTGTCCCGAGGTACTTTTGAAGCTCTGAACTGTCTGTAGTTTTCTCCCTTGATAGCGATGTTAGTGCTGATACCGTTGGCAATACTTATTGAAAGACAGATTTTGTCTTTTCAGCGCTGGTCTCCATGCTGAATGTCGCAGAACATTTGTCAAGGCGCTCTGCTGGGTTGGCTAGTTTCTGCTCTTCTCCAGCTAGCCCATCGATGTCATCGGCAAAGCGTAGGTTTGTTAGCTGATTGAAGAACACGTTCAATAAACCGTGAGAAAAACCGTAAGCTGATTGAACAACACAAGTAAGAAAACACAGAAAAGCAGTTAAAACTGACTGACACATTAGTAACACGTAGGAAAGCAGTCAATCTGTTGGACAGACACGAGAAATAAAATATCGGAAAACAGTGAAATTCACTTACACGACTGGAAACCGTAGGAAAAGTGACTGAATGACACGTGTCATAAAACATAGGAAAACAGTGAAATCGACTTACACGATTGTAAACCATAGGAAAAGTGATTGAATGACACGTGTCATAAAACATAGGAAAACAGTGAAATTGACTGACACGTTGTTAAACGGGGGAAAAGTGACTGAACAACATGTGTGATAACACGTTAGGAATGAAGAACAGCTGACTGCATGGCTTATGTAGTCTACCCTAGGAGAAAAAAAAAGAAGAAGACGAGTGATTGAAAAACACTGTAGTGCAACAACATAGAAGAGTGGAGCTGACTGAACAGACGTAGGAAAACGAAGTCACCGAGTGCAGCGGACAGTACAACGCATGGAGTAAAATGTTGAAAAAAAGGAATACAGCTGACTGAATGACACATGAGAAGATAGGTGATTGCTCCTATCTTCGTTTTCAATGTCCTGAATGTTGTTTGTTGATCTTGCCTGAAGAAGACCTAAGAGGTCGAAACGCGTCGTGCTTTGTCTTGTAACTTGTTTGGCCATGTTTTTGGGGGTGTCTTACGAAGAATTATTCTTACAGTTTGAAGGACACATGTTATAACATAATGAGGGAAAAAGAGGAGTTTGTTTGCATACGATGTGTAGTAATAAACTGCACACAAAGAGTCGAACTCATTGAACGGCAAGTGTAACAACGGAAAGGCGAAGAGTTAACATGGACAGCATATGAAGCAAAACATGAAAGCAGAAGAATAGAGCTGACTGAACGACGCCCGTCGGTACAACGCAGGCGGAGAGTGGCGTGCACTGAACGCGCCCCACTCCGCACCGCTGTGTCCCCTGTCGGTAAGGTGCACGTACAGCACGTTTCCGTGACTGCCTGTCACCACCTGCTGGGCATGATCCCCGGCCTCAGTGACTCAACGGAGTGTGCGAACTCTGAAAATGGTGAGGTTGACAGCGGGTGTGGTTTTGTTTTTGCTATTATAGCTGATGGTTACTTCTCCTGCTGTTGCTGTTGGCTTTTCCTGCCGTTGTTGTTGCCTCTTTCATTCGTTCATGGGAGAGAGAGAGTGTGTGTGTGTGTGAGAGAGAGAGAGAGAAGACAGAGAGAGAGAGAGACAGAGACAGAGACAGAGACAGAGAGAGATTTGTTGCTGCTGCTCTGCTATGATTATTTCTGTTGATTCCGTTCTCTTTGTTGTCACTGCTGCTATTGTTGTTGCTGCTGATGTAAAACAATGATGATAAAGGTCGATGATGCTGCTCTTAAGACTGCTGCTGTTGTTGCTGTCGATTAATATCAGTGCCAATGGTGGTGATGACGATGACGACAACAACGAGGACGACGACGATGTCTATGATATCATGGTGATGATGATGACGACGATGATAACGATGATAATAAAGTTATTGCCGGTACCCTTGATGATAATGATCACGACAATTACGACAAAAAAGACAGCTGTTTTTTTATACTCTCTCCATTAGAGACACTATAATAACGATGGGTGACGACATGATAAATTCCCAAATGAAGCAAAGAGCACACCACTACAGTTGGTAAAATGACAATCTGCACACCAACCTAATCGATCATGACAAAGCTGGAATAATGTTTCAAGGAACCCTTTCCTTGTTGTAGCTCAACGTAGAAGAGTCTCCTGGATAGCCGGTGGTTCTGGCATGCAAGCTACATAAGCTGTCTATCGAAGCTGAGATAGCGTCAGGATGGTGTGGATGCTTGGCAGGTCTGCTTGGTCGAGCACCTCTGTGTGTGGGATTTTGCCCTGCCATTTTACATTTAACAATCCTCTCAGGCCGGTTGTTTGGAAGTGATTCAACTTCTTGGCATGCCGTTTGGTACACTGTCCACGTTTCACATGCGTAGAGGAGTCTGTTGTATAGTAACGGCTTCACTCTACATTGAAGCCAGTGGTTAAAGTTTCTATCACAGTCCTGAGCGCACTTGTTTATTGATGATGATAAGATCAATGCGGTAATGAACAAGTGCGCCAAACCATTATGCAACACTCTAGGACCGACCAAATAAAGATCAGCTGGCATCGGTTTAGAAAAAGAAAAGTGCGTTACTATGGCCACGTAACAAGAAACAATCGACTTGCTTTTAAAATACAAATCCTCCAGAGAAGTGTTGAAGGAGAGGAACAGAAGGGAAGACAGTCCACACACACTCACAACACAACACAACACACACACACACACACACACACACACACACACACACACACACACCACACCCCACACACACACTCACACCCCACACACCACAACACAGACACACACACACACACACAAAACACACACACACACACACACAACACACACACACAAAACACTCACACACACACAACACACACACACACCACACACACGCGCGCGCGCACGCACGGGACGCACGCACGCACGCACACACATACACACACACACACGCACGCACGCACACACACACACACACACTACACACTCACACACACACACACACACACACACACACACACACACACACGCACGCACGCACGCACGCACGCACGCACACACACACACAGACACACACACAAAACTCACACACAACACACACACACACACACACACACACACACTCACACACACACACACACACACAACACACACACACACGACGCACGCACGCACGCACGCACGCACAACCCCGCACGCACGCACACACACACACACACACACACACACACACACACACACACACACACACACACACACACACGCAATGCAGAATGGACAGGGAAATCATGTACAGAAATCCAGCCCTGAGCCCACAACCGACAGTACTGCAGGAACAGGTGATTAGTCCTTAGTGAGGGCGCCTCCATGACAGTACTGTAGGAACAGGTTGATTAGTACTGTAGGCACAGGTGACTAGTACTTAGTGAGGCGCCTCCATGACAGTACTGCAGGAACAGGTGATTAGCCCTTAGTGAGGCGCCTCCATGACAGTACTGTAGGAACAGGTGAATTAGTACTGTAGGCACAGGTGACTAGTACTTAGTGAGGCGCCTCCATGACAGTACTGCAGGAACAGGTGATTAGTACTGTAGGACAGGTGACTAGTACTTAGTGAGGCGCCTCCATGACAGTACTGCAGGAACAGGTGATTAGTACTGTAGAGACAGGTGACTAGTACTTAGTGAGGCGCCTCCATGACAGTACTGCAGGAACAGGTGATTAGTACTGTAGGAACAGGTGATTAGTACTGTAGGGACAGGTGACTAGTACTTTGTGAGGCGCCTCCATGACAGTACTGCAGGAACAGGTGATTAGTCCTTAGTGAGGCGCCTCCATGACAGTACTGTAGGAACAGGTGATTAGTACTGTAGGGACAGGTGACTAGTACTTTGTGAGGCGCCTCCATGACAGTACTGCAGGAACAGGTGATTAGCCTTAGTCGAGGCGCCTCTCATGACAGTACTGTAGGAACAGGTGATTAGTACTGTAGGGACAGGTGACTAGTACTTTGTGAGGCGCCTCCATGACAGTACTGTTAGGAACAGGTGATTAGTCCTTAGTGAGGCGCCTCCATGACAGTACTGTAGGAACAGGTGATAGTACGTAGGACAGTGACCTAGTACTTTGTGAGGCGCCTCCATGACAGTTACTGTCAGGAACAGGTGATTAGCCCTTAGTGAGGCGCCTCCATGACAGTACTGTAGGAACAGGTGATTAGTACTGTAGGACAGGGTGATTAGTATGGTATGGGAACAGGTGATAGTCCTTTGTGAGGCGCCTCCATGACAGTACTGTAGGAACAGGTGATTAGTACTGTAGGGACAGGTGACTGTACTTTGTGAGGCGCCTCCATGACAGTACTGTAGGAACAGGGTGATTAGTCCTTAGTGAGGCGCCTCCATGACAGTACTAGTAGGAACAGGTGATTA
>CM065714.1:142455647-142463147 GCA_033310375.1 Conus canariensis
GGCAGACGAACGAACAGACAGACAGACAGACAGACGAAGAGACTAACGTGATGATTTTGGGATCAGCGAAGTTTAGAGGATTGTTTAGAGACTGTGTCTTGATTGGACTATGTAGAAAGAAGACTGGTCGTCATTTAACGAAAGGTATCACCGAAAGGTAAGGTGAAAAATTCAGAAACATACATTTCTAATGTTGTAAAAGATCGGTTCCAGCAAGAAAGACTTCACTGAAGACGGAGTGGGGGGTATTGAGTTAATGTTTTTTTCCTTAACTTATAGGAGGGGGGTATTAAGTTAATATTTTTTCTTCATTAAGTTCTCTCTCCTCTCTCTCTCTCTCTCTCTCTCTCTCTCTCTCTCTGTGTGTGTGTGTGTGTGTGTGTGTGTGTGTGTGTGGTGTGTCTGTGTCTGTGTCTGTGTGTGCCTGTGTCTGTGTGTGTGCGCGCGGGCGCGTGCATGCGTACGTGCGTGCGTGCGTGTCTCTGTGTGTGTGTGTGTGTGTGTGTGTGTGTGTGTGTCTGTGTGTCTGTGTGTCTGTGTGTTTTGATACGGAGTGACACAGTAAAAACTCCATAACCCAATCACCTCTCTACTCTCTCTCCGTTCGTCACAACCCTCCCCACCCATCTCCCTAACCCCACCCCCCTTTCTACCCCTAAACAATCACCCCCACCCATCTCCCTAACCCCACCCCCCTTTCTACCCCTAAACAATCACCCCCACCCATCTCCCTAACCCCACCCCCTTTCTACCCCTAAACAATCACCACTTGCCATTCCAACTCTCCGTTGAAACACACACACAACCCCCCACCCCCACCCCGTCACCATTCACCCCTGCCCCACCCCCACCTCCACCACCCCTCACATGCACGGCTCCAGTTTAACCGGCACATTCTTTTCCACACTGTCGCCTCTGATTAATGTAGAGCCTCTATGGACAGAACAAGCTTTCGCCCCCCCCCCCCCCCCCCCCCCCCACACACACACACACACACTTCTCTCCCCATGCTGCCTCCCCCTCTCCCCACCCCCACCCCATCCCCCTCTCCCCCTCTCCTATCCACCCATCTCTTACGGTCCTTGACCGAGCGGCCATGAGGACCCCCACCCCCACCCCCCACCCCCTCAGGCCAGGACTAACTAGGCTTCGGTATATGCACACTGCTTGCTCGCTAAGCCAAAGTCCATCCCGACCTGTCAGTATTTCACATTTCACCTTGTGCATGATTGAGATCCTCTTAATTCACCCGTAGGTTCAGACGCTTGGACTGCTTCCCTTTCTCCCCGTTTGGACCCCCACCTCCCCCACCCCCCCTACTCCCCACCCCCTTACTCCCCACTCCCCACCCTCCCCTCTCTTTTCCCATCCCGAGTCCTGCACACGGACACGCGCGCGCACGCACACACACACACACACACACACACACACACACACACACACACACACACACACACACACACACACACACACACACACACACAAACACACACACACACACACACACACTCACCTCGTTCACCCCGCAACACTCCTCAACCATCCCTTCCCTTCCCTTCCCCCATTCCTCACTTCCTCCCCCTGCATGCAATGCCACCATTCCTACCTTCCAGATTTTTAAAAAAATGATCAGACATTTGCTCTTAGGCAAAACATTTTGTGGGGGGAAGGGTACATTGTGAAGGGTATGTTTTGGGGGAGAGGAGAGAGAGAGAGAGAGAGAGAGAGAGAGAGAGAGAGAGAGGAGAGAGAGAGACAGACAGACAGACAGACAGACAGACAGACAGAGAGAGAGAGAAAGAGAGAGAGAGAGAGAGAGGGAGGGATGGAGAGAGAGAGACCGTGTGCCTGTGTGTGTGTGTGCGCGCGGGCGCGCGCGCGCGCGTGCGCGTATGTGTATGTGTGTGTGTGTGGCGCACGACAGCGTGCACATTCTTCCTATACCTGAACACAAGTTCAAATTTCAACTCACCTCTGCCTCAGCTGCGTTTATACCCAGCTAAGTTTAAACTACGTAGAGAAACCCTAAATATTACGGGGGAAATAAACTGAAACTCAGCACAACATCGACTCAAAAGACTAATCCCGAATAATCTCAATTCATAATTCTGCTCAAACGTATATGAAGCTTCAATTCAACTCCTGATCGGTCTTTTTTCATACAAACATAAGAGAGAAATAAAGAAGACAAGAAGAACACGAAAAGGAAGACGGGGAAGAAAAACAATAACAAGAAATTGGAAAAGAAGACGACAAAGAAGAAGGAAGAAAAAAAGAAATATAACAACGTTAAAGACAGGAAAGAGTAGAAAAAGAAAGAAAGAAAAAGAAAAGAACAACCACAAAACAAGAACGAGGACAAGAACGAGAATAAGAAGAACGTTAAGGGAAAAAAGGAAGATTACGAAGAGGAAAAACAGTAGCCGCAGCAACAGCAACAACAACAACAGCAACACCGACGACGACGACAACGACGACGACAACAACATCAACAACGACAACGACAACAACGGTGATGACAAGAATATCTTAACTCACAGCAATAAGTACCATAGTAACACCAGGGCAACAACAACAGCAGCAGCAATAACATCTTAACTTCGAACAACAAAGGTACCACAAACGACAACAACAACAACAGCAACATCTTGACTTCCAACAACAAAAATACCACAAACGACGACGACAACAACAACAACAACGTCTTAACTTCCAACAACGAAAGTACCACAAACACAACAAGATCATTTCAGCTTTGTCAAATGCAACCCATCCCACCCTCCGTCGATCTGACAGCCATCAATTACCGCTGCTACCACCATCGCTCTCTCGCTCCTCTGTTGTTGATCGTGGAAGATGAAAAAAAAAAGGACGACATTTATAGGAGAACGTCACGGCTTTATTGACAGCGTGATCTGACTGTCCTTTCTCTGTCAAACAAAGCTTGGTGAAGTCATGAGCCGTTGAAATTCATTTGCCTTCTCTTTCTGTCTGTCTGCCTTTCTTTTCAAGATCGCATCATCATCATCTTCATCGTCGTCGTCATCGTCATTATCATCATTATCATCATCGTCGTCGTCGTCGTCGGCGTTGTCATCATCATCATCATCATTGTCATTATCATCACCATCATTGTCATTATCATCATCATCATCGTCGTCATCATCATCATCATCATCATCATCTCGTCATCGTCATCGTCATTGTCATCATCGTCATCATCATCATCATCATCATCATCATCATCATCTATCATCATCATCATCGTCATCGTCGTCGTCGTCGTCGTCATCATCGTCATCATCATCATCATCATCATTATCATCATCATCACGGTTATTTTTGAAGGATGATTAATGCTGTCTAACGTCGTTGTCATAAACGATTTTCTAACGTCAGAAAATGTCACCGTATTGTTTTAAATGTCGTCGTTGAAGCAGGCGATGATTTCGGGGTATGTTTCGGTGTGGATTGTTTGTTCGCTAATTGAGGCATAATTTTATCGATTTATGTTTAATGAGCTTGCAGAATTGGGACATCAATCGCTCGTCGTCCTTCGTCGCACTGGTTGAAGCTTTTTCATCTTGTCTAATTCTGTTTTGCTCCTCTGTGTGTGTGTGTGTGGTGCGTGCGTGCGTGCGTGCGTGCGTGCGTGCGTGCGTGAGTGCGTGCGTGCGTGCGTGCTTGCGTGTGTGCGTGCGTGTGTCTGTGTGTCTGTGTGTGTGTGCGCGTGTGTGTGTGTGTGTGTGTGTGTGGTGGAGAGAGAGAGAGAGAGAGAGAGAGAGAGAGAGAGAGTGCGTGTATGTATGTGTGCTCGCGCGCGTGAGGGTGCGGGGTGTGGGAGTGGGGGGAGGAAGGGACTCGATTTTGTCAAGCCAGAAGTAATGTATGTTGTTTCTGGATTGGTTTAGTGGCTGTCCCTTTTTCTGTCTGTTTCTCGTGCCTGCTTGCTTGTTTGTCTCTTACTTTTCTGTTGTTCTCTCTTTTTTTTTTCATTTTGTGTTATTTTAACAGATGTCGAGATGGAATGTTACAGGAGAGATACATTACAGAAACATTGACAATAAACCAAATAAATGAGAAAACTAAACCACCCTGAGACAGGACTGTGTACACAGAGAGAGAGAGAGAGAGAGAGAGAGAGAGAGAGAGAGACAGACAGACAGACAGACAAACAAACAGACAGACACGACAGGACAGGACAGACGGGACGGGACAGAGAGAAAGACAGAGAGAGACAAAGACAGAGATAGACAGACAGACAGACAGAATGAGACAGACATATAGACAGACAAATTGACAGACAGACAGACATGCGCAATACCTTTCCAAAGGTGCAAAGATAACTTTAATCTTACCCCCCCCCCCTCTCCCCCCATGTCCCCAAAACAGACTGAATCACCCAGTCCATCACCGCAGACTAGATACACTCTGAACACATACATACGTCAGTCAGACCAGAGAGAGAGAGAGAGAGAGAGAGAGAGAGAGAGAGAGAGACAGAAGACAGACAGACAGACAGACAGACAGACAGACAGACAGATAGACAGACAGACAGACAGACGGAGACAGACAGAGAGACAGACAGACAGAGAGAGACAGACAAAGGAGGAGACAGAGAGAGAGAGAAGAGAGAGAGAGAGAGAACAGAGACAGAGAGAGAGACACGCACAGAGACAGAGAGAGACAGAGAGAGAGAGAGATATGCACAGTACCTTTCCAAAAGTCCTAAGATAACTTAATCTGACCCTCCCATATCCCCCCTCAAAACAGACCGAATCACTTGGTGCATCCTCGTAGTAGACTCGATACACTCTGAACACATACAAACATACCTACGTCAGTCAGCCTCTCCACACAGCGTGTTCTTCTTCGTGACGTCCTGTCGTTGATTAATTGACTGTTGATGGCCGCTGTCACGCCAGGTCAGGCGCTGGAGTCCGCAGGCTGTCGTCATTATCACGTGCTGTCAGTACACCTGTCAGAGCCCGCCCCTGGAGTCCCAGTCTCACGTCATTCCGTGTCGTCAAACCGGAATCCAACACAACACACACACACACACACACATACACACACACACACACACACACACACACACACACACACACACACGCACGCACGCACGCACGCACGCACGCACGACACACACACACACACACACACACACACACACACACACACACACACACACACACACACACACCTATGCACCCACGCACACATGCACTCACAACTTTATGTGTCTGACGAAGGTTGGTTTGTTTGTTTCCTTTGTTTATTTGCTTTGGTTGCTTCGTTAGTTGGTTGGTTGGTTGGTTGGCTGGTTGGTGGTAGGTTGGCTGGTTGGCTGGTTGGTTGGTTGGTTGGTGGTTTGGTTGGTGGATTGGTGGATGGGTTGCTTGGTGGATTGGTTGGTTGGTTGCTTGGTGGGTTGCTTGGTTGATTGGTTGGTTGGTTGGCTGGTTGGTTGGTGGGTTGGTTGGTTGGTTGGTTGGTTGGCTGGCTGGTTGGTTGGTTGGTGGGTGGGTTGGTTGGTTGGTTGGTGGATTGGTTGGTTGGTGGGTTGGTTGGTGAGTTGGTTGGTGGGTTGGTTGGTGGGTTGGTTGGTGGGTTGGCTGGTTGGTTGGTGGGTTGGTTCGTTGCTTGGTGGGTGGGTTGATTGGTTGCTTGGTGGGTTGGTTGTTGGTGGGTTGGTTGGTTGGCGAGTTGATTGGTTTGTTGGTGGGTTGGTTGGTTGGTTGGTGGGTTGATTGGTGGGTTGGTTGGTTGGTGGGTTGGTGGGTTGGTTGGTTGGTTGGTTGACTGGTGGGTGGGTTGGTGGGTTGGTTGGTAGGTTGGTTGGTTGGTTGGTTGGTTGGTTGGCTGGTTGGTTGGTTAGTTGGTGGGTTGGTGGGTTGGTTGGTTGGTTGGTTGTTGGATTGGTGGGTTGGTTGGTGGGTTGGTTGGTGGGTTGGTTGGTGGGTTGGTTGGTTGGTGGGTAGATTGTTTGGTTGGGGGGTTGGTTGGTGGGTTGGTTGGTTAGTTGGTTGGTTGGTGGGTTGGTTGGTTTGTTGGTTGGTTGGTTGGTTGGTTGGTTGGATGGTGGGTGGGTGGGTGGGTTGGTTGGTTGGTTGGATGGTGGGTGAGTTGGATTGTTGGTGGGTTGGTTGGTGGGTTGGTTGGTGGGTTGATTGGTGGGTTGTTTGGTCGGTGGGTTGGTTGGTGGGTAGGTGAGTGGGTTGGTTGGTGGTTGTTTGCTTTTCTTTTTTATTTCTTTTTCTGTTTTTTTCTGTTGTTTTTTTAAGGTAGATTACGACCAAAAGAATAATAACAGGGCTGTTCCTCAGTCTGTGTGTCATTCTAGTAGGCGTGTGCGTTTATGCTGTTAAAGGTTTTATCAATAAACCGAAGATGTGCAGTAATTATGCTTATTGACTGTTGGTGGTTTTTACAATTCAACAAGTTTGATAATCGTGGAGAGATAGCAGCGTCGACGCCATACAAACTGCTACAATGAATCATGAAAAAGATAATAGCATTGATACAACAAATATGCGGGAATATGATATCGCCGAAGCAACAATGTGGTAACAATGATGGATAGAAAGATACAATCTTGGCGTAACAAAAATCCGTATCAGTCGTGAGCAGATGACCGTGCTGATACAACGTAAAAGTGTGATAATCGCAGAAAGATCATTAAAGCGACACAAAGCAAACTGTCAAAATTGTAGAGAAAAAAATAGCGACAACATCATAAAAACCATAACATTCAGGGGAAAAAAAGACAGCGACAACACAACAAAAAATTAAAAAGGGGGGGGGGGGGGGGGCAGGGCGAATAATAGCATCAACGGGCGCGCGCGCGCACGCACACACACACACACACACACACACACACACACACACACACACACACACACACACACACACACACACCAAATGTAAAATGGCGGAAGAAGAGAGATCACCATCCCAGAATAGTGGTAGAGAGGGAGAGGAGAACGGAGACGGATGAGGAAACCTGTCTTACATTACACATTACCACCAGGACGACATCATGTAAAGACGGGCTACAAAAATGCCAAAATTATCATGACTGGCGACCAACTTCAAGCCTTGTTCTCCTTTCCTCCATAAGCTCTGAGCTACCCAGATTCGTAAACGCACGCCCAAAACCACCATTTTTGTGATGGATTGTAGCAACACGAGAGCCATTCAAAACAGTATGGACGGGAGAGGGGGGGGGGCGGGAGGGAGAGAAGGTGATGGGGAGAATGGGGGGCAGTGATGGTGGGGAGGGAGCTGAAGAGGGGCAGGCCCAGGGAATGAGAGTGCGGGGATACTCTACAGTGAAAAAGAAAAAAACAAAGCAGCGCTGACAAGTCCAAGACACGCATATTCTGACAGTAATTTAACGAAGCGTTGGTTGTGCATGAAGCCCAGACGGGCTAGAGTTCAGATGGGTTCAAGTCTTATAGTCCAATGGCCGAGAGGGCAGTGAACTGGTGAAAGGTCCAG
>CM065714.1:142470647-142475647 GCA_033310375.1 Conus canariensis
TGTCTGTTGTAATAGTGTCCCTGTCCATTCTGTATGTATAGTGTCCCTGTCATTCTGTAATGTAATAGTGTCCCTGTCCATTCTGTCATGTTGTAATAGTGTCCTGTCCATTCGTCATGTTGTAATAGTGTCCCTGTCTTTCTTCTTTTTTTTAATGTGTCCCGTCATTTTCATTTATTGTCCTTCCATTCTGTATGTAATGGCCCTGCATTGTTGTTTATGTTCCTGTCCATTGTAAGTAATATGTCCTGCCTTCTGTCTTGTAAAGTCCCTGCCATTCTGAATAGGTCTGCCATCTCATGTTGTATAGTCCGTCATTCTGTAGTAATGTCCCATCTGATGTAATAGTGCCTCCTCGTCATGTTATGTCCCGTCCATTCGAATAATGTGCCTGTCCTTCTATGTTGTAATAGTGTCCTGTCATTCGTATTAATGGCCTGTCATTTGTTGTAATAGTGTCCCTGTCCATTTGTATGTGTAAGTGTCTCCATTTGTATTAAATTCTTCCTCTAGTAAATTCCTGCATCGTCAGTAATAGTGCCTGTCATCGTAGATAGTGTCCTGTCCATCGTCTGTGTAAAGCTGTCCATTTTCAGTGTAATAGCCGCATTCTGTATGTAAAGTGTCCTGCCATTCTGCATGTTAATATCCTGTCCATTCGATGTAAAGTGTCTGTCCATTCTGTCATGTGTAAAGGCTTCCATTCTGAATTATAGTGTCCCCTTCTGTCGTGTATAGGTCCCTGTCCATTATGAATAGTGTCCTGCCTTCTGTCATTTGTAAATGTCCTGTCATCTGTATGTAATAGTCTGTCTCTGTCAGTTGTATAGTGTCTTCCTCTGTCAGTGTAATAGTCCTGTCATTCTGTATTAATGTGTCCTGCCATCGTATTTGTATAGTGCCCTGTCCATTGTATTATCCTGTCCATTTCTTGTAATAGTGTCTGTCCATCTGAAGTAAGTGTCGTCATGTATGTATAGTGTCCCTGTCATTCTGTATAATATGCGTCATTCTGCATTGTAAAAAAAAAAAAAAAAAAAAAAAAAAAAAAAAAAAAACCCCCCCCCCCCCCCCCCCCCCCCCCCCCCCCCCCCCCCGTCCATTCTGTCATGTTGTAATAGTGTCCCTGTCCATTCTGTCATGTTGTAATAGTGTCCCTGTCCATTCTGTAATGTAATAGTGTCCCTGTCCATTCTGTCATGTTGTAATAGTGTCCCTGTCCATTCTGCAATGTTGTAATAGTGTCCCTGTCCATTCTGTAATGTAATAGTGTCCCTGTCCATTCTGTAATGTAATAGTGTCCCTGTCCATTCTGCAATGTTGTAATAGTGTCCCTGTCCATTCTGTAATGTAATAGTGTCCCTGTCCATTCTGTAATGTAATAGTGTCCTTGTCCATTCTGCAATGTTGTAATAGTGTCCCTGTCCATTCTGTCATGTAATAGTGTCCCTGTCCATTCTGTAATGTAATAGTGTCCCTGTCCATTCTGTCATGTTGTAATAGTGTCCCTGTCCATTCTGTAATGTAATAGTGTCCCTGTCCATTCTGTAATGTAATAGTGTCCCTGTCCATTCTGTCATGTTGTAATAGTGTCCCTGTCCATTCTGTCATGTTGTAATAGTGTCCCTGTCCATTCTGTAATGTAATAGTGTCCCTGTCCATTCTGTAATGTAATAGTGTCCCTGTCCATTCTGTCATGTTGTAATAGTGTCCCTGTCCATTCTGTAATGTAATAGTGTCCCTGTCCATTCTGTAATGTAATAGTGTTCTGTAATGTAATAGTGTCCCTGTCCATTCTGTAATGTAATAGTGTCCCTGTCCATTCTGTAACGTAATAGTGTCCCTGTCCATTCTGTTATGTTGTAATAGTGTCCCTGTCCATTCTGTCATGTTGTAATAGTGTCCCTGTCCATTCTGTAATGTAATAGTGTCCCTGTCCATTCTGTCATGTTGTAATAGTGTCCCTGTCCATTCTGTCATGTTGTAATAGTGTCCCTGTCCATTCTGTCATGTTGTAATAGTGTCCCTGTCCATTCTGTCATGTTGTAATAGTGTCCCTGTCCATTCTGCAATGTTTCTTTTTGTCTTAATTAACTGATGCCAGATCTTCACATGGTCCGATGTACTGGTTGACGGTTTCACGCCCTTCTTCACACACACACACACACACACACACACACACACACACACACACACACACACACACACACACACACACACACACAAAGCCAAGAAACAGAAGGGGTTCTCGTCGACTCGACGGACGAACAACACTGTGAGTGTCCCTGTCTCATATGCATACACGACGAAGGCAAAAGATACATAGCACTTAGTAGCCTGATTAATGTTTCGTGGAGAAATAGATGGCCTTCCACGCATGTTTCTGTCTGATGTTGTCTTTACTGCGGCTTGAGAGGATTTCTGGTGAGATTCCTTATTGCTGCTGATAGACTTCCTGGTAAATGAACTGATAGGCACTTTTCAGCCCATGCCCGTGGACAGTTCTAGTAATGGTGATGATGATGGTGTTGAGGCTGGCCGTCAGCTCGATCTTCTCAGCGTTCATTTCCACGCCGTATCTTGTCGGTGTTTTTATCCAGTCTTTTAACAAGCTTGGCATGGTCCTGTTCGCTGTCCGCCAGGCCATCCATGTCTGCAGAAAGAAGGTTCGTCATCATTCTCCCCCCAATGTATGACTGTGCTGATATGATTTTCCAAGTTTAGCAGTCATGATTTGTTCCAGGAATACTTTGAAACGTGTGGAAGATAAACGGCAAACCTGACAGAACTGTACCTGAAGTGTGCTCTCCAATAGCACTCTGTATGAACACAGCACCGATTCTGTTGATGTATAGGTGCTGGATGGTTCTGATTAGCTTTGGACTGATGTTCATTGTGCTGGATAGTACTGATTAGCTTTGGACTGATGTTCATTGTGCTGGATGGTACTGATTAGCTTTGGACTGATGTTCATTGTGCTGGATGGTACTGATTAGCTTTGGACTGATGTTCATTGTGCTGGATGGTACTGATTAGCTTTGGACTGATGTTCATTGTGCTGGATGGTACTGATTAGCTTTGGACTGATGTTAATTTCTTCATTGTGGCCAGAGGGTGTGTATGGCCCACATAAACCTCGGGAGTGGGCGAGGGGGGGGGATGTGTGGAAGTGTCATTTGTCGACTCAGCGTATTACATTTGAACGACTCTCGCTAATGCAAATGGATGACTGCATTAAAAATTTCATATGGGACATATCCCTTGAAGGGCTCCTTTTTGTCCCAGAACCTTAGATGTGGACTACCCTTGGATTTTGTTTTTCTATCGTTTTCTACTGTCTCTCATGAAAGATCGGGAGAGAAAAAAAAGAACGACGCTGCGGACAGATGACAAGCGGTAAAGACAAACATGCGATATCTGTGAACAACTATCAATTCTGACCTGATAAAAACAAATAATCACTAGTATTTCAAACTTTTGGAGATGTTCTAATCGAACATGTAAAAATCAGGTTGAAAATAGATCTTGGCAGAAAGCGGTGAGTAAAACTCTCTGATCTTACCGAAATACTGTCAATCAAAACGAACGCTGACCACAATCATCTAGCTGCTGATGTCAGGAGATGTTGCTCCATGGTAAAGTGCTCGTTTAGCATGCGAGAGGTCCGGAGATCGATACCCCGCATCTCCAACTTTACACACATACAATGATAATAATGGCACAGCCAATGTTTGGTAGGTTACTCAAGGTCCGACCAGCGCATTGGGCTAATGCATAGGTCAGACATCTGCTAAGTCGTAGCCACGGAGACCCTCTTCTTAAATTCTCTCATCTTTGTCGTTAATTCATATATCCATCAGCTTTAAACCATGCGCAGTGTGGTCTCAAAACTTCACGGATGTGGTGTGGTGTAGCGCATAATTATAGACTAGTCCGCACGCAGTGACAGTTCCTTCATGAAACTGAAACTGATGACAGGATGCAGCATGACTCCGTGCACAGAACCTGTCAAGAGAAAGCTACATAACACGCAAGGGAAGAGATACAGAAGATTTGAACTGAAGACTAAGTAAGATCGCTCTTACAGAACTGACCAATACAAGCAGCGACAGTGACGGCCATCAGATGTGAAAGCGGTGAGACAAGCTCTGTATAGAGCGAAGACAACATGCAAACCGAAGCTTCCGACGTCCTGTGAAATTGCACCTGAAACTCTCAACAATTGCTTTTATAGTACATTAGTAATAACGATGACACGTTTTTCGCGTTATAAACCCTTCCTCTACCTCTCCGTGGGTACACAAGGGACCCGAAAGGCAGCAACACGGAAGGGGTTCTCTCAGAGGTCTGCTTTTCAATGTATCCGCTGAAAAGAGTTGTACAAGTGTATAGTCGTGCAGACGACAACCAATAAAAAAAAAAATGCGCAGATGTGTTGCGCCCGTGTGTGTGTGTGTGTGTGTGTGTGTGTGTGTGTGTGTGTGTGTGTGTGTGTGTGTGTGTGTGCGCACGCGCGCGCGCGCGCGCGAGCGAGCGAGCGAGCGAGCGTGCATGTGTGTGTGTGTGTGTAATGTCGGTACAGAAATAAGAAAGATGCACTCCCTTCTTACCTTTAATCCACAGACAGTATTGATCTTGTGTACATCCATGACGGAGTGGATATTGAGCTTAAATAAGCCGAATCAGACACCACAGACTGTTCAGTTTTCTCTTTCAAAGTCATCTCTATCCGTTAGATTTACCTACATTAAAATATGTCGGTTTTTCCGATTTGTCAAATACTGTTAATCCTACCATGGGCACTGACCAATCCGGCTGTTCCTATGTTACTGCGTCATGCAACAGGTGCACGCCGAGGTTAGTTTCTTCCAATCGGAAAGAAGTTCACAGAACTGGACGAATCACGAAGTGTCACATATATACAATGATGTCTATAAAAGACCAGAGGTGAAAAATAAAGGCGAATTTTAAACTATTTAGAGTCTAACTCACCTTTTTGG
>CM065714.1:142493147-142505647 GCA_033310375.1 Conus canariensis
GACTGCCATGCTGCTGGATCTGTGTAGTGATTCTGTTTCGCCCATGTCTTTGTCTGTCTTCTTCTTCGTGCCGATTACCCGAAACAAAGCATGTCATTTTTTTATGTTGATCGGTTAGTTGTTCCACTTTCCATCTTTTCATCCCAAAGATATTTTGTAACTAATCAGGTCTACATTGCTTCCATAAGCTCGTTAACTTACTTCTCTTTCTCTAACCCCTCCCACCTTCGCCGTACATTTTTGTCAGTTACAGACAATAGATGTGGGACTGCCTTGCATACACTGTATTCTGTGTGTGTGTGTGTGTGTGTGTGTGTGTGTGTGTGTGTGTGTGTGTGTGTGTGTGTGTGTGTGTGTGTGTGTGTGTGTGTACATTACCAGAGACAAAACATATCAGTTTATTGGTCTGTTTCTTTGTGGGTTGGTTGATCCACTTTTTACCACATTGTCCCGAACAAAAGTCTTCCACCAAACTTAATTATCTTTTTGCTGACCGATTCCAGGTGATGATTCAGTCATATAATAAATCAAGAAGGTACGTTTTGCTCCCACGATGGAAACAACAGCAGTTATACGACTCCAAAGTAGTTTTGTTTATGGTGCCACTTTGCCTACACACATCTACACAAGAAGCACATAGAACAGTGACTGTTCTGCTTACGTATGACGGCAAAAATTGCAGATATATAATTCCAAGGTAAAAATTTCGTTTACACTTGACCTACACATCTGAACAAGAAGCACAAAAAGCAATGACTCTCCAACTTACTTATGAAGGCAACAATAGCAGACACATATAACTCCAGGGTAATTTCGTTTACGGTGCCAATCTACCTACACATATTAAGACAAGAAGCACATAAATCAAGAGCTTCCTACTTTCTTATGATGGCAACAATTCCAGACATATAACTTTTGTTTACGGTGCCAGTTCACCTACAAGAAGCACATAAACCGATGACTTTCCTACTTACTGACCCCCTTGACCCCCTAGGAAGCCATCTACCACAGAGTTCTGGCAATTGGATTCCAGACTGCCCTTTCTGCTTCTGTCCAGCTGGTTCCCTTCCTCTTCAACTCTGTCTCGGTGTCTCTCCTCCAAATGCTTCTGGGTTGTCCCCTCTTCCTTCTCCCCCTGCAGAGTCAAAGTCAGAGCTTGATGGGCGGTGGTGATGGATGCTTGCTGTCTTACGGGGAGTGTATCCTATTCAGCTCAACTTTCTCTGCAGGATCTGGTAACTGGCTCCTGTCCTATCTGCCCTTTGACACAACCCTTTCTTGCTGACTTGAGCCGCTGGGTGTTACAAGACGCCTCGGCAGGTTTTGACGAATGTCTGCAACGTAGACTTTATCCGGCCGCTGGATGTTCAAAGGCCCCTCAACAAGACTCGATCAGTTTCAAAGTGAGGTGAATGCAGGCGGTTCTTAAAACAATTCCAACAAGTAATTCTCAGTGAATCCGCCACAAACGGGGACAAACAAATTACTAAACAAAGCACAACACGTTTCGACCTCTTAGGTCTTCTTCAGGCAAGACAAACAACATTCAAGACAATGAAAACGGAGAACGAGCAGTCATTTATCTTTTCATATTCGGCGCAAGATGGACGTTGTTGAATCGAAGTGACCGAGTATGAGAAGATAAGTGATTGCTCGTTCTTCGTTTTCGTTGTCCTGAATGTTTGTTTATCTTGCCTGAAGAAAATCTAATAGGTCGAAACGCGTCGTGTTTTGTCTTGTAATTTGTCCTTGTTTTGGGCGGACTTACTGAGAATTGCTTTAAGAAATAGGTTTCCATCAATGCCTGCAGCTTCTGCTGCGTTGCTATGACTTGAAACGTTCTTGAAAGATAAAAGGTCCGAGTTTGTGGATATACTCCACTGAGCTCACAAGAAATATGTAAATACATATTAACATTTTAGACGGGCATAGCCTTTTCATCTTGAATAATGTGGATTAGGACACACACGATCAGAAACAAAATACACTTCACGCAGTACGATTAATATGAAAGGAAGTCTTGATTTTCAGTTTGAACTTTCGTTTAATCTTAATTAAGTCTAAAGAGAGCTGCAGATCATAGCGACTTATTTCAGTTCAGACGTGTGTGTGTGTGTGTGTGTGTGTGTGTGTGTGTGTGTGTGTGTGTGTGTGTGTGTGTGTGTGTGGAGCGAGTGAGCGAGTGTGTGTGTGTGTGTGTGTGTGTGTGTGTGTGTGTGTGTGTGTGTGTGTGGTCAGACACTTTTAACGAGTTGTGAATTCTTTTAATTAACCATCTTTGCAAAGAATTGACTTTGACGAGATGTCAGCCCTGATACGACTCCTCGTAGTTGGAGGGGTTATAAACAACATAAAATGAACTGAATTTTTCACATACTAAAACAAACAAACACAAAACAAAACGACCTCACAACGTCCTAAAAATTCCACTTCATTTTTCCACTTTTCCTCGTCGAGGGGTCTTCCACTGAAAAAGCAACCAAGGTACCAACCAACTGGGCAGCAAGCCTGCGAGAGGCCAGCCACTCTCCCCATTCCAGAAACCTTGCACACTTGGATGTCGGTGAGCCCCGTCCGCCTCCCCCGCCTCTCTGCCAGGGAGGGCCTGGGGGAGAACCTCTGAAGTAGCAAGGAAGAGAAGCGGTCCGGTAAGTATGTCTTTTACATTCTGGGCTTATTCGGTGAGTTCGACGTCTTGGCGGGGGTGTCTTGCAAACTGAACTAAACCCTTTAACTCTCTTATACCGTCTACCGCCATTCGTAGTCGCCACGGCAGGCGCAAAGCATCCCCCTGTTCCCCTCGCAAGCTCCACATAAATCGTGCATGAATGGCTTCGGTCGCAAATGGACGGGTGTCGAATGTGTCTGCAAACCTATATTATTCGCACCGAAACTAATTTCAGCGCCAACACAGCGAAACTAAGTAAAAGAGGAAGCCGCGGGTAGGGGTGGAGGGGGGAAAGGGGCAGGGACGGGGGAGGAGGGAGGAGGGACAGGAGGCTGGTGAGGGGGGGGGGGGGGCGGAGGCTGGGGAGAGGGGAGGAAGGGCTGTCGCTGCCAACATCGTCAGGAGTACAGCTCTGGCAGCCTCAGGCAGGTGGAATACTTTGGAGGCCGGGGAAGATTTACGTCCCTTTTGCACTCTTTTGTTCCGACAGTTCGCCTGTGAAAAATAACAAAAACCCCGACCGCTCTCAGCCAGGAAAATAATGGCGGTGATTTATCCACCACGTACATTCCAGAAACGATCCTTGCATGTGCTGCCGCTTCTCTTGTCGAGGCGCGTTAAATGATGATAACGTCAGAAAAAGCGAAGCGCCCGTCAATCAAAGCCGGCAACATCACGTGCTCGTTATAAGGGGGCGCTATCAGTGCACGTGCGTTTTTTCCCCGAGACGGGCAGCGACAGATGAAACGTCGGGCTTGTTCCCCTCCTCCCCCCTCCCCCCTCCTTGCCAACTCAAATCTATCCCAGGGAGAACAAATCACCGGCCGGGGGTTTTATCGGTGAGAAATTGCTTGTCAAAGGCTTTCCTGACCCGCCGCTCGTTCGTTGTACAAGTGATGCGTTCTTATCCTGTCTCCGGGCCCCCTAATGGACGAGAGAGGGGGTGCGGGAGGTGGGGGGGAGTGTTAAAAAGCGCACGGGCTGACAAGACGCATGTGCTGTGGGTGATAAGTCAGCAAGGCATACAGACGTACAGGCTGGGGGCTAATCACTCTGGAGCTGAGGGCGGCTTTCCCTTCAGCCTTCCTACTATCCCTCTGGAAGCTTGACTTGACTATGGGGCCGTGCCGTGTACAGCAGGCCTGCCGTGTTGTGTGTGTGTGTGTGTGTGCCATGGGGGCTGAAGCTTTTCAACTGCTGTTGCCTTTGGCGGGGTTCAGTAAAGGCTGCACCCTTGGGGGTGGGGGAGGTGGGGGGGGGGTCTGGATGGTGTGTGGGGTGGGGGGTGGGGGGAGGGAGACTGGCGTCTGCAGTTTGCATCTGTACCATCCCTGGGAGATGCGTCACGTGGCTTTGCTTGCTGGCTCCGTCCACTGAAATGAGAAAAAATGAAATGAATGATTGAATAAATAAACGAATAAATAAATAAATAAATAAAATACATGCATACATACATACATACATACATACATACATACATACATACATACATACACACATACATACATAAAATGTATCTCTGATGAGATCATTTATTTTGTCATGTTATTAATGGCTGTAGATCAAATGAAATCAGAAACTGGCTGTGATGTGTTGTCTTTAGATCAATGGCTGGCGATGTCATGTGTTGTATTTTGCAGTGGCACCCAGAGAAGTCTATGGCTGATGTAGTATTCTGTTACAGCCTTCGAATCAGTTTAGATCAGTGACTGATGGTATCATGTTGCGTTTTACTATTACTCCAAATCGTATGATATCCAAAGCTGATAATGCCACGCTGTGTTTTGGACTGACCCCAAATTAACTCAAATCAATGGATGATATTATCATATTTTGTGTAACGGCTGCAAAACAAATTATATGAATAGTTGACGGTATTGTGTTGTATTTGCAATAACGCCAAATCAAATTAAATCGACCTGCTCTATTTTGCCAATCAAATCAAACCAGTGGCATCATACTGCATTTCGCAGACACTCCAAATCACATCAATGGCTGATGTGTCATACTCCATTTTGAAATGGCGCCAGTTGAGGTCAATGGCTGAGGGTATGTTGCCGCATTTTGAAATGAGGTCAAATCAAATGAATAGCTGATGGTATCATACCACATTTTGAAATGACGCCAAAAGAATTCAATGGCTGATAGTATCATACCACATTTTGAAATGACGCCAAAAGAGTTCAATGGCTGATGGCATCATACCGCATTTTAAAATAACGCCAGAAGAGTTCAATGACTGATGATATCATACCACATTTTGAAATGATGCCAAAAGAGTTCAATGGCTGATGGTATCATACCACATTTTGAAATGACGCCAAAAGAGTTCAGTGGCTGATGGTATCATACCACATTTTGAAATGACGCCAAAAGAGTTCAATGGCTAATGGTATCATACCACATTTTGAAATGACGCCAAAAGAGTTCAATGGCTAATGGTATCATACCACATTTTGAAATGACGCCAAAAGAGTTCAATGGCTGATGGTATCATACCACATTTTGAAATGACGCCAAAAGAGTTCAATGGCTAATGGTATCATACCACATTTTGAAATGACGCCAAAAGAGTTCAATGGCTAATGGTATCATACCACATTTTGAAATGACGCCAAAAGAATTCAATGGCTAATGGTATCATACCACATTTTGAAATGACGCCAAAAGAGTTCAATGGCTGATGGTATCATACCACATTTTGAAATGACGCCAAAAGAGTTCAATGGCTGATGGTATCATACCACATTTTGAAATGACGCCAAAAGAGTTCAATGGCTGATGGTATCATACCACATTTTGAAATGACGCCAAAAGAGTTCAATGGCTGATGGTATAGATCTAAAGCATTTGAAAATGACTGAGCAGTATCATGAAGCCTTTTTCCATGTCTTCAAATCAGACCAGTGACTGATGGATCACGCTATGATCTAATCAAATGGCATCATGTCTTCGATGGCTGAAACCCTATGTGAACCCCCTGTAATATGGTCACGACACTTCCTCACCATCCATCAGAAATTCATCAGGAATTAGCTCCAGGAGCTTTTTTTTCGCCTCAGTATCTAGTATCTAGTTTTCTTTCCGTCTGCTGTGTTAGAATGGCGGAACAGCTCAGTACTGACCTTCATAGATCCTTCACAAAATGTAGGTCTTTCAAAGGATAGTCCTTGTTATGGATAGTAAATTCAGTACACTAGCTTCAAGATTCAATTCGTCAACACCCCCCCCCCCCCCCCCTCCCACCCTCATTTTTTCTTCTTCTTTGAAGTCGGGGATGTGGAGAATACAATATAAACAAACTGGGTTGATTCATAACGAAAAACTTTATATGGAACATTTATCTTAAAATAAACGAACTAAAGGTTGACCAAATCTCAATATCAACATTTGCACTTTTATAACTCTACTGGCTCCTTGTTCAAGCTCGAATAGATTACAAACTGTCAATGCTGTGCTTTAATTTTTACACCGTGTCCCACTTTGCCCTATCTTGTCAGCTGTCGACAGCAGAATTCTCCATGTACCACAAATTACAGCCGATTTGGGGGAGGGGGGGGGGGTGTTAAATGGTCCTTTTTTATTCCCCGCACCACAAATTCAGAATTCTTTTCCAAATCAAATTGTCCAGGACGGGGGAAATCGTAATGGTATTGCTTAAGCGCACTAAGCTGATGTATTATTAGTCAGACTTAACACACCAAGGTTATCTTTGCACTCATACACGCATATGCACACTCATGCGCCCACCATTCACCTCTCTCTGGGAATGGGATGTCACGCATTCGTTTCTCTCCTAACACGACTGAGCACAAGAAATACAATTTCTATGCTACTTATAATCAAACATGAAGAATCCAATTACACAAAATGAAATGATCAAAACATAAAAGATCAATACTTCCTAATCCCGGGTTATAATAAAATGGCTTCTTACCTGGCCAGGTTTCCACACACACAACCACGCTTTCACACCACACCACAGTTCTTGAACAAGTCTCTTCAAGTTTTCTTCAGCACTGCTTGATGGTGATGCCCTTGGTTGACTGGCTCCACGTTTCAGGACTGGGTCTTCGTGGTCGTCTCTGGGATCTCGACGTAGAACTCTTCTTCGTCTCCTTCACCCACCTCTGGGTTCAAATTCAGTTTGTCTGTCTTCACCCACCTCTGGGCTTCAAACTTAGTTTTCTTCTCTTCCAGCTTGTCTTTAACCCTAAGACCTTGCTGTCTCTTCTGTCTCCCAGACCACGTTTCTCTCGACCCTACTCTGTCCTGCTCACTCTCCTCTCCTCTCTCTCTCTCCTCTGCCTTCTCTCTTTCTCGTGGTGTTATTCTCCTCTCTCCACACGTTGTTCTCCCTCAGTTTATATAGGGATGGACACAAAGGATTTCCCTTCAGGCCATGCCTTTGTCCATGCTGCTTCTCAAACCCCCTGTTCACAAGTACCCACCGGAGAAGACACCGCACGGCTGTCGAGCCTTTTCAGTGATGTTCAGTCGTGCCTGCTCTGTTCCAATATACGCAGGACAAGCCTACTAAGCCACTACTGACGACAGTGTGTTTAGTCGCAGAGCCAGCGTGGGTGAGCTCTCTCTCTCTCTCTTTCTCTGGAGGGCGCCACTACGTCCGTCCAACAGCAGTCTCCATGAATTTGCTGGTACCGATGACCACGACAGAACCAAAGCAAGGGCATAGACGTGGAGAGATAATCGAAGGTGATATCAACGTGAAAACAGGACACAAGGGCCACAGAATTTGAGACTTCTTTGTGCTGATTGGTGAGGATGAGGATGATGAAGATGATACTGTGGATTTCCGTTTATGTTTGATACTGCATGACAGGGCTGTACTCTATGCTTACTTTCAAAACATATCTCGGCGTCAACCAGGCCCGAGAGATACAGGCACCTGCTATGTTCGTCGAGAAATTTGAGCAACACTCTTGGAGACGCAGTTGATAACCAAATGAAACTCGATTGTGTGGCCCTAGTCCTCTCAACTGAGCCCATAGCAAACTCTGCTCTGGGTAAGAGGCGGTCAGGGCAGAAAAATCCCACAAATAAATGGCTTTAATGGGAATCGAACCCAAGACCTCGCATCCGGGAGTTCGCGACGCTAACTACTTCGCCACGACATCTGGTGTTAGAACAAAACTTGATCAGTGGGTATACTTTTGTATTTGGACGTTGAGAAATGTACATTTCATGGCTGAAATGGTGGTTAATAATTCAGTAAAACATTAATTGCTTTCCTGTAGTAACTATTTTCCTCGACTGGACATAACGATCTTTCAAGCTCTGTATGATATTCTCACTAAATGAGTCCCTTCTGTAAAATGGCTGGGAGTGTCAAACAATCATACCCGAATTCAACTGAAGTATTCTTGATTATATTTTACCAGGTAGATGGAAATGCAATGTCTAAGTGTGGCTTGGATAAAATAGAATACATCTGACTGGGAAATTTGCTGATTGTACTCTCAAGCAAACGTGACCAAAAGCGAATCATTCTACACTTAACGAGAACAGAAATAGAAAATAGACCCGTTTCTCCGAGCAGTGTATTAAACATTCTTCAACGATGTGGGCCTACAGAGAACGACATTTTCTTTAAAAAAAATAACTCCAGATCAGATCAAACCAGATCAATGCCTGACAGCAGCGTGTTGTAATGGCTGCAAGTGAAATCATACCAAACTAATGTTTGATGGAGTCATGTCGTATTTTGCACTGACTGCAAATGGAACCAAATCAGTAACCGATGGAATTATGCTGCATTTTGTAATGACTCCAAGTTGAATAAACGGCTGATGGTATCACACCGCGATGACTCCAGATCAGATCAGTGACTGATGATGTTACACCGCATTTTGAAATGATGCCAAATCAGATCAGTTGCTGATGGTATTATTCTGCATTTTAATCTGATTTTAAATCAGATCAGTGGATAATGGTACTATGACGCATTTCAAGCTGATTTAAACTCAGATCAGTGGATAATGGTATTATGCCGCATTTCAAACTGATTTCAAATCAGATCAACGCATAATGGTATCATGCCGCATTTCAATCTGATTTCAAATCAGATCAGTGGATAACGGTATCATGCCGCATTTTAAGCTGATTTCAAATCAGATCAGTGGATAATGGTATCATGCCGCATTTTAATCTGATTTCAAATCAGACCAGTGGCTAAAGGTATCATACCGCATTTTGAAATGATGCCAGATCAGATCAATGGCTGGTTGTATCATGTTGCATTCTGCCAGTGGCTACAAAACAAATGGTATCACGTTCTCTAGGACTGAAATCGAGTGTGAATCCTCTTGAATGATGAGAGTGATGACACTACCACATCATCCATTAAATAAATCATCAAGAATAAGCTCCAAGGTCACTTCCTCACCATGGTGTCTAGCTCTTACCCTCTGCTGTGTTAGAACAGTAGAACGTCTCAATGCCAGCTTCCAAAGATTCTTAACAAATTAGCGTAAGTCTTTTGGGGCCGGAATAGCTCAGTTGGTAGAGCGGCGGACTCGTGATCCTGGGGCTGCGGGTTCGAATTTCGGTACAGGGGGAATTTTCCCTCGGAGTTAACATTGGTTCTGACTCCATTTCCCATACAGCCCTTCGAATGAGACTATAAACCGAGGTTCCGTGTGTGAACGCATGCACAACATCTTGCACACACGTGAAATCCCATCACCAACTTTCGGAAGAGACGGCCAGTTTGGCCGTTGGTATGGATGACACGTTACATATAGCATGCACCTTCCCGAAGATGGAGTATGGCTGCCTTAATGGCGGGATAAAAGACGGTCATACACACAAAACTCCACTACCTGTCTATACAGGCAGTGTCCGCAGGAGTATCAGCCTGTGTACGCAGAAAGAAAAGAAAACGTAAGTCTTTGAAAGACATGGGTCTTTCTCTTGGATGTAAACCTAGAGTGAAGTGGAAATGAAATGGAATCTGAAAAGTTTGTTTTCCCCAAAAACAAAATCTTGAATTAAAGAAAAAAAAGGACGAGGAAGGGGAGGGGAGGGGAGGGGAGGGGGGTGGTCATATGAGGAATGTCTGTACAGGAAGGACAGGTGTCACTGAATATTCCATTGTGGAAGAATTTGAAGTAGGGGTGACTGACTGACAGCATTAGATCGTCAAAGGTGCACGTCGTGGCCTGGAAAACTACCGCCATTGTTGCTGTGATGCGGACTGCGTTGTGGAGAGTTGTCTTTCACTTTCCACCGTCCTCATTTCCTGACGTCTACTCTCCATTTTCACAATCTCCCATCAATCCGCTGTCCTAAACATGCTGGTGCGTGCGTGTGTGTGGTGTGTGTGTGTGTGTGTGTGTGTGTGTGTGTGTGTGTGTGTGTGTGGCGCGCGTGTGCGTGCGTGCGTGCGTGGTGTGTGTGTGTGTGTGTGTGTGTGTTGTGTGTGTGTAAATCTCTGTGGTGTGTGTGTGTGTGTGTGTGTGTGTGTGTGTGTGTGTGTGTGTGTGTGTGTGTGGCCGAAGTGGAGAGAGAGAGGGAGAGAGAGAGAGAGAGGGAGGGAGACAGACAGAGAGAAAGAGACAGAGAGGTATCAAATCCACAAATAAGTTCTGATAAAGAGTTTGGAGGTAAAAGGAAAGAGCCCTACTATATGCATAAATGAAAGTTTGTTACAGAAAGAAAAAAAAAGCACAGAAGTTACAAAAAATAACAAAGCGTATATTACACCTGTATCTAATTCCAAGAACATTTTTTCAGCCCCGTCAGAGGTACAGTGAAAGAGAGAGAGAGAGAGAGAGAGAGAGAGAGAGAGAGAGAGAGAGAGAGAGAGGCGGTGGGGGGGGGGGGCCAACTGTCTCAGGTGATACTGTTGATGTTTTCCCGGGAGGAAAACCTGTCGAAACCGATCAGCATCTGCACCTCCCAAGACCTATCAACTCTGTACCCACCCGTCCTCAGGTTTAGACAGATCAACATCTGCACCTCCCTAGACCTATCAACTCTGAACCCACCCGTCCTGACGTTTAGACAAGTTTTCCCCAAACACACCCCGCCTTCGACATGCATCCACAAGCAGCCAGGCACAGGCTGTAGGTATGTGTGTCACAAACGCTCCTCTGCACGTGAAACTCGATCGCCTTGTGTGAAAGTTGCGATTATTTGCACTACCTTCGCTTGGCTCCGCTATAGCCATCAGGACTTACAGCTGCTCTGCTTGCTTGCTTGCTTGCAAGCTTGCTTGTTTGGTGGCCCGGTAGGTTGGATGGCTTGTTTGACTTTCCAGATGAATTAACACGACGGCAGCCTGTGTGTGTGTGTGTGTGTGTGTGTGTGTGTTGTGTGTGTGTGTGTGTGTGTGTGTGTGTGTGTGTGTGTGTAGTGTGTGTTGTGTGTTGTGTTGTGTGTGTGTGTGTGTTGTGTGTTTGTGTGTGTGTGGGGGGGGGGGGGAGGGGATGCGCGCGCTGTGTGTGGTGTGTGTGTGTGTGTGTGTGTATGAGAGAGAGAGAGAGAGACAAGACAGACAGAGAGAGAGAGAGAGAGAGAGAGAGAGAGAGAGAGAGACATTAAAGCGCGCCAGACATGGAAGGAACAGAGGGATGGAGATGGGGGTGGGCGGAGAAAGAAGACAGACAGGCAAAGTCTGAGGAAGAGAAGAGACCTACAGAGACATTTTGAAAAAAGCTAGACTTTGGAATAAAACTCTGTGTGTGTGTGTGTGTGTGTGTGTGTGTGTGTGTGTGTGTGTGTGTGTGTGTGTCTGTCTGTCTGTCTGTCTGTCTGTCTGTCTGTCTGCCTTTGTCTCTGTCTCTCTCTCTCTCTGTCTCTCTTCTTTCCTGTCTGTCTGTCTGTCTGTTTCTCTCTCTCTCTCTCTTCTCTCTCTCTGTGTGTGTGTGTGTGTGTGTGTGTGTGTGTGTGTGTGTGTGTGTGTGTGTGTGTGTGTAATATATTGCACCTATGCCTGCGTGTGTTTGAAGTTAATCCTTGCGACTGTTTCGGTATTTATAACTGCGCTGCATGTTTGTACGTCAATTTACCTTATATATGTCATTTGGTTTCAATTTCCCTTTATAAACATCACCCCCCCCCCCCCCTTTTTTTTTTTTTTTTTTTTTTTTGGTTTGCAAAGGTTACATATGCGCCAGGTTTTATGTTCACATCGATCCCCTTCCCTCCGCCCCCCCCCCTCCCACTCAGTGAATGCTTAGAAAGCAAGACATACTCAAACGGATGATCATGATAATGATGACGACGACGACGACGATGATGATACTTGTGAAGGGAAGTAACAGAAGATACCAGGAGAAAAGACAGACTATTTCTGTACATCATGGGCAGGAGCATAGCAATACGTTATAAAGAAACAACCCCGTAAAAAGAAATTATGGATGTGCGCGCACGCTCACTATACAGAATCATCCATTTTTCCTAAATAAGAAGTATGGATGTGAACATATCCGCATCACTGAGATAGGAATACTCACTATGTGTTCCATAATTATTACAATGCGTAGGTTTCTTCCACACCCAGAGGGTAAAGAACGGTTTTTGTTTTGTTTTGGTTTTGGGGGTTGTTGTTTTGTTTTGTTTTGTTCTTTGCTTTGATCAGAAAGGTTAAACTTGTAGTGTTCTCAGAAGGTTTCATAATCCTCGGGTTTTTGGAGTGAAAACGAAATGCCACGAAGTCCAATTACACATCAAATTCATTTCAGACCAGGAGGCGTGTAGGGGTGAGTTAACGTCGGGGTGGGTTAATGAAAAAAAAGGCAAATTTCGCGGCTTTTGACATCTTTCTCCAAAATATTGAGGAAATGAGGTCACTTGATACAAATGTCAG
>CM065714.1:142510647-142520647 GCA_033310375.1 Conus canariensis
CACACACACACACACACACACACACACACACACGTCTATCATCACAATTTTGTGAAAAGACATAAAATAAAAGCATACTACTACTACTACTACTACTACTACTACTACCCCCCCCCCCCCCCCCCCCCCCCCTCCTCAAACTCCGTCGCAGCACTTTGTTTTAACATTTGAAGAGGTCAGTCTGAATTTACCCCCCGGCAGTGGGGATCAGGAGGGGTGAGGCAGGTGGTGGGGGATGACTTTATGGCACGTTACCTTTCTGACCCGCCAGGAAGCGATGTTTAGCGTGACATCATCACAGAGGTCCCAAGGTTCATTGGTCCCAAGGTTCATTGGATCCAGTAAGTTCAATATGCTTCTGTCTGTCTGTCTGTCTGTCTGTCTGTCTGTCTGTCTCTCTCTCTCTCTCTCTCTCTCTCTCTCTCTCTCTCTCTCTCTCTCTCTCTCTCTCTCTTTCTGTGTTTTCAATATAGCCACATACTACTGTATGTTACACAGATTTATTGACCTCGGCACCAACGGACCTTGGGACCAACGGACCTCGGCACCAACGGACCTTGGGACCAACGGACCTTGGGACCAATGGACCTTGGGACCAATGGACCAATGGACCTTGGGACCAACGGACCTTGGGACCAATGGACCTTGGGAACAATGGACCTTGGGACCAACGGACCTTGGGACCAATGGACCTTGGGACCAGTGGCGTTACCCCATCACAGAGCACCATACTGAGTCAGAAGCTGTGGTCTCTGGAGTGAGCTTGGAGCTTCTCTGACTCAAAACCTTCCATCCCCACCGTGATTACCTGTTTTTGTTACTGTTCATCCGTGTGTTTGTTTGACTCTATTCAAAATCGAAAAGGCTGTACCAGACTTGAATAAATGATAAACTTGTTTTTTTTTTTCCCATTTCTCCACTTGTTTTAGCTGTGTAGATGTGTCAGGTATAGAGTATAATGAAATGGCTACTAGTCATTGGCTGTTTAACCAATGCAAAGAAGGTCTGTGTTGCTGGATTTCTCAATTTTGATGATGCCAATAGTTACGTTTCTCTGTTACTGATGTACTTTCGGTGGATAGTTGAAGATCCTTTTCAGGGGGGGGGGTGTCTCCTTGTTTTCTCTCTCTCTCTCTCTCTCTCTCTCTCTCTCTCTCTCTCTCTCTCTCTCTCTCTATCTATCTATCTATCTATCTATCTCTTGTCATTTCTGTTCGGCGATTGGGTGTTGTAAGCAGCATTCGTTTGGAGTAAAGGGCGCCTACTTTATTTCATCAAAGGAGCAAGAGTTACCCTACTTGTTCTTTAACTTCAATCCTTGAGAAAATCTTTACTTCGGCTATCTCTGTGCACCTTCCTTCTTACTCAACCACGATTTTAATGGTAAGTGCACCATTCCTTGACTTCTCCTGGTCCACCACGTATCGAATTCAATTCAATTATGACCTGTTTCTCTGTCATGTATGAAGGCAAAGAGTTGTATGTAAATAATGTGTCGCTATAGATGATCAGAGAGAAACAGGAACACGCGCCCACATCGTTACTTGAAAATAAGTTAGATTTAGTTAGCCCACTCCATGACACTCTCGTAAAGGAATAAATTGGAGAAGTAAAAACAAATCATCATGAGGTAGATCTTAACTGTCTCGGAACACGCTCATATCTATAAACCTTCTAACATACCTAGTCTAGTACTTGAAACACGGTGAAAATGCACTGCAGTCCATATGTTTCTTGATAGCAGGCGATACAATCTGAAACAAAATCGGTAGAACCAATATGCGATTTTTAGTTCAGGTGTTATGCATCAGATAAATAACTCAGTAGCTTTAAAGGGATTCTTTCCGTCATCACAGAGGAGAGAGAGAGAGAGAGAGAGAAGAGAGAGAGAGAGAGAGAGAGAGAGAGGATTTTGCATTTGCCGACAGACCTACAGAATGCGGACAAAAATGTATCCACTTTGGACAACAGTCAAACATGGATCCCAGTAAACAACATATACGCACAATGTAAACAAACAAGCAAACAGCATGGCGCCTCTTCCGTCTGCACACTGGAAACAAAAACAAACAAACAAACAAACAAAAACTACAGGCTGTTCGCAGGCCACACGCCAAGATTAGGAATATTTGTAACAGCACTTTGAGGCATGGCCTGTTGCGATGCACATATTGAGAGAGAGAGAGAGAGAGAGAGAGAGAGAGAGAGAGAGAGAGAGAGGAAGAAGAAGAAGGGGAGGATAACTCTCTCTCTCTCTCTCTCTCTCTCTCTCTCTCTCTCTCTCTTTCAAAACAGAATTTTATAGTTTCCATAATGTTGTCTCCAATGGGTTTTTAATGTGTACGCTTTTACGCCGTCTCTTCCTTCTCCATTCTGCCCTCACCACCTCTGCACCCCTTCCATCCTTTCCCCTTCTTTCATTTTAATTACTTCTTTATTTTGTTTGCTTTCGACAACCGTTGCTAAGTCATTGTCATAACTGGGAATAAACTGCCTGCACACTTTTATCCACCACTTATATTTAGGTAGACAAACAGGCAGACAGACAGACAGAGTGATGTTGAACACACACACACACACACACACACACACCACACACACACACACACACACACACACACACACACACACGTGCGCAAATACTCAAAGACACACTGCACATGCACGCAGACTCACATACACACATAAACACATGCACGCACGCACGCACGCACACACACACATATACACACACACATTTTTATTTTTACCCCTCCAAAACTTACGTACAACCGTGCAGCATGCATTTCTGGTGTGCTGCCTGCCTGCCTACATGTCGACGAGGCAATGGAAGGGAAGGTGCGTCATATCCGGTAGTAGCGGGGGTGAGTGGCGGCGGGCGAGGTGAGACAAGCCTGCCTGTGGCAAGTCACTGACTGAGGGGAACCAGCTGCCCCCCCCTCCCTCCCTCCACTGCCTCCCTCCCACACACGGTGCAGAAAGCTGTGTAGAGTTCTGTGATCTGTGTGTCTTCTTCCACTCGTCACCATTCCATTTCCCCCCTGTTTACTTTATGTCTGTCGTGGGTGGAGATTGGGTGTGTGTGTGTGTGTGTGTGTGTGTGTGTGTGTGTGTGTGTGTGTGTGTGTGTGTGTGAGAAAAAGGGGTATGGGGGGTGTGGAGGAAGGGCGGGGAAGGGGGGAGGAGGCACAGCGGAGGGGGGGGGGGGAGAAGAAGTAGGGGGATTATTTTGGAAGGGTTCGATAGTTGTTTCCGTTGTGGATTTTTTTTTTTTTTTTTTTTTTGTCAAGTTGCTTCTGGAAGCATCATCATCATCATCAGCAGCAGCAGCAGCAGCAGTATCGTCGTCGTCGTCGTCGTCATCATCATCATCATCATCATCATCATCATCATCATCATCATCATCACCATTTGCATCATCATCATCATCATTATCATCATCGTCATCATCATCATCACCACCACCACCACCACCACCACCACCACCACTACCACCGCCGCCGCCGCCGCCGCCGCCACAAATATCAACAACAAGAACAATAACGGCAACCACGACAACACGAACAATAAAAACAGTAATCACGAAATAGGACAGATTTGTTTTAAGTTAATTCATTTCTGTGTGTATCTTTCCACCTGGTTACGGTCTAAATCAAAGCAGTCTCAGCCCCCTCCCCCGGACCCTATGCCCCTCCATGCCCTTATTACTCCATGACCGAATTGATCCCTCCAGGCTTATCATCATCATCATCATCATCATCATCATCATCATCATCATCATCATCATCATCATCATCATCCCCTTAACCCTTTGGTCGTTGGGACTCTACATGAACTAACATTCTTCCTTCATTTTCATCTGTTCTCTGCTGCTCTATGGGAATCTCCTAAGGTCAGGCCTGCTCGTTCCTGCTTGTTGTCAGCTTCAGAGATACCAGCAAACAATCTGGCCACTGCCGACTGCTGAGCCACCTCCGTCGAATTAGGATTCCCATACAGACTGTCCGTGCGGCACTGGATCTCAGACCCCAGAACATATCCTCCAACACTGTCCAGCCCATGCTGTCACATGGCGTCAGACCTGGCCAGAGGGTGCAGAACTGCAGATGCAGCTGTGGGGCAACCGTCTAGACCTCCAGAAGACTGTGGAATTCATCGTGGCGACAGAATTGAAGATCTGACGTAACCGATGAAATCGGCGGCAGATGAAGAGGACGAAGAAGTCTTTCTACTACCTCTTTTCTCTGTATGTCCCTTCTGGCTTCTGAAACAGTGCCGTGCACGATGACTTTTGCAAGGCTGGATGATCGAGAAATGTGACCATACCATATGTTGTTGTTGTTGTTGTTGTTTTGTTGTTGTTGCGGTGACAGCTCTGATTTGGCTCTTTGTGGTCGGCTGGGCTATAAGCAACATTACCTTACCTTACCTGTTGTTTTTACTGTTGTTGATAGGTCTTCAAACGGGCCCATCGCTGCCTCGATTCTTTAGCGTCCTATTTTGTTTGTGGTATGGTCTTTGAGATGTGTAGAATGTTGCTGCAGGATCTCATTTCATTTGCTAGGATTCTTCTTCGTAGACCTTCTATCAAGGGACCACATTTCAAAAGCAGAACAGACAAAGATCAATATTACTAGTGTGCGCATCATTCTTATTTGGCCGAACTGAGTCTTGAGTTTTTAATTAAAGAGCGCTGTAGATGCTTGGGGCCATTCTAGGCATTGAGACAAACTGTAGAAAGCGAAGATGAACGGGGAAAAAAGACGACGATACCATTGCCCGCACAGACAATTCTTTCATAGTTCTCAATGTATATATATATATGTGTTATATTATATATATATATATATACTATATATATATATAATATATATATATATATATATATACATATATATATATATAGTGTGTGTGTGTGTGTGTGTGTGTGGTGTGTGTGTGTGTGTGTGTGTGTGGTGTGTTGTGTGTGTGTACTAGTTTCCTCTTTACCCCCTCTTCATCTCACCTTCCCTCATATCTCTCCCTCGTCCCCTCACTCCTCCCCTCCTCCACCCTTCCTGCACCGCCGTCCACCTTGATCCCCGTCATTCATTTCATATCTAATAGGATTCAGGGTATATAGCGAACAAGTAGGATAACCCTTTTTTCCATTATGAAATAAATACACGTCCATAACCCCAAACGAATGCTGTGATGACGCCAAATCGCCTAGCAGAAATGGCAACACAGAGTACTCAGAATAAATAAGGAGGCACCTCCAGTACTCGTTTGGAGTTATGGGCTTGTAATTATTTCATCTTGGGAGCAAGAGTTGCCTTACTTGTCCGTTATTTACTGTTTACTTTTCGCTGCCTCACTTAAGAGATGCTATCATGATTCAATGTGTTTTTAAGTGAAACAAATCGTTCCAGAAAATGTTTTGTCACAGCAGAGATTCTGCTCGTCTGCTCGATCAGTCATGCCAGAGAGTGCTGTATACTTCCGGAGCCTTCAATGATCGTAAAGATGTACAAAAGAGCGCCGGACTCATGGTCCTGGTGATCCTGGGATTGCGGGTTCGAATCTCCGCCGGGCCATGTTAGAAAAGTGAGAATTTCCCCTCAAGTTAATGGTTCTGACTCCACTTCCCGAAAAGTCTTCCGAAGGAGACAACAAATGAAGTGTCCGTGTGTGAACATAGATCTATCATGCGCACACCACGCAAAATCCCATCACCAACTTTCGGCAGGAGAAGGTTGTTGGTGTAGATGACTGTATACACGTAGCATATGCACCCCCTGTGAAAAAATCAAGAGAAAGGGTGACAATTGATATTCGATTGATTGACACAGAAAACAATTGAAAGTAGCGACAGCTGGCAGCTCTTCATTCGGCTCTGCCCAGGTAGGCAGCCCGTTGTATAAACGAGAGTGTGGATCATAAAGTGCTTAGAACTTGCAATCTAACCGAGGATGACCGTTATATGAGTACTGCCGATGAAATATACAAATAAAGAAGGGCGCGAGGGAAAGCCTGGAGGTATGCCAAGCTCGACCGAATCTGAGATCCGTTCTTTGAATCGGATCCGTCCTTGGGCTACGATCCGTCTTATCACAAAACTTGGTTAAGATCAGAGCAGCAGGTTGAGTGCCGTCCTGCTGACAGGCACACTATCAAACCAACAGACGCAGACGAAACCATGACTCCCTCGGCGAAGGAAATGACTATGATACCATCATAACCAGCACGACTGTCTTTCACATTGGAACGGGTTTGTTGTATGATTGTTTTGCCCTTCAGAAAGGTATTTGCCTGACAATGCACAGGCGCGATGAGAGAGAGAGAGAGAGAGAGAGGGGAGAGAGAGAGAGAGAGAGAGAGGACGGGTGGGGGGATAGGTGATGGCGGTCGAGGTGGTAGAACACGAGGAGAAAAAAAAAGGGGGGGGGGAGGGGGGGCAACGGAAGTGCAAAGAGAGGGGAAAGGGAGAAGCGTTCATCTTGAAAAAAAAAAAATATAGTTCATCTGGTCACCTGGCGTCTCCATTAGGATCGGTATGTGTGTATCTTTCTGCCAGACTAACTACTTGTCAGGCTACGCCTCAGCGCAAAAATGGAGCGAGAGAGATAGCTCTGTTCTCCTTCTCCTCTCCACACTCCCTCCCACCCTTTTCGTCAACTCTCTCTCTCTCTCTCTCTCTCTCTCTCTCTCTCTCTCTCTCTCTTTAGAATGTGTGTGTGTGTGTGTGTGTGTGTGTGTGTGTGTGTGGGTGCGCGCGCGCGCGCGCGGTTGTGTGTGTGTGTGTGTGTGTGTGTGTGTGTGTGTGTGTGGTGTGTGTGTGTGTGTATGCGTGCGTGTGTGTGTAGTGGGATGGAGGTGGGGGATGTATTCGTGTAAGTGCATGCGTGCACATGCGATCGCGCGTGCGCGCGCGCGTGTGTGAGTGAGTATGTGTGTGTGTGTGATGTGTGTGTGTGTGTGTGTGCTAGGGAAAAAAATGCACATCTGTGTGCAAGCGCGTCTAATCTGTATTATTTATACTGCATAATAAGTAACAGTACACTGGTTTATGAGTAAACTACGAGCATAATTTTGTCCATCAAAGTGAAATCTCTGCTCTTCTACTAAAAAACACTTATATTTTTACCAGATCGGGGGGAGAGTTTGGATTGGTAATATTACACCAAAAAAAAGCAACCAGAATTAAAAACTTAATCCTTGCAGTTTTCTCCCCTACCTCTTTAATATACAAACATATTTGTATATGTTAGACGACGTGAATTGTCAAATGCTGTAAACTGTCTCGTGATTGGTAGAGAGGAACCGTCGCTATTTTCATGTCGTCAAGTTCCCGCCAAAACAGAGACCTACTTCCGCACGTGCAACAGGTTTCCCGGCCGCACGGAATAGAGGTCAAGAGAAACGGAGGGTGAAGCAGTCAACGACTTTCCCAGCTTGTTCACCACTCTTGCTTCATTAGTTCAGATGCCAGATACTACCCCTGGGAGTTGCAGAGGTGTGTGTGTGTGTGTGTGGAAGGGGTGGGAAGGGGTGGGGGGGCGGGAGGAGTGGGGAGGGGAGCGGAGGGTTTGGGGGTGGAGGTGGGGGATGGGGAGGAACAGGAAGGAGAGGGTGCGTGAGGGATGTGTGTGCGGGTGGAGTGTGAATTAGGTGTGGATACTTACAACAGCTGCTAAAAACCAGGGGGGGGGGGGGGTTTGTTTTTGGTTATTGAGTTTTTATATAGTGGTATAAATATGAAGAAGATGGGCGTGGATTTTACTGCTTGAAACAGCTGCTTATCAGTAGTTTGTAGGAGTAGTCCTATGGCAACAAGCAGCCACCGGAAGTAAAGGACGGCCATGTTTTTATTCAAATTACATCTGATCATAATTATCATTAATTCACGCACCAGCCGCTGAGGTCGTTTGAGTTCGTTCGGAGCAAAATCATACGGGCGTCGCGCGATTTATCAGCGGATCAAGATTTCGTCTTGGCTTAAACGACCTGAATATAAATAGCAGATACAAAGAAAATACCAAAGGATGTCCTTTTTGTAACCAACTTGAGAACGAACTCCACTTTCTGTTGAGATGCAATGCTTTTATGCCTTTCAGAGAAAAATACATACTGAAGCACAGACAATTTCAGAACCTGAACTCTGTTGACCTAAAACAATTTACTTGCAAACGAAAATGTGCATATTACAAGAGATATTGCTATGTATATTTATTATGCACTGAAAAAAAGGGAAGAACTCGTATCCTAGTCAGTATGAATAATTAGTTACCCTCATAAATTAGCATTATTAGTACATCGAAAAATATACTTTTGTTGTCATTTCTCTTGTTTCTCTTTATGCGTGTACTGCACCTCACATCGTTATAGGCCGGAGGCCTTAACATTACAATTGTGTTCAATTGTGTTCAATTAAGTTCTGACACAATTTGTAAAGAGAGGGGTTAGTTACCGCCAAGGACACAGACAAACAAGCGCACAGGACTAGACACAATGCATTTCGACCTTCTTCAGGCGAAAACACATAATTTAGGACAGTGACAAGAAGAACATGTAGCCACTTCGCGCTGTGCTTCTCCTGTTCGTCTCCAAATTGAAAATGGCCGCCTTTTTCAAATTTTGCTTCATTTTCCGCCCTCAGTCATTGTTTTGAAACTTTAAGTTCTGACAGACAATAAACAGAGGAGGGATGAAAAAGACAACCATCGAAAAAGCTAATCCTTAGAGAAGCATAGCAGGTAAGCAGGCAAACAAACAAACAAACACCTCACTCCCTTCCTGCCCTCCTCCACCACCCTCTCTCCCAAGAAAAGAAACAAGCGAAACTAGTTCTGCGCTGACACTTAAAGTGTTAAAAAGCTCGGTTAAATCGGCGAAAATATTCTTCCTCAGTCAATTGCCTGTAGCTCTGTTACATCTGATTTCTCCCATCCCACAACACCTCCTCGCCCCCTCAAATTCCCCCTCTACCTCGTCTACTCTCTCTCTCTGTCTCTGTCTCTGTCTCTCTCTGTTCTCTCTCTCTCTCTCTCTCTCTCTCTCTCTCTTCTCTCTCTTCTGCTCTCTGTCCTCTCTCTGTCTCTGTCTCTCTCCTGTCTCTGTCTCTCGTCCCTGTCTCTCTGTCTCTCTCTCTGTCTCTTCTCTTCTCTCTCTCTTCTCTCTCCTCTCTCTCTCTCTCCTCTCTCTCTCTCTCTCTCTTCTCGACGTTAAACTAAGATCGTGCTTTCTATACATTATTATTTCATTTTTCGAGGGCAAAGAGTAAGCGAATCAATTGTGTGCCTCTGCTTTTCCGTCCTCAGATTCTGTTTGTTCTTTCCCGGTCTTTGTCTCTGTGTCAGTATGTCCCTACACACTAAAATATTTTACTCTCTCTCTCTCTCTCTCTCTCTCTCTCTCTCTCCCTATCTCTCTCTCTCTCTCTCTCTCTCAATGTAAAATCGACATTAACTTCATAAATAATATAACTATGAGAGATAAAGATGCAACAGAATGCTAAATGCGTCCGAGGGATATGAACAGTTGCGTGGAACTCTTTTGGTTTTTAAACAAACGATCTTACTTTAAAGAGAGAAAGAAAGAATGGAAAACATGTAAGAAAGAAAGAAACAAAGTAAGAAAGAAAAAAACAAAGTAACAAACAAAGTAAAAAGTGTTAAAATGAAAAAGAAAGAAGAACAAAAAAATGAGCATGAAAGAATGCATGAAGAAAAAGAAAAGAAAAGAATGAATAAATTGATAAATGAATGAATGAATGAATGAATGAATGAATGAATGAATGAATGAATGAAAGTAGACAAGATAGAAGAAATATCAACCGAACAAACAAAACAAAACAAAACAAATAAAACAACAACAAAAAATAGGAAAGAAGATAGAAAAAAACGAGTAAACGAACGAAACACACATAAAACACGCCTCGATTGGAATCGGAAAGAATAAATTCTGTTTGATGTGGATTCATCTCCTCCCCCTCCACCTCCTCCTCCTTCTCCTCCTCCTC
>CM065714.1:142525647-142535647 GCA_033310375.1 Conus canariensis
CATTTTGTACTTATTTGCCCACTACTTAGTGGTCTCGGACAGCAATTCATTCCACATAAATATTTCAAGCAATCAGGCTTATCTAAACTTGTTATGTTAATGTCATTATGAAATAAGAATATTGTTAAGCAGCTCATGTTACAGTTGAATAAAGCATTTAATAGAAGAAGTCCTATTTAACTTAGTTATGTAACAATTCATGAGACTGTATATCTTTTCCATGTACACCCTGTAACGAAATGCTTGACAAACCCATCTGATCAGTCCCACTCAAACCCAAAACCACATAATAGATTTCAAATCTATGCCCACTCTCCCCTCTCAACCCTCCCCCCCCCCCCCCCCCTTCCCTTTTCGCTCTCTTAGAATGGTGTGCATCATCCAACTTACACTATCTCTTACAAGAGAAAGTTACGTCATGGAAATGCGTGACGCATTTCGTTATTCTCGGTCCACCTCTCGTTCCCTTTCAACACTCCCACACTCCCACACTGGGCGCACTACGCCGATGGAAAATTTACATTGCATTGTAACAATTGCCAGTCTCATCCCCCCCCCCCCTTCCCGGCGCTATCTTCATACACCCCCCCCCCCCCATCCCGTGACATGAAGGCATGTTGCCGTCTCTCCACCACCACCACCACCACCCCCCCCCCACCTGAGCCATGTGCAGCCTTAGTTGACACAAAGAGTAACTGGCAAACCTCCCTCCTTCTCCAACCCCCCCCCCCCCCCCCCTCTTCTTCTCTTTCATGTCCATCGTCCATGTGCCGCGGCCCTCTGATAAATGATGTCACTGTGTTTTCCCCGCGATGGTCTAAATTAGCATTCATCTATATGGAGCATAAATTACCGACCGCTGATCACAGCGAGCCAGCGCCAATGAAGTTCAAACAATTTCCGAGGCAAATGATGGTAAGAATAGATCCCTCCCCCTCTCACTCCTGGTGTTTGACTGACACCTTGTCAGCCAGATCAGAAACCTGATTTGGCAGTTTAGAATACATATACCAGACACATAGGTTCGCGACTTCACTGACCCCTCAAGACTGCCTGTTGATCAGAACAGTGAAAGATGAAGGGACGACCAGAGAGAAGGCCTGGTAACTTATTGATCTCAGGTCTCATTAATGTTTCATTCCCAGGAAAAGTGAGTTGGAACTATGTTTTACATTTTCGAATCTATGTATTGATTTTATGTATGCCATGTGGGTTAACATTGTAACTTTGTACAAATACTTGGTGACATTTATCAAACTGATGAATGATTATTCTGTGTGGTAGTTTGCTTGCCATCATATGGCCAAAGCTCTCTCCCGGTGGTTATGATTCTTTGTTAACAATCTGACCACTATTCTTTGTGTTCAACTTGACTTTTGCCAGTATACAATTCCATCTGTTAAGATGATAACTGAATGATAAATTTAGATCTGAAAAACAGTATGCCTGTACTAGGTTAAAAACTGCTAAGCTGATTTTGTAAATACTGGTGATTGTTGGAATGATTTTGTAGTGTATGACTTTAAGTCTACACCACATGTGTACTTGGATTAAGTGTAGCCCAAGTCAATGTGATTTAATTCATAAGAAACATGGAAGAGTTGTTTGACTGAAACTGTGTAGCATTGTATTACTGTCTCCTACCCTTTTGTAAGCTTAACTCAGTCTTCAAACAAAAGTGGAGATTGATAGTTATAGTAGAAACTCTACCATAGAGAAAACTTTGCTGTCTGAGTTTCACGCCTCTTCTGAAAGATAAAAGGGTAAATGTGTGAACTCGACAAACCAGCCATCAGCTTCTCACCTACAGACCAAGTTCTCTTTATCACAGAACTGGGATCCTGGTCATGCTACAAATTGTGGCTAACCATACTCTGGGGCTATGCCAGAAAACCTGGGGAATGCCAGACACCATGGCTACACTTTAAACTGGGGTGACACCAGACAACAAATCTACACATGAGGAGCAGTCACCAGCCACAGGAGAGATCAACTACCCTCTCTGATATAAGATAAGTTAGCTAACCCCCTGGACTCCAATCCATCAGACCCTTACCCTCACTTTATGATGAAACAGTGAGAACCTGTCTATGAGTACCACTTTGGCTACTGCACTGGGTGTACGCAAGCGAAGTGGATGTGTAATAAAAATATGCATTCAGAGTAACTTAGACAGGCCCACTGTATTCCAACTTAAGCGGCTGCACGGAGTGTAAGCAAGTAAAGTAGGAGTGAGGAAGGGCCCCTCATTGTTGTGGTTCAATCAGAACTAAAATCTTGCCTGTTGAACAGACATGTAAATACTTACCTATGTGTAAGCAAGTAAAGTTGATGTGTGAAATTGCACTTAACTTGTGTCAGTTCTCTGTTGTTCAATCAAATGTTGAATGTTTGAACTTCTCTCTTCAATTCTGTCTCTCAGAGCTACAAGTACTTCTAAGAGTACAGGCCTAAGGAAAATTATCTCAGAGCCACTCTTAAGTATTTTAACAAGACCCAGAACAAATAAAAATTTCTTTCGATGACTAGTACTGGAAAGTTGCTCCTTCCACCACTAGGAAGAGAGAGGGTGTAGGTGAAATGTTAAGATAATTCTCATCGAGAAATTATTCCAAGTCCTTCCTCTAGAGGACCCACCTACCACTCATCCATACCCTCTCAACACACACACCCTTCTAAGGGGCTATGGCTTTTATGAATAAAATCTCTCTCTCTCTCTCTCTCTCTCTCCTCTCTCTCCTCATCTCTCTCTCTGAGCCTAGACACCATCCCTGAAGACAGAATGTGGCATTCTTCCATGGTGTGATGCAAAACGGTCGCATACCCCCTAAACTTGCCAATGATGAACACAGGAACGGAAAGCTGGAGAACGTTTTGTAAATTCGACATATGTGTGTTGTGGTGTGTGTGTGTGTGTGTGTGTTGTGTGTGTGTGTGTGTGTGTGTGTTGTGTGGTGTGTGTGTGTGTGTGTGTGTGTGTGTGTGTGTGTGTGTGTGTGTGTACGTGCGAGCGCGCGCGCGCGTTAGCACGCGGCTCGTGTCCGTGCGTGGTTGAGTTTGCGTGTGCAAATGTACCTGTGAATGTTTCATGCGCAAACATGCATGAAGGAGACACTACTACACAGCCACATTCTCTAGAGATCGCTTACAGACTACCAGTATTTCAACCCAATGCCCCTTTATTAGCTGAAAGCTGACATACATGAAGTATCACTTTCGCACACTCTAAATTGCCTACGGACCCCAAACTTGTCAAACATCAGGCATTCAGCGTGAATTCAAATCAAATCCATGATCAACGCGTGGTTCTTGCCTGTCCATTTGAACAGGTGAATATTGACGGATGTGACTATGCGACTCGATGCCTAGTTATTAACAGACTTCTGCGAACCACGATGAAAAATCAAGACGAAGTTTTTACACAATCTAATCTCTAATGCATTTCCTTTCCGTGTGACAAATCCAGTTTTGCTTCCATACAAACAAGACGGAAGTTTCCATCGAGACTTCGAAGTCAGAAATGTGTTCATCCATTACTCAACGCCCGCCCTCGTCCCCTTTGCACAAATATAGCAACCTTCTAAGTGGTTTTGAAAGCCTGTCGGAATTTAGACTCTGCATTAGCAAGCATTACTAAGTATATATATATATATATATAATAAAATAATATATATATATATAGAGAGAGAGAGAGTAAACACAAACAAAAACAAAGGAGACGACCGAGCGGTTTTGTGGTGGAGTTCTTTCTTTTGTCCTCTTTAGAGAGAGAGAGAGAGAGAGAGAGAGAGAGAGAGAGAGAGAGAGAGAAATTCCATTTTAGACAGTCTAGATAGTCTCAAACATCCAACACTGTGGCAACCAACCAACCACAGACTTTTAAAACAACAGACAGTAAATCTAGTCAGGGTCGTGGTGGGTGGGTTGGGGGAAAGGGGAGATACCACCGCCCTCCCCTCACCCCCCTCCCCCATCCTCCCCCCCCCCCCCCCCCCCCCCCCCCCCACCACACACACACGTTCCCTCTCTACTCTACACCCATCCTTGACACAAGTCACACGCTTGAGCGGAAAGCCCTGACACCTCCGGACATGCTCTTAGCCCCTCCCAGTTCACCTGTAAATTACACCCCTCCCACCCATCCTCCACCCCCCACCCCACCCCACCCCCACCCCACCCCACCCCCTCCCACTCCTGTCTGACTGACCGAGGCGGTCGGTCGGTCGGTCTGTCTCTTGTTTAATGAAACCCTGATCTCCGCGATCCCTATCTCTCCCTCTGTGGACTCTCCGCTGACGCCTCCGACGGTGGACACGCCTGCCTGCACCCGCCAATGCTCATTTAGCTGTTACGCCTCAGCGGCCAAACGCGCGCTTGATGGAGTGATTGATTGATGGGGAAGGCAGGCTTGCGGAGCAGGGCGGTATTTGGAGGACTGGACGAGGACTTGGTGGTGGTGGTGGTGATGGTGGGGGGTGGGGGGGGGGAGTTGTTACTGATAGTCAAGTCCTTGCCTGGTCATTTCCAATGGGGGACTATCAAGGGTGGGGGTGGGGGAGTGATGGTGGTGGAGGTGGTGGTTATTACCATTGTAAACTGCTTGTCTGCTTCCACTTCAAAGGCTGCTAATGTGTGGGACGCAAGACTTGGTTTGATGTCCACGTGTCTGTCTGTCAGTCTGTCTGTCTGTCTGTCTGTCTGTCGTCTGTCTGTCCTCTCTCTCTCTCTCTCTCCTCTCTCTCTCTCTCCCACACACACACACACACACACACACACACACACACACACACACACAACACAACACACACACACATCACACACACACTCACACACACAGATATATATATATATATATATATATATATATATATATATATATGAGTGCGTGTGTTCTGTGTGTGTCTGTCTGTCTGTAAATGTGCATGTGTGCCTGCATGTCTGCATATGAGCAAGCATGTTTCTGTGTCCACATTTCTGAGCGTTTCTATGGCTGTTTGTAAGCAGCGCGCCATCACACACACACACACACACACACACACACACACACACACACACACACACACACACACACACACACACACACCAGCAAGCATGAGTGCTTAGGCAAAATGAAAAACGGCGACTTCAGGAACATGGCGAAAACGAGACCAGAACAACGACCAACAACAATCTCCCCCATCAACCCACGTCCAGCCTCCAGCGACTAGGTCACAGACAGACAGCACGTGACAAACCACAACATCCTCAACATCGGAAGCCGCCACCCCGCTCAGCGAACGGGAGCCAAACAGCTTTTGTCTGTGGCATTCATCTTGAACCGACAAAAAAAAAGAAAGAGAAAGAGAAAGGAAAAGTTTACGGCGAACCGGAGGACAGAGAAGGAAAGAGAGGAGGGGAAAAATCGCCCGAAATCACGAAACAAGCCCCAAATACACCCTTACTACTTCTTCTCCTTCTCCTTCTTCTTCTTCTTCCCCTCCCTTCCTCTCAGTCTCTCTCCTCTCACTCTCTCTCTCTCTCTCTCTCTCTCTCTCTCTCTCTCTCTCTCTCTCTCTCTCTCTCTGTGTCTCTCTGTGTCTCTGTCCTCTCTCTGTCTGTGTCTCTCACTCTCTCTGTCTCTCTCTCTCTCTTCCTTCCTCTCTCTCTCCACCTTCTTTCTACCCTACCTCCCCCCACCCCCACCCCCCACCCCCACCACATCCTTTTTCCTATGCTCGTTTCTTGTGCTTGTTAATTCGGCTGCTGAGGCTGCCCAGATTAGCTGCTTTCCATCACGGGAGAATTAATTGACCTCTAGCGTGCGGCTCGGCCCTGCCACCAGCCGTCCCCCCGACAGAGGCTGGGATCCCTCACTTGGGTTACAACTGCCGCCTGCGCTCACGCACTGTATACTAACTGGGCCATCAGCTTCAAAGGGAGGAGCTGGCAGCGTTAAAACACTCGGAATCTAAACTGCAGTGACGGGCCGCGGGAGTCTGCGTTCAATTCCACGGACAAACGAGAGGAGACGACGTGAAAAGTTAGGGTTCCTTCCAAGAGGTTGCCTGTCCCTTTGAAGTTCTTTCTCTTCTCCCTCTACTCCCCCTTCTCCTCCTCTCCTCCTTCCTTCCTCCCTTCCCTCCCCTCCCCTCGCTCACACCCCACCACACACACACACCCCTGCTCTCTCCCCCCCCCCCCCCCTTATTTTTCTGCTTCTGCGCGCGCCGTCCGTGGTGAATTTCTGTGCCCAACCTTCTGCTTTTGTTGTCTTCAAGTTCCCTTTGAAAGTGGTTAGCTGAGCGTAGGGATCGTGGGTGGTGCAAGTCTTTAGAGGCGATAAAAAGTGTTCGTTCTGTTACACTTTATTAGTGGTGTGGCTGGTAGATGCGAAGAGAACACGGAGGATGGGGGTGGGGGGGGGGAGAAGGGGGAGAGGGAGGAAGAGTATGTGTGTGTGGGGGGGGGGGGAGGGCTAGAGGGAGGTAACACAGGAAGGGCGTGTGGAGTGTTGGGTAGGTGGGTGGGTGGGTGCTGTGATTGACTCATTATGTGTGTGTGTGTGTGTGTGTGTGTGTGTCTGTGTGTGTCTGTGTTGTGGTCTGTGTGTCTGTGTATGTATCGCGCGAACAGCGCAACTTGTGAGGTTTTGATTGGACCCATATTTGTGGCAAATGCATGTGTGTACATACATATTACATGTACGTCTGCATGTATGTATGTATGTGTGTGTATGTATGCATGTATGCTTGCATGTATGTAATTATGTATGTTTGTAAGGGTGTATGCGTGTATGTATGTATTTATTTATGTTGGTATGTACGTACGTAGGTAGGTAGGGAAGTGTGTGTGTGTGTGTGTGTGTGTGTGTGTGTGTGTGTGTGTGTGTGCGTGCGTGCGTGCGTGTGTGTGTGTGTGTGTGTGTGTGTGTGTGTGTGGTGTGTGTGTGTGTGTGTGTGTGCGCGCGCCTACGCACCAGGAGTGGATGAAAAGTTCTCGGTGCACTAACGAAAAAATCAAAACAATTTTTTTCATTTTTCAACACAGTCACCCCCCCCCCCCCCCCCCCCCCCCCAACTAGCGATAGGTGCAGTGATTCCACCTCTCTGCGGAAGAGTGCAGGGGTTGGGTGGTAGCGGCGGTATCTCAGTCTTGAAACAAAAATGCCCCCACAGCAAACATGACGTCATTGTCTGTCCGGAAATGCCTTTCAGCTACTTCCGTTTTAAGGCTGGGGAAAAGATGACAGTCAGACGGAAGCCAAGTCAGAGCAATAAAGTTGACGATCGATGGCCTGGAAGCCACAACCAAGGAGAGTTGCCATGGTCACCGCTACTTTATGAGCTGAGGCGTTGTTTTGGTGAAACACCACCCCTTTGCTCAGCTGTCCACGGTGTTGTTGACCAACAAGATTCTCGGGATCAGATGCCCCGTAGGTGCCTTGGCAATATCGCGTAATATTCTCCACTTATGGCGGTGGTGGCCCTTTTCAACCAAGTCCATCACCAACAGGATTCCTTCAGCATCCTAGAAGACTGGATGCCATCGCTGACTGGACGACCCTGGCCTTTTTGTGTACGTGTGTTTGGCGGTGGAAAAGAGTCAATGTACTTCCACTGCTTCGACAGTTATTTTGAGCGAAAGTGATGTTAGACCCATGTCTCATCCATGGTGACAAATGTTGCCAAGAATTCAGCGGGATCTACTTGAAAAAGGCGCAAGTATGACGCGTTTTGTACAAACATGAGGACACTAACATCCAGGGTCACACAAACAGGGAGAAACGCAGGTAAAAGATAGATACACAGCGACACATTGACACTGGGATACATAGACAGGATGACACAAGACTAAGGGACACATGTACATGACACAAAGACACAAGGACCACAGACATATGAGGACACCAAGACTTGTTAACACAGAGACATCGACATGGGGACACAAAGATACCTGAACACAGAGAGACACGAGGATTAAATACTGGGGGACACATAAACATGAGAACACAGCAATACACAGACATGTGAACATGACGCCACAAAAATGAAAAGATACATTGACATTGGAATATATAGCCATGAGGATATAAAGATACAGAGACACATTAAACACGCAACACTCAGACACAGCATATTGAAGAAAGAAAAAAATAAGAAAGAAATTGAAAAGACAGGGACACGCACATACATGCCTGATCCTCCTTCAGGGCTGTCTCCATCTTCTCAGAACCGTTGGAACACCTCAAGCTGAATAATACCGTTTGATTCTTCGACTGCTGGCCCATCTTCGGAGACAGCACGCAGCCATGCTATGATGAAAAGGCTCCGAGAGTCTCTCAAGATGCCAGATCAATAGCAGAGTCCTTCAAGATGTCCTTCAAGCGGTTTCTTTGTACGGGGATGGGGGTGGGGGTGGGGGGGGGATGATGGCAGGAGGAGAGGGGCGATGAGTAGGTGGGGTGGTTGGGGGAGTTTCTGGTTGCCATAGAAACGTGGTGCATGATCCTCTTGTGGAAATCCAATGGCAAACAGAAAATGTGTCCTTTGTTGGCACCGTAAAGAAACACCATGTAAGAGAAGAATGTCTTTGTATTCAAGCAGAAGCTTCATTCATATACAGTGCACGGTAAAAGTTTGTTAAAGGCATGTACTGCACATATGTAGAGGAGAGGTGGACACTGTTTTGGATCTGGTTTTGTTTCTTTGTTTGTTGATGTTGTTGTTGTTTCACTAAACTCTTCTAATTGTATATTTTGTGTCTTAAGGTGAGAAACGTTTCATCTTCACTTACACACGCACGCACGCACGCACGCACGCACGCACGCACACACACACACACACACACACACACACACACACACACACGCACGCACGCACACACGCACGCACGCACGCACGCACACACACACACACACACACACACACACACACACACACACACACACACACACAATCGCCTTCAAGGGAGATAAGGCTAAAATAAAAGTCACGCAAAATTGTCCCCCCATTCGACGCCAACGCCATGGTTTATATTGCACTCCTCTTTGTGCTCACCATCACACTCCACACCCACATCCAATCCCCCCCCCCCCCCCCCCATTCTCCTACTCTCACCCCACCTTCCACCCATCCGTTACCCTTAAGTTGTTTCCACTAAGATATGTCGGAGGTGGTATAACAACTAAAAGCATTGGCTGTTGAAAAATATGACCGACAGAGACAGGCACACGCACCTAGAAAGGGAGGTAAGTTGCTCCGTCAGCTCTAAATTTTTCAGCGGATAGCAGCTGACAAGCCGACGAAAACGTACCGTGGAGTCTATTTTGGGTGGTGTGGCTTTGGTGGGATGCCTTACCTATGGTACCCCCATCATCCCTTCCTTTACCTTCACCTTCTTCCCCCCCCCCTCTCTCTCTCTCTCTCTCTGTCTCTGTCTCTGTCTCCTCTCTCTCTCTCTCTCTCTCTGCCTTTTAACTTCCCAGTCTTTCACATACACACACACACACACACACACACACACACACACACACACACACACACACACACACACACAATCCCCCCCCCCCATCCCCTCTGTTCACCACACTCACACACACACACACACACGCGCGCGCGCGCGCGCGCACAGAGAGAGGGATAGCGGGGGAGGCGCACACACACACACACACACACACACACACACACACACACACACACACACACACACACACACACACACACACACAATCTCCCCACCCCACCCCCTCTATTCTGCCTTTTAACTTCCCCGTCTTTCACCACACACACACACACACACACACACACACACACACACACACACACACACACACACACACACACACAATCTCCCCACCCCACCCCCTCTATTCTGCCTTTTAACTTCCCCGTCTTTCACCACACACACACACACACACACACACACAATCTCCCCACCCCACCCCCTCTATTCTGCCTTTTAACTTCCCCGTCTTTCACCACACACACACACACACACACACACACACACACACACACACACA
>CM065714.1:142580647-142595647 GCA_033310375.1 Conus canariensis
ACTCCGACTTCAAGGGATTTTTGAGACTGATAATGTTATGTTAGGAGCTTGTCACAACTGAGGACAATCCCCGCATAACTATGCAGAGCATAACAACATTTTGATGTAGCCTTGGTGTTCTAGCCTAAGCCAATTGGTCTGACACAGCCTTAAGCCAAGGCGAAGTGTGTGTGTGAGTGCTAAGAATTTTGCAAGAGGTTAGGGCTATTCATAGAGCAGTAGTAGTAGTAGTAGTAGTCATAGTAGCAGCAGTACTAATAGTAGTAGTAGTAGTAGTAGCAGCAGCAGCAGTAGTAGTAGTAGTAGTAGTAGTTGTTGTTGTTGTTGTTGTTGTCCTTTTCGTAGTTGTTGTTGATGTTATTGTGGTTGTTGTTGCTGCTTTTGGTTTTCGTTGTTCTTGTTGTCCTCCCACACAAACTTCAGCTTGGACAGTGCTGATATTCCTTTGCTGCTTTTGAGATGATTTCTACTCTGGGTCCTTCATTGTTAATGACGGATTCCCAGGACCTTCATTGTTAATGACGGATTCCCAGGACCTTCATTGTTAATGACGGATTCCCAGGTAAGTGGACTGCTGAACAGTTCCTAGCTTCTCCCCACGGCCAATAAACATCAGTCATGGTGACTGTGTTGTAGCGGGCCAACAGTTTGGCCTTCTGATTTGCTGCCATACCTTGTTGATGTTTCACCCAGTCTTGGTCAATTCTTATTCATTGCTTGCAAGGTCATGGATGTCATCCACAAAGTGAAGATTCGTGATGATTCTTCCTCCAGTGTTGACCGTGCTGACATGAGCTTCAGGTGAATTGGTCCCGTTGCAATCTAGGAACATGTTGGAAGTGTGGGAGATAGAAGACGGTCCTTAGGAACTGCAACTGAGGTACGAAACCACCATCCAAAAGTGCTGTGTTAGAGTACAAGCCATGCCTTACTCACAGTACATTTGCTGGGTGGTGTTGACTAGCTTTTGCCCTCCGTTAAATGTCTTCATTATGCTTCGAAGCGCCTCCTGCAGACTCAGACTCAATCGAATGCCTTCTTGAAGTCTTTGAGTCTGGTCAGAGGTTCCCTGCTACTATTGGTGGCATGTAACACAGTATCACCCACCACGTATGAGAGGAATGCCCAAAATATTTGTGGAGAGGGATTGGCGCTGCCAGCTTTGACTTGTCCAAGACATGCTACATGAAATAAAGAAAAACAAAACACGGAAGCCATGCTGGATTGGTCGCTGTCCAGGGAAACAGTGACCGCATCGCTTGTCGACCTCTACCGAGGCGGACGGAAAAGGCGTGCTCAGCGCTGGTGGATACCACAGTCTATCTGTGGAAGGAACATCATCACATTCGCCTTCTGGAACATAGAAACACTCAAGCAGGTTGGAAACCTGAACGAACTGACCCATGAGATAGACGGGTACTCCTAGCACATTTTTGGCCTCTGCTAAATAAGATGGAATAACAGTGGGGAAGTACAGACAGAAGAAGAGCATGACCTTTACTTATAATGAAGAAAAATACAGACTTGTGCATGGAGTGGGACTAATTAACAGCTGTGAATTATTAGTCATGACGTACAAGATATACACTAAATTGAGAAGAAAAGCCTCAATTTAAAAATCGAAAGAATCTATACACAACAGGAATCTTCCTGTTACTTTAAGGCAAAATGCCAACGCTAGAAATGCCTCCATTTAAGATGCGATGCAATTCATCTGTAAACATAAAAATGTAGTCCGACGTCTCCTGAGAAGAACCTAAAGCATCTCTTTTGTAAACGTCTCTCTCTCTCTCTCTCTCTCTCTCTCTCTCTCTCTCTCTCTCTCTCTCTCCTCTCTCTCTCTCATTAAACCCAACCCAATCATTAATTCTCCGCGGCCCATTTTTCTCTTAAAACACAAAAGAGTGATGGAAAGTGCACGCGGTCTGCAATCCCCCAACCCTGCCCCCCCCCCCTTCCCCCCCCCCCCCCCCCCCCCCCCCCCTTCCATTGTCCCCGCCCCCGCAATCAGGCTGCAAACAAACAAAGGCACTGCGTTACATCAGCGTCAGTGGTGGCTAATTAAGTTTTCAGGCTGATGGAGAAAGCATTACTTTTGCCTCCTCCTCCCCGCCCGTCAACTCAGGGCCACGCCGACAAAAGCCGCGGTCGCCGTGCATAAAATATTACAAGAACAATTAGGCCAAGTCGGTTTTTTTTGGGGGGAGCAGGGCCTCCTCCCCTCTGCTACCACCCTACACTCTTCCCCTTTTCCCTCTCTTGCTCTGTGTGTGTTCTGAGGGGTAGTGAGAATGGGGTGAGGGAGGGGGGGGGTGGAAGGGGAGGGAAAATTGAATGGTGGAGGGGCAGATTTATTTCAAAACCGTATTAATTTTTCATTTTGTGCGTGTGTGTGCAAAAAAAAATGAAGCATAGAATGCCCCACGACCTAAATGCGAGTTGAACCCAGGCCAAACCGAAAACCGTATTAATTTGCGATTTTTTTTTTTAAAGGAAACACGGAATTCCAACCGCTTAAATGGAGAGTTGAACTGCAGCCCGACCGGACGGCCAGACCGCTTCACAGCAATGCTGAAGCCGCAGTCACGCCAGGCCAGTCTCGATCAAGCTCAAGAACAAGACTTGTTCTCCATCATTCTTCAACTGGCCTCATCCTTTCTGTAGTCACGTCAGCCGAGCTCACAGACTAAAGCTGCTCGATCTGCCAAGTGACATATTCGCACATCCCACGCTGAATCGGGTTGACTAGTCTGCCTCGTACATCCTTCCAGGCTGAAACATCCAGAGCCAAATTATCTGCTATTCACGTTTAAACAAAAAGTTTGAAAGTGAAAATACATTCTTAGTTTTGGACTGCAGATGAGTTTGGGTTCCGTGGTCTTGACACAACGCAACTGCTAGCAACAGTCGCCTGAGATGATAAAAATCCATTGCTCTTTGTTTTTTGTTTGTTTGGTTTGCTTTTTCCTGTAGAATACTTATACGACCTTTCGCCTTTCCTCTAATTGGACGATCATTATCGCTGTTCGAATGTCTTACGTGCAAACTGAACATGTTTAACCCCGTTAAACCGAGCAAGATGTTGGTCTGGCGCTTGCCTTTCTGGGTGATCACACCTGTCGAGTGTCGGAAGTTGAGCGTAAAAGGTCAAGCACGTGATCGAGCGAGTCGGCAAGTGTAAATGGGGCTTTAGTCAAAAGGTGGTAATCGATTCTACTCTGATGCTGTTATTACCACCTCCCCACCCAGCCTACGTTCCTGGTTTTCTCGTGCAAAGAAGTTGACAATGGATTCTTGTTGTCGTTGTGTGCTATACTTGTATTTATTGACACCTACACTAATTAAAACAATTCGTTTTTGCTTTGGGTTTCTTTTATTTTTGTAGTTGCTGTTTTGTTTGTTTGTTTCTTTTAAAGAGTTTGTTTTAAAGAGTTAGTCATAATGGTTTGGGGTTGTCGTATATACGCTCGTGCTCTGTTAAGAAATTGTGGATAATCGAAAACAATAATCATTTTCTTTTGCATGGTTATCGTCATAAACATCATCGTCATCGCCGTCATGAACGATCGTTGCCATCTTAATCGACGTCATCATCCACTGCGACAATAGAACTCTCTCTCCCCTCTCTCTCCTCTCTCTCTCTCTCTCCACACACACACACACACACACACACACACACACAACACACACAAACAGAGAAAGAGAGCAAAAATTATTGGTGACTCACTAGCATCAGTTTTAGAGTTAAAATATGAAATTTTTTTTTGCGTAGATGAACAAGTCTAAAACAACTGTCTGCTGCTATCACATCGTGTCAAAACTGGTCTTAAAAACTTGTAACAATGTGAACTGACAAATGTAAATGGAAAAAAGAAATAGGGGCCCGGTGCATCAAATCAAAGCGAGGCAGGTTTCCCAGACTAGCATTTCTTTCATACACTGAGTCCAACGATTATGGTAAGTCCATGTCCAGGGCGACGTGCTTAATCCAATCTTTTGACAACATCCATTATTCATTACTATCAATTTCAAATCGTGTGAGAGATTTGTTACATTCGTTTTTCATGTTCTTACAAATAACACCAAGCTGATTGTCAGTTCTGGGCCGCGGTGACAATCTCTGATTTGATCACAATCTGCCACAGGAGTTCAAACCCTCGTTAACATCTCTCCGTCGAGCTGTCATTAACATCTTTCCCTCAACTGCTCTCATCAGCATCTTCGATCAAGCTCTCCTGATTAACATCTTTCTGTCAAGATTCCATTTGCAAGTTTTTGTTAAATTTGTGTCAGCTGAATTAGGTCCTCGTCCAGTAGAATCTGTATTCAAAGACCGGGGAATCTCTATCCCATAAAAAAAACAGTCAACGCACATGCTTTCAGTTATCACTAGGTTGGTATTGCGCATTACTTGGATATATTTTCTGTGCTGTGAAGATTATGCTTATCTCCTTACTGAAAAGACGGTTTACAAACAAAAACAAACCGACAGCAGCCCTTAATCAAAATTAAAAGGGGCACGGCAGACCTCCACCGTTGTCGAACAGATTCTTGATCTGCTTTTCGATCAAGATCGGCACCACAGATCCAGCTGTCCAACGCGTTTCGTTGAAATTCGTTCTGTAGTTTATGCGTGATCTTGTCAAACGAATGCTGGATCTGTGCTGTGATCCGCCGCAGTATGGATACGCTCTAGAATCGGCCCTTGGACGATATTTCATTATTCCACCTAGTCTGGTTGGATCCGGCACCGTAATGTGTGACTACTCTTGCTTAAAGCAGTCTAACATACTTTAAAGCCAAGGACAAGAGTATTAACATAACCCCCTCGTCAACGTGCTGGCATACAGGTGAATGATTTGATAGATGAAAGCAGTAGTAGAAAATAGAACGAACAGACAAAAAAATCAGAAGGAAACACCCAAGATAACCAAAGAAAAACAGACATTAGAATTAGGGTTTCCCAAGAAAAGAAATGACAGAGAGACAGACAGACAGACAGAAAGAGATAGACAGACACACACACACACAGAGAGACAGAGAAAGACACAGTCAGACTCACAAACTCACAGACATACAGACACACAGACACATGATAATAAACCATGGGTCCGCCAACACGAGAACTGACAGATTTTCGTATCCTTCCTTTTTCCTTTGAAATGCCTACACCTGTTCATTGTCCAACTTGATAAATACTCCTCTTATCGTCTTGGGTGATTGAGGTGTATGGTTACTTAGTTGTCTTGTTTATGTTAACACACAATCCTGTTATATTATGGAACATCTACACAAAGTTTTCAGAACATCAATACAAACACGCACTCTATAACAAAGTCTGATCGCTTGAGTAACGTGCGAAAAAAGAACAAATCCGTTTGCGTTTCAGCAATTTTTGTTTACAATATCCAGCAGAAGAATTGATGATGATTGTTCTTTCTTTCTTTCTTTTTTTTTTTTTTTTTTTTTTTTTTTTTTTTTTTTTGACATTTCCAGAATGTGCTTTTAGGCAGGGCAAGAGAGGGGTCGGGAGGGGAGGAGTAAGGAAGGGAGAGAAGAATATGGAATCTCAGGAATCCCCCCCCCCCCCCCCCCTCTAATCACCCCCTTTATTCCCTATGTCCTGGTGTCCCACACTGAATCATAAGGCCCCGGTATCACCGTCATTGCCGCCATCATTTCCCAACTCCTTGACCGTCCTGGACACTGTCACTGTCATCATCACTGTCTTGTTCTGTCCTAACACTCATCATTTATCACTTCTGTTGTTTTGTAGGATACCTGCGTAGGACATCATCAGCTAAAAAGAAAACGAAGCTGTGTTGTTGTTTTTTTAACACATGTTAAATGCAGTTGTTCAAAACACTCATGTTTCGTTATCCGAATTCCAGCCCCTTCTGGCCAACTTAAAGCTGGATTACGTGCGTGTTCTGGAGAGAAGACGGCTACAGGCTCGAGAGCGTTGCTCTGCAAGACTATAGCTTGCGTCTGTGAGTTGGTATTCAGAACAAATGAGTTGGTGATAAAAGTAACTGACAATGGTAATGACAGAGACAAACTGACAATGGTAATGACAAACTGACAATGGTAATGTCAGAGACAACTGTCAAATCAAAGTGACTGTAGCATGGACAAGGATGGTGATAGTGATGACAGTGATGATGACAGCTGTGATAGTGATCACAGTGACGGCTTTGTAACTGACAATAGTAATGACAGAGATAACTGTCAAATAAAAGTGACAGTGGCACGGACAATGGTGGTGAAACTGATGACAGTAATGATGACAATTGTGATAGTGAATACGGTGACGGCTTATCACATGACGGCTTATCTCGATGTCCGTTACAAACCTGACAGCTATAACGACAGAGATGTCAGTAGCGATGTACGAGAAAACATGACATGGGCACAATGAGATATGAGCATCACAGTACACTAACACAGTAGTAAATTAACACAGTGGTACGTGAGCACAATGGTACATGGAAACAGTTGTAAATATACACATTAATTCGCGGACACTATGTGAAATTTTCGCTGGTCTCTACGCACAACGTAAATTATACTGACACGTATCTCATGAACACATTGACATGTAGACACACCCACTCCAACAAGCACGCAACAAAAGCACAGATAAATGTTTTCTTCCCCAAAAGGCATGACGATCTTGAAAGAGAAAAAATCAGCAAAATATTGGTTGATAACACTAATTAATGTTTCGATGAATTATTCTTAATTTGACGTTGATTAATGGTGACCTGAATTGAAAGAGAGAGAGAGAGAGAGAGAGAGAGAGAGAGAGAGAGACAGACAGACAGACAGACAGACAGACAGACAGACAGACAGACAGACAGACAGACAGAGACGGACAGACAGACAGACAGACTGGCAGACAGACAGACAGACAAGAAGAAGGGAAGCAGATAGAATATGCTGACGGAAACCTGGAACTGGCCACCATCGAAGTTTGGACCGATGAAAATCGACACGGACAGATCATGACAAGAAGATGATATGGATGATGTAATCACGTACACCATCTCTCTCCCCGTCATCCACTTACCAATCAAGCCATCCCTCCCAAACCAGTCCCCAATACATCCTGAACATTTTCTCTTTTAATTCTTAATTTGAGATTGATTGATGGTGACCTTAAATGACAGAGAGAGAGAGAGAGAGAGAGAGAGAGAGAGAGAGAGAGAGACAGACAGACAGACAGACAGACCGACAGACAGACAGACAGACAGACAGAGACAGAGAGAGAGAGAGCAACACAAGACTGAAGACTCAAGATAATTTCTTCGCGTTTTAGGCCGTAGCCCCTCGTGATGGGGGTTGCAAGTTAATTACAGTCATCTTAGCACCTGAGCAACTGCACGCAAACATAACTAGTACTTATTCGAAACACTACTTTATGACAGAATAAATAATATCGCAACTTGAATGCTTTGAATAATACATTGACAAATATTTAAACAGTTTGCTCATGAGTACATGCCAAACGAAGCGCCAGTCTAAACTGACTTGGGAATTTATAAAACTTGATCAGTATATACTAAGCTCTTGATTTCTGCAAGACAGGGCAACACAACACAAAATGCACTTCATTTTCTGTATCCTTTCTGCAAAGTGGACACATCAAATCTGCTTCGCTATGAGAACAATAACAGTAATAATGCTCGGCAATTTCAGAAACACCAAGCCTGAATCTAGTCGTAATATATACTTTAAGTGCCTGTCCAAATTTAGCTGTAGATAGGTTTTAACATCAGGTATGGTGCAAAAGGACCTGTACAAGATAAATCTTTCACTGTTAGCCATATGAAAATTCCATTCCTGCCACCTGCACACAAGCAGTCTATCTCTAAAGACTGAGAAAATCGCCGGTCGCATGAGCGCCTTGATTCAACCAAACATAACCAGATCCAGACAAATACAGTTAACATGAACATTTGAGACCCAGTTTCTTTTGTCACGTTCATCTAAATCAAACAACACACGATAGGCCCTATATGGTAATCTGCTCTCATGCATTCTGGTTAATTTTAACCAAAAGTTAACACAGAGACAAAGAGGCAGACAGACAGACAGACAGAGAGAGAGAGGAGAAGAGAGAGAGAGAGAGAGAGAGAGAGATTGTAGAGGGAGAATGGGTGGGTGGCTGGAATGATACAGAAACTGAAAAGAACTTAAACTGATCCAGGAGATCTCATATGGAAAAAAAGATTCAAAATGCTTAGAAATAGGAACAGATAATTAGTGAATGTGAGTGTGAAAAGCTCGTAAGTGATACATCACAGCACATTAACCAGATCAGCTTTGCAAAACTTGCAAAACATCGAGGAAAGTTAAATAATAAAGAAAATGTCAGCAGAAAACAACATGTGGATCTAAAACCCATTTGCATTTCCAGTCAAAAACATAATTAGGTTTCACTTGCATTAGCCGCCATGTAGTCACTCTCATACTTTCGCTTCCTCCTGTCCAAGAACAATCCCGTTGCGGGGAATGCTGGCGAACAAACCACCTCAGCATGCAATGTTTCCAAACCATTCGCCTTTAATTCAAATCCGTCAAGCACAATTGACCTAGATCCTCATAGATCTGCATCAAAAATCCCGCCTTTTTTATTCTCTGACTGATTTCGTTAAACTTGGAGAGGAAGTGTGTGTTTAGTTGTTTATTTTTCAGATCAGGATGGAAATATTTTCCCCCTTTTATCTAATCTGCCGTGTCGGATTCGATTTATCAACTGCAGGGAACACTTTATCACGGAGCTGCCAACGCTGCCAGCCGATTGGTGGGCTGAGGAGAGGGGCCTGGTGTAAGCCAATCAGCAGCCTTCAGCTCAGCGCATCACTCTTGTCACATCCGGTTTCTCCATTCTGCCAAAACATCTCCACGAGTGTGTTTTATGTCTTTCGTTAGTTACGCACCTCTTTTCTCTTCGGAGGTTTTTTTTGTTTTGTTTTGTTTTTTCTTATTGTAAGCACTCCCCTCTCGTGTTCTCCTTTTCCTACATTCCTCTTCAGGTTGTCAGTATCCTCTAGCTTTCGTCTCTTTTACATTTGACATTTATAATGAGCTGTCGTTTTGGAAGTAAAAAAAAAAAAGGCTAAATAACAAAGTCATTTAACAGAAAGAGAAAACAGTCGCACAGGAATGTGACTTGGTCTGAAAACAAAATAAACAAAACATTGCCGTACTTCGTAATGTTAACAAAGACACTTTCGCAGAAAAGAGTTATTCCCGATAACCTTTTACACATAGGAATGGTGAAACTATGTACAATGGAAATGAACTATCAGTAAATCTCTCTCTCTCTCTCTCTCTCTCTCTCTCTCTCTCTCTCTCTCTCTCTCTCTCTCTCTCTCTCTTAAAAAGTTAAGTATATTTATATGGCTCTGGAGTCAGCAGTACTGAACTTTTGAAACAAACTTTCCCCTTGTGGTTTGTTGATTTATAGGTGATTGTTGTAGCAAAAGAGTCTTTAAACTGCGTGTAATATCAGAATATTACTGGCAATGGCTTTATGGTTTGTCGTGGTTTTTCTTATTCCCCCTCCCCCCCCCCCCCCCACCCCCCCCCCCCCCCCCCCCCCCCCAACAAGAAGCCTGTTTGAAACTGTTGTTATGCAACAGTCACTATCAATAGTCTGAAGGGGAATGCCTTCAGTCTTTGTATATTTCAACCATTACAATGTTCCTCTTCTCCGAGAGGAGAAAACAGCCATCTATTTCAACAAAGACAACAGGTCAGTCACACAATCAGACAGATTGTAATGAAGTGCTTGACATTGGTCGTTTCTGTTCTGGTAGAAAGAGGGATCTTTTTCAAGGGAACCAAACAAAAAGTAAGGAGACAAATAATTTTTTTTTTCTTTTAATGAACGAAAGAAAGCTTGGAATCCCTCTTTTTTCCGTCCCCTTTTCACTGTTTCACCCATGATATGCTTTAGTAAGGGTTTTATAGAGAAGAAAAGGGAAAGAATGCCAAGTGAAAAGGGGTGTTGCCTCCCTTCAGCCATAACAGACAGACAAGAGAAGGCTTCAAACCCATCCCTTCAGCAGACGGACAGACGAGAGAGAGTCAACGAGGGGTGTAAACCCAGGAGGAACCCAGTTGGAAGCAGATTTTTTTTTCCCTTGCTTTTTCATCCTCTCCTTCCTCTCTCACTCCATTTCTCGCGTGGCGGCGCTGAGTTGCTTCCTTTTCTTCCTTCCTCCCTCCCTCTCTCCTTCCCTCCATCCCTCAATCCTCACGGTCCCTTTCCCCCCTACCCTCGGTGTTGTCTGTGAAGCAGGAGTAAATTACAGTGGGTGATAAGTGTCTTTCATCCCCGCCTGTCAGTCAAGGGGTTGCAGGAAATGGTTGCAGGGTCGGGGCGGCAGCAGCACCAGCAGCAGCAGCAGCAGACGCCCCTCCTAACCCCCACTCCCCTTCCTTCCTTCCCGCCTGATGGGGCCAGCGATAAAAGATGGGGGTGGGGTGGAGGGGGGGGGGGGCGGAAGGACCCGCCGGGCGTTGATGGTGCTGCTGATAACATGGAAATGTTAATAATTTACCCATTGCCCCTCTTTGATCCGCCGCTTGGGACCTGCGGAGTCCTGCCCCTCAGGCATGGCTTGACTGCGGAGGGGAGACTTGCCCCACTCCACTGCCCTTCCTCTTATTCCTCTTTTCTTTTCTTTCTTTCTTTTTTTTCTGTCCCTATTGTACTGGCGATGACCCTAACCTTTTCGGTGGTATGGGTGGGCAGTGGGTCCATTTCTGAAGGGAGGTGACTGATCCTCCCTGTGGGGGCCGGGGGAAAAGAGATGTAGATGATGATGATGGGGAGAAAGATGGGAGTGGAGTGGTTTGTGGGTTTCACGTGAATGGCTTCATAGGTTTGTGGCTTGGCGCTTTGCTTTACGTTCTCTCTCTCTCTCTCTCTCCTCTCTCTCTCTCTCTCTCTCTCTCTCTCTCTCTCTCTCTCTCTCTGGTCTGTTTATCTGTCTCTCTGTATGTGGTGATGTCCGTAGTGAGATGGGCTATACATATGATATCTCTCTCTCTCTCTCTCTCTCTCTCTCTCTCTCTGTGTGTGTGTGTGTGTGTGTGTGTGTGTGTGTGTGTGTGTGTGTGTGTGTGTGTGTGTGTGTGCCCCCTCCTAGCTCCTTACCCCACCCCAACCCACACTTCCACCGCGCCATGCTCTCTCTCTCTCTCTCTCTCTCTCTCTCTCTCTCTCTCTCTCTCTCTCTCTCTCTCTCTCTCTCTCTCTCTGAGCTTAGGTATTGTTGGAAACTAAGTGCTATCTTGTTCTAACGTTGCAGTTTGCAAACACTTCACTCGAACTGAAGACAGAGACCCACCACTTTAACGCTACATTATGTGTTACTGTTTCCATACTCACACTGTTATTAGCAGGAAGCCATCTAGCAGGAAACTATCATCCACAAAATATCATTTATAACCTCTTGGTTGCTCAAGAAAACAGGATATAGCTTTTTGAACAAAGCAAACAACAACAAAAAAGATTCAAAAAAAAAAAAGAGAGGAGAGGAAGGCAGGAAGCTGCAGTTTGTAAAAGCAAAAATAGAGACAAACGATAAAATGAAGTTGTTTTTTTGTTTTTGTTTTTTCTTTTTTTTAGGATGGGGGGGCGGTGGGAGGGAGGGAAAAGTCCGTGGATACAAAAGATAGCGATAAACGATAAGGATTGAGTTGTTTTTGTTTCGTTTTCCAGAAAATTGTGAAACTTTGTGGAGGTTATTGGTTGTTTGCTTGAAGCCGGATCAACTTGCAGGGTATTCCTGATCCCCAGGCCCATTCGTGGGACAATAGTAACCCGAAGTTCTGCTTATTCAGGTAAAGTTATGGCCAAAGTTTTGCAAGAACAAAATGTCAAGTGTAACCCCAGCCAGCCTCTCTCTCTCTCTCTCTCTCTCTCTCTCTCTCTCTCTCTCTCTCTCTCTCTCTCTCTCTCTCTCTCTCTCTCTCTCTCTCTGGCTGGTTAGCTGGGATGACAAAGTGTTTCCTGGCGCACCGCAATGTGTCTCAGTGAATGCTGGCCAAGGCCTTGGCATTACCCATAAAGCTGGTATAAACGAAGGGATCTCAGTCTTCACTTCGTCAAGCGATTTGTCTTAGAATGAAGACGTCAGTGCATGATTTTCCTGGGCGAAACCTAGACCTAATCGTCTGTGCTTTTCTGAGTTGCTCCCTCAAACAGTTTACCAGACGGTGTTAGGAGATGTGATGTGAACATTTCGCCAATCTCCGAGAGCGACGTCTCTCCTGACCAGTTAGAAAGACTCGTTTCATTTGCATTGTCACGATCAAGCCTGACTTCCAGTTCTTTGATACAAGTCCTGTGTGCTGTACTCAGTTAAGACCAAAAAAAAGTCGTGACTACTGGTTTCTCCTTTACCTCCCCGTTTCGCAGCTCTGCGCTAAATTTCTTCCGCACCCGATGCTTTTTACTGCTTTTCGTGGACTTGAAAGTGGTGATCTGGACTTCTTCTGGTGACGAGAGGAGGAGGTGTGAGGGTGGGTGTGGGGGGGGGGGGGGGGGGCGGGGAGACTATATGTATGTGACTTCCATGTCCTTTCCTTTTTCTGTGTTGTCTGCCGGTTCACTTCGCTCTTTTTTCTTTTTTTTTTTTTTCTTTTTTTCAAGCATGCTCTGAACATGTTTCCTCCATCTGTTTTGACCTTTCTGTCGATCTTGATAGGATGTTCCCTCTTTTGTCTTTTCCTGTCTGCTACCGTGAGCACGTTTTGGGTCTCTCATAAAACGAGCTTTCCTCTTTTGTCTTGCTCGACTTCTGTGGGTTTTCCATCGGAGTATAATGTTCCTTCGTTTTCTTACTTGATTTTTTTTTGTTTTTCGTTGTCTTTCTATATTTTTTTTCCCTCCGTCATCTCCCTTGACCTGATCTGTATGATTTTCTGTTCTGATGATATTTATTTCTTTAGGCTTTCTGTTCAACTTTATATGATGTCCATACGTAGGTCTTACGTTCACCGAGACATGAAGTTCCCTTTTTTATGAGTGTTGACGTCCCCTAAAGAATTTGTCTCTCTTGATAATGACGTTCCATTTTTTTTTTCTGCCTTTACTCCTTCTGTAAGCTTTTTGTGGGTCTCAGTATGACGTTCCCTGCTTTGTCGATCTTGACGTCTTCCCCAGGGCCCAGGGTTTCTGTTTTTTCTTGATATGATGTTTATTTCTCTTCTTTGTGTGTGTGCGTGTGTGTGTGTGTGGTGTGTGTGTGTGTGTGTGTGTGTGTGTGTGTGTGTGTGTGTGTGTGTGTTTCTATAGACTTTCTGTCTATCTCGATGATTTCCCCTCTTTTCAATTCTTGATTTCTCCTGCAGGCTTTCCGTCTCACAATATAATGAGTCCCTTTTTTTATCTTTTAGAAACATTCCATGGGTTTTCTGTCTTTTTTGATATGTTGTTCAGTTTTTCTTTTATTTTCTTCACTTTATATGTAGTTCTCATGGTCACCTTCTTATGAGGTTCCATCTTTTGTCTGTTCTGACGTCTCCTGTAGAATTAGTCTCTTTTGATGCTGATGCTAGACTACCTCTTTTCTGTCTTAACAACCTCTGCACCTCTCTAGGCCTTTTTACGTTGTTATTGTTGTTGTTGTTGTTGTTGTCGTCGTACCCTGGCTAAAAGACTCCAGGGATCATCCCAACAGCCGAAGTACTTGAACACTATGGTACAAATGCATCAGCTGGGGATGAGAACATTACGTGTGTGACCGTTTTTGATTACTCTGCCACATGGGCAGCCACACTCCGACTTCGAGGGATTTTGGAGATTGATAATGTTATGCTAGGAGCTTGTCACGACTGAAGACAATCCCCGCAAAACTATGCAGAGCATGACAACATTTTGATGTAGCCTTGGTGTTCTAGCCTATGTCAGTTGGTCTGACACAGTCTTAAGCCAAGGCGACTACCTTTTTATCAATCTTAGGAAGAAGTTGCCTCCTTTGTCTTGGTAGACGCCCTCCGTGGGTTTCTTCTCTCTTTTTATTGTGATGTTTCTTTCCTTTCGTTTTTCTTTATTTCTTCGGTGGGCTCCACAAACAGAAAAAAAATCATGCCACAAGGTATTGGAACAGAGACCGAGCACTGTGAACTAATTCCCATAGCCGGCTGAAATGGTTTGATAAACATCCAGCAGTAAACACCCATTTGTTTTCGTATACATCGCAGCAACCTACGACCCGATGATTATGAGGAAATATCAGCTGAGATCATTTTTTTCTCTCTCTCTTAGCCTAAGTAACAGAAACACAGATGCATATTCTTTATGCAAACCGCTCTGAGAACACGCGATGTATGTATGCTTCAAGTTACCAAGAGATCCAATCCAGAGACAGGTACAGATCCAAAGACGATTAATCTTGGGGTGGGGATTGGGGTGGGGGTGGGGGAACTGTTCATTGGATACGGGCCATCAAGATTCACCCTCCCCCAACGGGGCTGGTAAGGGGTCACGGAAAGTGAACTCACCCCCTTCCCTACTACTACTCCCCACTCCACCCCATCCCCTACCCACCCCCACCGCCCTCACCCCCTTTCCCCTCGTGACCGTTGATTAGACAGATCGGCATCACCGGTCTGTTGGCGACGACGCCACAATGCCCTTTTGTACCCCCTAGTCTTCAGTCATCCCTAAAGCGGCCCTCAATAAATCTCACTGCTGGTGGAACTCCTGACTTCGTCATGGCAGTGATGACACCTTGGGGATTCCCGTGATAGATGGCAGGGGGGAGAACTGATGAGGCTCTCCACGGCCATCTGTCTTGATCGTGGCTGATGATAGCGCTTGATTTGTGAAGACAGGTAAAGAGGACGGCTGGCGCTCAGGCATGCCCTTGGCGTGCAGGCATGTTCACCACGTGGTTAGCATGCATCAATGTATCTTTGTAGCTATGTATCTCTCTGTCTGTCTGTCTGTCTGTCTTTCTTGCTGTATGTCCAGCAATC
>CM065714.1:142598147-142618147 GCA_033310375.1 Conus canariensis
ACACACACACACACACACACACACACACACACACACACACACACACACACAGGTGCTCCTCAGGTCATAGTGCAGTCGATCTGTATAGTCTATAGCTTTCCTGCCAACTCGCCTCGTTTGACCACACAAAATGGCTAGGCGAGGGAAAAAGCGAACGCAAAAGCAAATCTCGTTCTTTCACTTAATTAAGCGAGAGTCTCGCCCGGTGTGACAAGGCCATTTGAAGGGGTGAGGGACGAGGGGGTTGGGTATATATGCCAGAACAACCTCCAAGGCATGATCTGATGCCATCACAAAGAAACATGGACGTAAATCCAGCCGGGCGTGTTGGTTGCGCCGGAATCAAAGTCAGAATCCTTCTGACTGGAATCTCACACACTGACCACAAGGTTGTCATTGTGGGCGTATCTCTGACTGGAATCTCACACACTGACCACAAGGTTGTCATTGTGGGCGTATCTCCATCCCGCCTGGCTTTTCTCAGGTTGAGTCTTACAGGCCTACGAAGCGATAGCATCCCATTGCCTGCAGTCGGACGATCGGTTTGGTCACCAGTTCCCTCCAGGCTCACAGCAGTGGCCATTAGGTCTTAATCTTGGATGGCCGGGGTGCTTTCATCAAGGTCATTAAAGCCTTAATCACAAATCACGTGAAGTGTCCACCGGATCAGATCGTGGCTGTGGTCCGCCTTTGATGAGTACGGGCGGCATCATGATAAGGACTTCCCTCCTAAAGCCTCCGCCTGCAGCACCCCTTCCAGGGATGATCCCGCCGATATGACAATGTCTGTATCACGTAGTAAACTTGGGTGTGACCACGTGTCTCCTGTTGGGGGTGTGACTGCACGCTGACATGGCCCGGTGACGCAGGGTTTTGAACTCGGTCCAGTCTGTCTGTCTTTCAATCCGTCTGTCTGTTTATCCATCCGCCTGAGTATAGGATCACAATACAGCAGTTGGAGGGATCTAATGTAAGTTTGGCAGAGTTATCTGTAGGGTTACTATGTGAAAGTGATTACAGTACAGCAGTTGGAGGGATCTAATGTAAGTTTGGCAGGGTTATCTGTAGGGTTACTATGTGAAAGTGATCACAGTACAGCAGTTGGAGGGATCTAATGTAAGTTTGGCAGGGTTATCTGTAGGGTTACTATGTGAAAGTGATCACAGTACAGCAGTTGGAGGGATCTAATGTAAGTTTGGCAGGGTTATCTGTAGGGTTACTATGTGAAAGTGATTAAGATCCTGCGTCGTGAGATGCAAGAATTGACGGGAAAAAGGGGGGGGGGGGAGGGGAGGGGAAACTTGTCCGATTCTACGAGTCCATCTTCGTCACTGCATAGGGCACTGCTTTGGAGGTCTGCTTCCTCTCGAACCACATTTTCCTTTTTGCTCTCTCTCTCTCTCTCTCTCTCTCTCTCTCTCTCTCTCTCTCTCTCTCTGTGTGTGTGTGTGTGTGTGTGTGTGTGTGTGTGTGTGTCACACACACACACACACACACACACACACACACACACACACACACACACACACATACACACAAAAACACACACACACATAAAGAGAAAGAGAGTTACGCGCGCGCGCGCACACACACACAACACACACACACACACACACACACACACACACACACACACACACGTGAGCGTGAAACAATTGCAATGTCACAAAATTTCATTTGAACACGAATAATAAAACGTCAGATTCTATTATTAAGGTTAAAAGAACTACTTTTCCGCAAAAAACAAAACAAAAACAGAAGACCTTGAATATGTGTTGAACGCGTTTTTGGGACTCCACAATGAAAAGCATGCTGTTAATCAATTAATCTTTTCTTCCTAACTCAGTTAGTTCAGCTTTTTTAAGAGAACATCGTATTTAATCAATTGCAAAGTCAAGAATTTGAACCCCCCAAAAAATCATTTTATTGTCTTTACAAAGACAACAAGAACGAGAACGCATGAAAAAATGAAATTACGCGACTGGTGCATGTACGTACATTTTTATTTGAACAAAGTTTATTAGAAGTAATGAATTATTCGTTCTTCCATACCATCAGATTTCTCGAGCACCAACAGTTCAAAAATCAGAAATTAATTGGGGGTAGGGACGGACGCGGCGCGGGGAGGTGGGAGAGGGAGTGTGGGGTGGGGAGGCAAACAGGTACTCAAACTCAATCGCCACTTCAAAGTTTAAATAATATCCATCGCACTTGTTGCGTAGGCTTGCTTCAGCCCCTATACCTCCAGCCCCCATCCCAACCCCCGCCTTCCTCCACCTCCCCCCCCCCAACCCACCCAATACCTGCCACCCCTCCAGTCAACCCCCTCCCCTCCTTCCCCCCTCAGCATTTGCCTGCAGCAGAGAGACAAGGGAGGCAAGCGCACAAGCCAAGGGAGGTAAATGGAGCGACATTCATCAGCCCCCACCTCGTGGCCCTGATGATTAAACAGACCTTGTCCACTTGGTGATGAATGGCGGCAGTCTGGTGCCTCTGTCTCTCGTCAAGCTCTGACATGTGCAGGAGCTGGCCGTAGCAGGCGGGCGGGAAGGGGGTTCACTCCCTTGCCGGCCGGAACCGGAAACGGGACCTGCACTTATCTATTTGTTTATATTAACTCCCTTGCCTGCTAAACGTTATTCGAACTGCCAGGCGGCTTCTATGCTTGGCTGTGCTTGGCTGGCTGATTGACTCATGGGTTGCTTGATTGACCGGTTTGTTGACTGACTGACCGACTGATTAACAGATGACTGATGGTTTGATTGATTGGTTGAGTGGTTGGTTGGCTGGTCACTTCTTAATTGCCTAGCTAGGTTATAGGATTGCTGCTCGACTGGCCAGTTTGTGGACTGAGTGGATTAACAAATGATTGGTCATTTTGATTGATCCGTTGCTGGTTGGTTGGTTGGTCACTTTTTAACACCCTGGCTAGATGATGATTATGACTGCTTGATTAGCTAGTTTGTTGACTGACTGACTGATAAACAAATGACTGATTCTTTGATTGCTTGGTTCAGTGGTTGGTTGGCTGGCCAGTTAATTTTTGTTAATTGCTTGACTAGGTATGATCATAAAGTGTCATCACGCAAAGTCGTAACGTCCTACATAGTGTCATTGCACAATTTCTATGTAAGTTTCATCCCATTAGGTTGTGACCTGCTAGACTATGATATGTGCTTACACAATATCACGTTCCTCCAAAATATTTCATCACACAAAGTCATGATTTCTATAAAGTGTCATTACACCAAGTATTGACCTACTATCATAAAGTCATAACACGAAGTCGTCACTCACTATAAAGTGTCATCACACGAAGTCATGACTTACTTTAAAGTGTCATAATACAAAGTCATGACTCACCATGAAGTGTCATCACACGAAGTCATGACTCACTATGAAGTGTCATCACACAAAGTCATGACTCACTATGAAGTGTCATAACAATGTCATGACTCACTATGAAGTGTCATCACACGAAGTCATGACTCACTATGAAGTGTCATCACACAAAGTCATGACTCACCATGGAGTGTTATTACACAAAGTCATGACTCACTATGAGTGTTATTACACAAAGTCATGACTCACTATGAAGTGTCATCACACAAAGTCATGACTCACTATGAAGTGTCATCACACAAAGTCATGACTCACTATGAAGTGTTATCACACGAAGTGATGACCTACTATGAAGTGTTATCACACAAAGTCATGAATTAATCGGTAATTAGGGCCCGTATCCTCTTAATTAAAGCAACAAAACAATGTGAGCACAACACTGTTGTGAACCTAGAGTGAATAAAAAAAATTCCGCCTGAAGAGTTTCGACAATGCATGCATTAAAAACAATTGCTTACTCCTCTTTTCAATAGTCTATGGTTATGATTTAGAGTGATGACAGTTTGTAATGGGTCATGACTGTTTGATGACAGCTGAGTTTGTGTGATGACAGCTAACAATAAGTCATGACTTGGTGTGACACCAGTTTATCTCAGTTCATGACAGTTTACACCAGGTCACGATTTTGTGTCTTGGCAGATTATAATAGGTCATGGCTTTGTGCAATGACATTTTACAGTAGGTCATGACCTTCTGTGGTGACTGTCTATAAATAGGTCATGAGTTTGTGTGATAATAATTCATAAGGGTCATGGTTTTTTTGTGATGAAGTCATAGCAGGTAAAGTCTTTTTGTGGTAACAGTTTGTCGTGTCTTCGTGTGACAGGGTCTAACAGTTTACAGTAGGTCATAATTTCGTGTGATAACATTTTAGAAGGTAACAACTATGTATGATGACAGTGTATTTTAGTTCGTGGCAGTTCACAGTAGGTCTGACTTTGTATGATGATAGTTGGCGATTGGTCATAACTTGGTGAGAGGGTAGTACAGCTGATCATGATTTGGTGTGATAAGAGTTTACATCCTAGTCGGAAACAGTTTATATAGATCTTGACTTTTTATGATGGCAGTCATGAGTGTGTGTGTTTACAGTTTATCATAGGTCACAAGTTTGTGTGATTATAGTTTATAGTAAGTCAAGACTTGTATGTGTTTATAGTTTAAAGTAGATAATATCACGTGTGATTGCAGTTTTAGCGATAACAGTTTACAGTAAATTGACACTTCTTGTGATGACTGCTGAAAGTAGATAATGATTGGTGTGATGACACTGTATCATTGTTCATTACTTTGGGTGAGCACTGTTTAAAGTAAGTCATGGCTTTGTGTTAATAGAGTTCATAGCAGGTCGTGACTTTGTATGATGAAAGTGTAGAGCGACTCACGACTGTATTGTGTCACATCGTGAAATGTATTCCAGTATTCCTCAAACCACTCGGACACACACACACACACACACACACACACACACACACACACACACACACACACACACACGCACACACACACACACACACACACACAGATGCACAAAAAGAGACCAACATAGATGGACTTAACAAAAAGACACACACACACACACACACACACACACACACACACACACACACACACACACGCACACACACACACACACACACACACACACACACAGACGAAGAGTTCACAGCCTCGTCTCCGATTCGTCTTAATCATCACCCTTTGTACACGTCTACCTTGAAGAGGGAAAAAAAACGAAATCGGAAAGCAGCGTGACAAGAAAAAAAACAAAAAGAAGGAAAGAAAGAAAGAAAAAAGAAAGCAGGAAAGAAAGAAAGAAGAAAAGAAAGCATGCTGTGAGAAGAGAACGAAAGGAAATGAGAAGAACAAATACAGAAAAGGAGAGAGAGAGAGAGAGAGAGAGAGAGAGAGAGAGAGAGAGAGAGAGAGAGAGAGAGAGAGAGAGAGAGGCGGATGTGATTTCCATAGTGAAATGTGATGACAGGCTGGGAGGCTCTCGGCTTGCAGAATGCTTCCATTTCTCTCTGGAAGAATCAAACTGCCTCCGACGGTTATGGATGGCTTTCAATTACATGTTTTACAGATCCACAGAGCGCCGAGTGTTTCCCGCTTCCATTCTCCTCCTCCTCCTCCTCCTCCTCCTTTTCTTCCTCTTCCTGCATGCTCTCCTCCTCCTCCTCCTCCGCCTCTTTGCTTGCCTTATTCTAGCGTCTCCAAGCTGTTGCTGTGCAGTGCTACAAAGCAATACGTTTGTGCGCAGATGCTATCTGCTGGCGTGTCACGTTTTTCCTTGCCACTTAAAGTATTTCAGGGTTCAGAGTCCACACGATTCCATGGGTCGTGAAAGACATGAATGGAGCCACGGTGTACATGAAAGTGTCAGCTATAAACTTATAGGCGAGTGGAACTGCTTGAGAGAGAGAGAGAGAGAGAGAGAGAGACATCGAACTGGGAGTTCAGATTTATCTGGTACCTATAGACAACGACGAAATTGTCCTAAAGAAAACGAATGAGTGTGGGGGGAAGGTTTTTGTTTCTTAGGAAGAAAGAGGGTATGGGATGGGGGAGGGGAGACAGAAGGGGAGGGAGAGGGTGGGGGAGGGGGGAAGAGGATGGGAGAGGGGATCGAGGGTTGTCTTTACAGAAGGGGGGGGGGGGGCTATATTTACTATTAAACAAAAAAAGGTAATCACTGCATTTCCTTTTCCAAACTCTTCCTTATTACTCTAGGGTTTGCCTGGTCACCATTTAACTACAGGGCTGCGCGCAGGATGCATGCCTTATCACGCAGTCATTTATGATGCAAAAAGAAGAGAATCAGGTCTGACACTGGATTTTAGTCTCGAGTCCAGGTTAGGATTCAATTTTAGAATTGCGGCACTCAGGCCATTACTGTTCGAACAGGGTTAACTCACATCAGTCAAGTCAGTGGTCCCATCCATTTTCAGTCTGGCAGTGGCAGGGGAAATGATTTCACACCACTGCCACTAATTGCCTGCAATCCATCACTAAGAGGACTGGACCGCACAGCTGTCCACGATGACTCATCTCGCCCACTAATACACACCCCACTCAACGGTTGAAACTGAAACTAGCTTCAAAGGTCAAAGGACCAAAACAGCGCCATTCCGAAGTCTAAACCTACCCCCCGAATTAACGCCAAAAAAAAATATATATATATATACAAAACTCGGATCGGCAACATCAGAAACGAAACGTAACGCGAAGCAATCCGAAACGAAGGAGGGAAGGGAAAGTGACAGACAAAAACCACCAGGGCCACTTCCACTTCATTTGCATACACCCTCATCCTTCCCTCGTTTGTCGGGAAAGGTTTTCCTGCAAACACGAAAACAGCAGCCGACAGATTGTAATACCATTGCAGCCTCCGCTTTCGCTGACTGAAAAATCATGCGTTTATTCCGCGCTTTGTCAGCGCCCGCGTGACACATCAAAGGGAGTTATTGTTGAGGGTGGGAGGGGAGGGGGGGGGGAGTGGAAGGGGACTCAGGAAAACGAGGGGAGGTTGGGGTGGGGGGGGGGGGGAGAGAGAAGAGGCGAGCTGCGTGCAGTGCGCGAGAGGGAGGCGAGTGTAAAGTGGCCATTAGACGTCCGTTATCAGTACTGGCCCGGCCCTGGGAACGTGTTTACACGCCGGGAGATGGGACCGGGGGATGGACGGAGAGTGTCAAACACATCACTGTTTGGATCCAGAAGCGTGATAAGGGAGGGAGGAGGTAGGGAGGATGGGGGGAGGAGGGGTGCTGCCAAGAGCCTGTAGCGTCAGGAGAACAAAGGCAGGTTGTGCCTGTAAAAAACCTCCCCCCCCCTCACCCCGCACACACGCACACACTACAAACCCCCCTCCCAACAACAAAACGCCTTTTAATCGTCATGGCCCCACTGAAACTGGGGCCCCCCAAAGATCCTAGGTGACAGGACGGGTCCATTCCAATGCTGTTTTAATCCAGCCACTTCAAAGGGGAAGGACCCGACAACGCTGAAAGACATGAAACTGTATTGGTGGGGGAAGGGGAGGGGGGGTGAGAGTGGGGGTGGGGGTGGTGGGGGTGGGGGGTCGGCTATTTGAAGTGCGGGTCTATGAAAGGCAGGGTTAGTTTCCGTCTTCTGTCAGCACACGTCAGCGGCGAAACGGGAGACGAAAAAAAAAAAAAAACACAGTTTGTAGTCAAAATGACAGGTTAACTTATCATCACACGTTGAAATATGCTGCGTTCGGTACAGTTTCTCTATGAAATGAAAAACAAAACGCAAGAAAAGAAAAGCGGGGGAGGGGGGGGGGGGGAGAGAAAGGTGATGGGAGGGGGGTAAAATCTCAACACCCCTCCTCCTCCTCCGCCTTACCGCCTGCCTCCTCCCCCACCTTTGACAAAATCATACTGGTAAAGAGAAACTCAGCATTGAATTTCATGCCTTCAGAAGAAGAAGAAAACAAGAACAGCATGTGACGTCATACCTACTTCACAAAAGGCAAGTTGGTCTGTTTGTTCGGTTTAAAAACAGCTTTATTTGTTATCACAGAAACAACAGCACGCTTGTTCACCGTTGTTGTTAAGGTCTAGGAATGCAGTTGTATTTCACACTTACTTGAAATGTTGCCTGGCGCCGTCTCTATCACTCATGTCCGTTTAAACAATGCTCTCTCTCTCTCTCTCTCTCTCTCTCTCTCTCTCTCTCTCTCTCTCTCTCTCTCTCTCTCTCTCTCAACAGGTCTATCAGTAATCTCGTAAAATTGTCGTACTGAGAGAGAGAGAGAGAGAGAGAGAGGAGAGAGAGAGAGAGAGAGAGAGAAAGTTGACTGTTACTGAGATGAGCATCTTCAGTTTTTGTCAATCCCCCCCCCCCCCCCCACCCCCCTTCCGTAGCTACAAATCCAAATAAACTAAACCAGGGTAGGCATAGTCCCTTCAAATGACTTGGATGATACTCTCCTGATTTCACCCCCTTCATTTTGTTTCCTGTCTTCGGTTGTAAAAATGGACTGATTACACATTTGTGTGTGTGTGTGTGTGTGTGTGTGTGTGTGTGTGTGTGTGTGTGTGTGTGTGTGTGTGTGTGTTCGTGCGCTTAGAGTTGATTTCATCACGATTTTGAGCCTTATAAATACCATAATTATTATTAATTGTTAGTATTATTATTATGTGAGAGAGAGAGAGAGAACAGACAGACAGACAGACAGACAGAGACAATAACAGAGACAGACCAACAGATAGAAATAGCGTCATCACAAACCGCACTTGCCGCTAGCTGGCTTATGCAGAGAAACGGGAGGATTGGGGGTTGTCGGGGGTCCCTCCCATGTCTCTGGGCGTATCCAGCATTGCAGGTTGGGTTCTCCATTGACCAGCGTTCCATTCAATGTCGGATGGCTGACCCGTGATTGGCCGGTCTCCAGAACAGGGTGCGCAGTATTCCATGTCGGGTGGCTGAATTCTTGGTGCCAGTCCTCAACTCGAATCGGTCAAAGAAGCATTCAAACGTGGAGCGTGTTCATACTGAGTCTGTGAGCTCATACCTCACACCAGATACTGAAAAAAACCATGTCTGCTTCATAATATAACTGAGAACATGTTGCTGTTTCGACAAACATGCATTAGAGAACGTCCCCACTACAAATGGTACTAAAGATTTGCAAGGCAACATGGCATTTATGTATATATAGAATAGGATACTAAAAGAGAGAGAGGGGGGGAGAGAGAGACAGAGAGACAGACAGACAGACAGAGACAGAGAGAGACAGAGAGAAACAGAGACAAACGGTCAGACAGACAGACAGAAAGACAGACAGAGACAGAAGGACAGCTCATGCCCACGATATCAATGAAGCGCATCAGACAGTAGACGCAAAATGGAAAGAAAGAAGAAACTGGGGGAGGGAGAAGGGGAAGACGTAGCTGATCAAACGAACAAGGGAAAGGGACACACACACACACACACACACACACACACGCGCGCGCGCGCGCGCGCGCGCGCACGCACGCACGCACACACACACACACACACACACACACACACACACACACACACACACTAACTTACCGTCACGCAGCTACTGCACCAACTATTTGTTTTCTTGATTTTTATCCCTGAAGAAAAAAAAACATATGTTTTATTTCCTACCGAACAAAAGGGGGAAAAGGGACTGGAAAAAAAGCAGAAAAAGAAAAGAACCTTTGTACACCGTAAGATATAAGTGGTGTTCATATACTGTGTGTCCAGTACGAAGCGAGAGTTCTCAATAGAAAGGTCAACGAACTGTCAGGGTTCGTCGCCATCAGACCATGAAAAGACCCACTCACCTCAAGTGATGAACGGAGCGATACAGAATCACACGGCGCGCAGGGGCTGGGGAAAAAAAACATCAGCTTGCTGCCTGTCCTCACAGCTGGTTATTTCCGACTGGCATGCCACTTCTGTGTGAATCTTCAAAAGTTTTAAGTAATACATCCCGCCTAACATGAACAAACGAATCACAAGACAAAACACGATGCGTTTTTCAACCTCATAGGCCTCCTTCAGGCAAGATAAACAACACTCTGACAACGAAAATGCAGAACGAACAATCACTTATCTCCGCTAATTCGGTGCGAGGTGGGCGTTGAATCTCGTTCATTTTCGTTGTCGTGAGTGGTGTTTATCTTGCCTGAAGAAGACCTAAGCGGTCGAAATGCGTCGTGTTTTGTCTTGTGATTCGTTTGATCATGTCTGGTGGATGTGTTACTTACACTTTTTTAAGATTTGTTTAGATTTTCGCCTGCAGTCGCCTCACTGTGCAGCTCACTTCTGCATGATGTCTCTCCGTTATCACGTTCTGGATGAGTTTTTAACGTAATCGTCTTGACTGTTGATGAGTCCTTTTGTCAACACCACTGGAAGAATACTACTTTTGTTTCTCGGTCTTCAGCGTCTCTCCAGCAGTGCTTTTATCCGTTATATTTTTTTAGAACCAGAGTTTGGTCCGTAATAGTATCCCTATCGTGTAGGGCAGGTCATGTAGCTTGCATGCCAGACCACTGGCTACGCAAGAGACTCTTCTACGGTGAACTGCAACAGGGAAAGCATTCTCATGGAGGCCACGAAGAAAACGGTTCAAAGACACTCTCTAAACATCCTTGAAAGCGTTTCACATCATCCCAGATACATGGGAACAAACTGCTATGGATCGATGGCGCTACTCTATCCACAAAGGTGCCAATTTATGTGAAGAAAGGAGGACAGCTGTAAGCCATCAAAAGAAACAGACACGGAAAGCGCGCGCCAGCAATCAAAGGCAGGTATCCCACATTGCCTGTCCAAGCTGTCACAGCACATTCCGTGTACGCATCGGTTTGATCAGCCACCTGTGTATGCACAAATCATCTCAGCCCCCCCCCCCCCCCTCCACACACACACACACACACACACACACACACACACACACACACACACACACACACACACTCCCCTCCCCTCAACCCCTAGATGACTGAAGTGGTCCTCGTCGATTCGACGGACGAACAACTCACATCGTGTTTTTTACGATGTAAAGAACAACCTTGATGTGTTCTCCAGAGTCGAGTGTTGTAGAACCATCTGGGTCCTGGCACTAACTGGACAGGAAGATAGAAAAATAATAGCAACTTCCTGACCTAGCAACTTACTTGATTTTTGTTCATTTGCTCTGTATACTTAGCATGTAATGCTCTGGAACACGAATGCAAACTCGAAGCTTCGTAATGATTTCTTTCCCCCATTATGAGACTGAGGACAGGGCACTCCAGCTTAAACACCACATACTCACAAGATTCCACGATAACGAGTCTTCAGGGTGCCCATGCGGTACAGCTCTAATGACTGTGGAACACTTCCTGCCAGACTGTCCAACGCATCAAAAACTAAAAGCAGACACCTGGCCTGCCGACACATCGACGAGGGAGAAGCTCTATGGATCTCTGGAGGGCGAACAGCAGCTTTCGTCAGTGCCTCTGGAGTTCCTGTCTGAGTGTACGAAGAAGACGAAGAAGAACAAGAACGAGAACAAGAACAAGACTTCTTTGCTCAACGGATGGAAACTGGTCAATGGATGAAAATAATACGGATCTGTCCCCGTTTAGCTTTCAGCTTGTGTAAGCATGCACTCGATTGATACTTATTAGATAAAGATACTGCTCATTTACTTTGTGTCATTGAAACAGAAATTGCATATCATACATACATCAGGTGCTAATAACTTCATAAATAGTGTGAAACCAGTTTACCATTGATTTAGTGCTTTATCCCACTTGGTCAGTTAGTGCCATAACAGCCGAAGCACGTAGAAGTGAAAGTGACACGCATCTCTGAGTGAAGAGTTGCTTTACCTGTTGCATAGACTTTATAAAACACAAAATCCTGTGGCCTGTACTTTCAGAGGAAGTGTACAGAGAAGATCTATGTGACTGTGTGTTGGGAGTTTTGGGAGATTCGTGCAGAGTTTCCAGTATCTTCTGTCCACTCACACCTTTGCTGTCATCTGCGGTTGTGCACTTGACTCTCTGAACTACTTCACATCACATCACAGATTCATTCGATACACACTAACAAGATTTAGATTTGGGATTTCTACTTTATCAGTGCACAGTTCAAGATATGAAAGGAATAGCGAACGTGTCATGAAATGCCCATTGTGTAGATCTGCTACAGATAATGAAATTCACTTTGTTTTTTGTTGTTGTTGTTGTTGTTGTTGTTTTTGTTGCCCTGCTTTTGATGATTTAAGACAAAGATAAAAACATGTAACTAAGGTTACCCACACTTGTAGCATTAGAGTTCCGAGGAAATTAGTCCCCAACATTGGCAAAACTATCTTTTCTTTGCTTAGGGATTGGAGGCCATTCTACCGACTCATTACACACTGCATGCAAGTCTTAATGTCACTTTGTGAAGCATCATGAATAGGTGTTTTGAACGTACGCCAAGAAAGTTCAGTATTAGTCTGGTTGTTAAAAAGAAAAAGAAGGATACAGGCACGCACACGACATTCCATTAAGACGTCAACGGACATAACTGGTCCTTGGCCGATGCCATTGTGTAATGCCCACTGAATGAGACACGACAGAACCTCCACGGGAGCGTTCCCATGGGTGCACCAGCCCATATTTCATGACTGCAGAGCCCACCGGCGAAAAACGCCACCGTCAAGCAACTGCCATGTGCATTCTGCAGCCTCACTCGATGCTGTTCCACTGGCAGTTGAAGACTGTGTAACTACAGACACGGCCAAGCTTTCGATTTGTGGCCTTGCATTCCCTCTGAAGAGAATCCCGTACAGTCTTTCACGCTGTCAAGAGGACATTCCCTGCGGTCAGTGGATCTTTCCTCACCGTCATTGAGCCTTTCCCCAGAGTCGGCCGAGAAAAGGATACACCCGAAGGTGTTAGGGTGGGACCCAGAGAAGTGCTGTCAACTGCCGAACAAACCAGCTGGGAGCAATTCTGCACCACCCTTGGAAGCCTGCGCTGTGTTCACAAAGGGATGCAGGCACGCTCACCACATTCCATTAAGATATTAAGGGACATAACTGCTCCCTGGCAGATGCCATTGTGTAACACCCACAGGATGAGACTCGACAGAACCTCCATGGGAGCGTCCCAGTGGGTATACCAGTCCATATTTCACGACTGCAGAGCCCACTGGCGAAAAACGCCACGTTAAGCAACTGCCGTGTGCATCCCGCAGCTTCACTCGATGCTGTTCCTCTGACAGTTGAAGATAGTACAACTCCAGACACGGTCAAGCTTTCGCCATGAGGTGTGGATAGGACCCAGAAAAGTACTGTCCTCAACTGCCGAACAAACCAACTGGGAGCAACCCTGCACCACCCTTGGAAGATAGCGCTGTCTTCACATCACGTATCATAGCCAGCACCTACTACTACTATTACTACTACTACTACTACTACTTACTACTACTACTTTGTGGTGCCGTGTGTTGAGTTCTGGTGTAACATGCCAGAAATACCACCGCGCCACACCGTGCGTGCCTGCACCCTATGTAAACACAGTGCAGGCTTCCAAGGGTGGTACAGAATTGCTCCTAGCTGGTTTGATCGGCAGTTGAGGACAGCACTACTCTGGTCCTACCTGCACCTTCGGGTGTATCTTTTTCCTTTTCTCTTCTTTCAGAAATACCAACGTGCCAAAGACACCACCATAATAACCCTTACAGCTTTTGCCCTGAACACTACGGTGGCGCTTTTTGTGTGCAGTGACAGCCAAACACCACCAAGCCCACATCTACTCACGCCTCCACCCCTTCCCCACCTTCATAACTCCCATCGTCCCGTCTGTCACCCCTCTTCTCTCTGGACAATACCGAGACTGAAATGCCCCGTCCACACACACACACACACACACACACACACTATGGATGCAATGGTTTCGTCGTCTTTTTTCTGGATGTGCTGAATATTATGCATTGGGTAATAACAGCTCAACACTGTCAGTGTAGGCAACGAAGTGGAGCAGACATTGAGGAAATTAGTCTGCAGGGAAGAGTGACTGGCTGCACACCACACATGTCAGACGTCTTCTGCTCTATAACACTGATGACAGGTTTGGGGAGGTCCGCTGCGTTTCGCTCGACATGGGAAGAGAGAGAGAGAGAGAGAGAGAGAGAGAGAGAGAGAGAGAGAGAGAGAGAGAGAGAGAAAAGGGAGAGGAGGTATAGTTAAAGAGAGTGGCTGGAGGTGGGGGGAGGGGCGGGGGTGGCGGAGAGGGTCGTGGGAGTGTCCGTGTTCTTCAATTGCTTTCACTCCACCCCCTCTCTCTCCTATCCTCCTCATCCGCAGTTCCTGTCTGATATTCAGTTAGACTGGTTCATGGTGGGTGTTTGACAACCTGGTTTTCAAGGGGTTGCAGGACTATTCAAGTTTGGAAGCAATAAGTTTGAATAAGTTGGGAGCAGTTTTAAATCCATATGACCATCGAGTTGGGAACCAATAAGTTTGAGCAGGTTGGTAGCAGTTTTTAAATAAATCCATACGACCGTAAGTTCCATATCAATCAATTGAGAGTCTGCAGAAGCTAATATTGAAGAGCTTATAGGTTTGTTTGTTTTCTTTTTTAAATACTCACCACAGAAAGAACACGAATTCTGTACCAGTAACGACTGGATCAATATCTGCAGAGAATCAAGTAGTACTACTGGAGACCACAGAAGTTCAACGCTAAACGTCCAACTTGCAAATAACAGAGTTTGTCCTGCTTTTGACATTCAGCCCTAATACGCCCCCCCCCCCCCTCCCGTCTCCTCTACCCCTCCCCCCATCGGCCTCCTTCCCCTCCAACCCCGCTCCCCCCCCTTCCTTATCCGTGGTCGGCTGGATTATTAACATAAATTGAAACCTTGGATACGGTAGCTTTAGAAGAAAAGTCAAAAGGACTTAAAAAGAGCTGTTGATCTACCCTACTGTCTCAAAAGAGAGAAACCGCAAAACTTATGCCAAGAGGTTTTTGTTTTCCAACTTGTTAGACTAGATGACTATGGACACCCAGTAATCAAAATGAGAAGTGAATGTCTAAAGAGACTAAACTGGAAAGGAAAACTCACTTACCCAACAAAATGAGCATTTCGGGTTTGTCTGGGCGAAGTATAAACTTGCTCAAAAGTTGCAGATGGAGGGAAGGATGGGGAGAGGAAGGGGGGGGGGGGGGGTGAGGGACCCCGGGGAGATATGTGTGCAATAGTACGTGTAAACTTTTAAAGAGGGATATTTCACTGTCAAGTCGGAAAGCGAAAGAAACATGGCAAAGAAAATGTTTTGGAAGTATAATCGAGCAAGTCAGATAACTCGCTGATCAGATCACACTTCCGCTAAAGAAGTGCAAAGACCAAAATTTAATTAATGAAAACCCAGTCAAAAAGACAGTAGAGCACTGAATAATGCCAAGTGGCACAACATAAGTTTAAAGGGCAAAGTATGGTCAGATCCGGTACAGAATACAGCAGAGACAATATACGTAGTGAAACGAATAGAGAACACGACTCAGCAGTATACAACACGTGGCAATATGACGCTGTTTCACAAGGAGAGAGAGAGAGAGAGAGAGAGAGAGGAGAGCGAGAGCCAAAAGACAGGAGAATCATGAATTATTTTCATTGTCACCACACGCAAAAAAAAAAAAAAAAAAAAAAAGTCTGGCAGCAAAGAGAAAAAAATGTTTTTAAACAGGGCTTAACTTTTCTTTTTCTCTCTCTGGAGACAAAAAAGAAAAAAAAAAAAAAAGGGAAAAAAAACCCACAGACATTCCTCTTGGCCCTGATTGGTGACCCCTCTAGGGGCCTGTCAGCACTAATTTGCACGTGGTGCACGGGAACCTGTGTCTCGCGGCTGTCACCCGGGACGAGATGATTTATGCCCTGTCAATTCTGTGCAGCGGGTCCGTCGAGTGATTGGCGGGCGGGTTTTGAATGGTAGATAATGGAGGCTCGTCGCTCCACTTGCTGGCTATGGCGACTGTCGTCGTTGTCAGCCTCTCTCTCGCTCTCCCCATAGCGAGGCGCCCAGGAGGAAGAAACAGAGATGGCAGACGGGGGTTCGGGGGGAGGAAGGGAGGGACGGAGGAGGTGGGGACCGATAGGAAAGACGTGCATGTATAATCATGCACTTCCCCATTTTTTCCCCTCTTGTCAAGACAGACTCACGGTCCGTCTGCTTTCAAAACATGTGATTGATTTGGACTTGCTGCTTATCATTGTCATTAACATCCTCAGGGGAGTTTTCTCTCACTATTTTCGTTTTCTTTTTTTTTTTTCCTTTTTTTTTTTTTTTTTTTTTAAAAGAATATATTGTAAAAGTCTAGATACGATGCACGCTGTGGTGGTGGTGGTATGCATGTCAATGAAGTGTAAGGATACGTTGGATGTGCATGACAATGAACTCAAAATACAGGTCCACGTTTTTCTGTGCATGACAATAGGGGGTCGAGTTTCGGTCCCTAGTTTTTTCCCTTTCTCGCACTGTCTTGCAATTTCGTCAAAAGTGTGGTGAAATAGAGGGTAGTAGGAGGTGGTGGGCGCCGGGGGGGGGGGGGGGGGGGGAGGGTTCTACTTATTGAGTATGTTGAGCATTACGTGGTTATCGGCTTTCTTACCACTGAACATTTCTTCTTCTATCTGTTCCCTGACACTTCCTTCTCTCTCTCTCTCTCTCTCTCTTCCTCTATTGAACCTTTCTCTCTCGTCTCTCTCTGTCCTCATCTTCTCTCTCTCTCTCTCCTCTCTCTCTCTCTCTCTCTCTTTCCTCTTTTATGTGAGCCTCTCTTCTCGTCTCTTCTCTCTCTCTCTCCCCTCCTCCTCTCTCTCTCTCTCTCTCTCTCTCTCTCTCTTTCCTCTATATATGTGTAGCCTTTCTCTCTCTCTCTTCTCTCCTCTCTCTCTCTCTCTCTCTCTCTCTCTCTCCTAATGTTATTTTACCTCTCTCTCTCTCTCTCCTCTCTCTCTCTCTCGTATGTCGCCTCTCTCTCTCTCTCTCTCCCCTCCTCCTCTTTCCTCTCTCTCCCCACTTCACCATGTAAAGCCCCTGTCAAACTGGGCGACTTTCTTGCTCAAGTGCTCGCTTTTAAACACTTGGCAAAGCACGAACTCCAAACTAACCGGGCATGAGAGCGAAGAATTGTCTGATGTCGGGGAGTCTTAAAGTGCTCATCTTTTCTGCAAGACACTCACAGAGTGGAATGTCCAATCAGAGCAATAATGAAATGGTGTGTGTTCCATAGAAAAAAAAAGAGATGGCAATGGGGAATATGACGTTTTCATATCTTGGGTGACTGTGTTTATTTCTCCCAAGGGCATCGAGCTCTCTGCACTGTCTTTTTTTTTTCTTAAACATCATGGTGACATACAAGCATGAATCTACTTTTAGTGTAGAATTCTTCACTGAAATACAACAACGTGCATAGTACAAATCATATGGGGTGAACTCTCTGAGCAAACAATGACTAAAAACACTAAATACGACAAATCATGCTACCAATCGGTCTGCAGACTGCTGTTAAATGCTGAGGGGAACGAAAGCACATACGACAAATCATGCTACCGATCGGTCTGCAGACTGCTGTTAAATGCTGAGGGGAACGAAAGCACATACGACAAATCATGCTACCAATCGGTCTGCAGACTGCTGTTAAATGCTAAGGGGAACGAAAGCACATACGACAAATCATGCTACCAATCGGTCTGCAGACTGCTGTTAAATGCTGAGGGAACGAAAGCACATACGAAATCATGCTACCAACGTCTCGACTGCTGTTAATGCTGGGGACAAGTACAACGCTTGAAGAAAGTCTTGTTCACGCAGTTGACTGCGAGTCGCCAAGTATGACAAGAGCTTTAGAAATCTAGACATCAGCGAGAGATGGATAGCATTCAGAAGAAAAAAAAGGAATGTCAAGAAACAGATGAAGGCCGCCTCAGAATTGAAGAAGATAAGGCTAGAGAAGCTCTGAGAAGGCCCGAAAGCTAAACATGGTGCCCTCAACAAGGCAGAATCAGCAAACAAGAGGAAAAAGCTTTTTAAAAAAAAAGAAAAAAAAAAAGAAAGAAAAAGAAAAAAAAGAGAAGACTCGAGTTTCTTCTTTCAGGGACCCTTTCCAGATCGCAAGGACATTATTGGAGCAGCTAAATGCGATATATTGTCATGAACGAAGAAATTCGCGGAAAGCATCTCTGGAGGAAGATCTTCCAATCCTAAGAGCGAGGCACCACTTGGAATTTAGGGTTTGGTGTGGTCTGTGGAGCCAGGGAAAAGTTCCACGACAAGCCACCAACACTGGCTGGAAATAAAGAACGTGGTGAAGAAAGTCAGTGCCTTAGCAGGATGAAATACAATACCTTGTATAAGAACTGTCCCTATGTCCTTGAGTGGATCCAAAAGCGATACCATCATCTGAGAAGAATTTGACGTTAAGCAACCAAAGGACAAAAGCCGAAGGAGTGCACATTCGTGCGACGTCAACTAAGTGAGATCAGTATCACATCTGAGCTTTGAGGGGAACGGAACATCTTCCTCCCTGTTATAGCAACTAGCTGACTACATCAGAGCGAACATCACAGACAATGATAGTACCAGGGTGTGCTGTCAATCCACTGAGGAGGTAGCCCGGGAGTGTTTGACTGTGCAGAGCATGTCACGAGGATTTGGGCGGCAATTCACAGAGACAAGTGAGATAAAAAACAAACAATAGGGACCTCGATATGGTGGGCTCGATCTGGTAAATGCAACTGAATCAGTCCCACACAAGATGAATTCAATCGGCTCCCAAGATGGATCATATCCCAAAGAACATCCCTGAAATGATAAAGAAGTATTGCTGTTTTGTTGCGTTTGTTTTTTGTAAGGAAACAAAACAGACGGAATCAATCTGGAAGCCGGACCTGCCATGCACATTTCCCCCGTGCTGTTCGTGTTGGCAATGCTGGTTGATCTGAACGCAGCCGTGAGCACTAGAGGTCCAGCAGACATTGGAACTGATACCAGATGCCGCATGTAAAAGCGCCCATGGTTGACACAGCAGGGAAGAACCCGGTAACTGCTTCAGACACGTTAGGCTTTACCAACACCCAAAGCACCTAACTCGTTACACGGGTCAGTCGCTTCAATCATGATGAGGTTCAACATCCCCTACCCACACGCTACCATCCACTCAGTTCCTCCCCCTTCCATCCTCCCCCCCCCCCCCCCCCCCCGACCCCCACCAAAAAAAAAGAAGAAAAGAAAAGAAAATCACGAAGCCTCACACCGCAGAAAGGAAAAGTGTTTGAAACTGTTACGTTCGCAACGGCTTTCCAACAATGCATGAGAACCAGTCAGTATCTTGGTAAGGAAGAATGATGACTCCTTGGCAGTTGTTAAAAGGGGAAACAAAACCAAATGGCAGAAAAAAAAGTGGAGGTAAAAGACTGGTGGGGCCTGCCTGGTGAACACAGAGTCTGATACTGCAGTTCACGCTGATCCTAAATTCCTTCAAAAGAATGTACAATATCGGCACCAGCGCAATAGAATCGATGGGGGGCAACATCAACACAGACACAAGGAAATGGCTGGGTGATCCTTCGGGTCTCATGGACGCTGTGTGCTACTGTCGCCAGTCACAGCCAACACCATTCCTGAAATCCACCACCGAGAGAAGCGATGTTATTGACCATGCTTGAGGGAAGGCAAGACACGGCTGTGAGATCGGTCCAGGCCCGGTTGAAGACTGGCAGAGAATGAAGAGTTCAGGCTGTAGTGGGTATAGCAGAGGAAAGCGTCAAGATCAGAGACACAACAGCGCGCGCAAACACACACACACACGTACACAAGCACACACACGCGCGCACGCACGCACACACGCGCGCGCGCACGCACACAACACACACACACACACACACACACACACACACACACACACACACGCACACGCACGCACGCACGCACGCGCACGCACGCACAGAGAGAGCGAGAGAGAGAGAGAGAGAGAGAGAGAGAGAGAGAGAGAGAGGAGAGATGTGTATCAACAGAAATGAATTGGTGGTCAGAGGCAAAACAGGAAACAATGAGAGAGACTTCGTAATACTAG
>CM065714.1:142623147-142640647 GCA_033310375.1 Conus canariensis
TTCTCTGTGAAAGCTGCCACTGCTTTCAAGCTTGGTAAAGAACTGAGTTTTGTTTAACATTTTGTTGTTGTTGTTGTTGTTGTGTTTATTCAGTTTTCTATTTAGTTATTTATTTATTAATTGATTTATTCATTCGGTTATCCATTTATTTATTTATTTATTTATTTATTTATTCATTTATTTATTTGATGACAACACAGAAAACACCCAGCAAAACATACACAGAGAAAAGGGAATGAAGGGCAGAAACAGAGAGGGGGTGAGACGGGGGTGTTAAATAGAAAGATAGGGTAGACGGCTGGGGGAGGGGGGAGGGACTGAGGGGGGGGGGAAGCAGAACAATGAGATCTGAGGTGAGAAAGAACAGCTAGAGACTAAAGACATCCACGTCTTCACTGAGCTGAAAGCTATTAAGAAAGAAAAAAAAAAGAAGGAAATGAAGAAAGAAAAAAACTCTTTTAACGACATTACCTATACTTCTTTCAAACTAAATTGATTTGTAACACAATACGGGATCATGTGTATTATGTGACTTTTCAAAGAGGTCTGGGCTTACTACACCGAGCGTGAATGTAACAAATGCGCTGTAAGGATGTCATGTTATTGTTGTTGCTACTAGACTATTATCGTATTCTTGAGTCTTAGTGTGTGTGTGTGTGTGTGGGGGGGGGGGGGGGGGGGGTGTGTGTGTGTGTGTGTGTGTGTGTGTGTGTGTGTGTGTGTGTGTGTGTGTGGGTTCTGTTTTGGTCTGCGCACACACACACACACACACACACACACACACACACACACACACACCGCACAAATTCGGGCTCCAATCGTCTAATGACTGTCCCGCTGTGCCAGCGAGGTCACTCTTACTGAACGAGAGCTATTGGCTAGGTTAACCTCCCTTGCACCTTTCCCAACGTCTTCTAAAGAGACACTGATTTCTTCTTCTTCTTCTCCTCCTTCTTCTTCTCCTTCTTGTTCTTCTTGTTCTTGTTCTTGTTTTTGTTCTTGTTCTTCTTGTTCTCTAAAAGATCCAATCTGAACAGAAATTGTGGGCTCTCTGAGCATCTCAAGCAATGTGAGTGTGGGGGATTTCTAGGCTTTTTATTTTCCCAATGCTACCATTGTCAGAGTTAGCCTCGCATTTCACAGCCAGAGCTAAGGGAGGGAGTCCAAGCCCATCTATTCCGGCCAGCAAGGCCCCTATACCTAGCTCGTTATCGTCAAGAGTCGTAGCACAATCTGCCTGGGTTATCAGGTGATGCCATTCCAAATCTGCCCCATGCCATGCCACATCTGACCCCCACCCCCACCCCCTCCCTCCCTTCCTCTTCTCCTTTCTGCCTCCCAGCCCCCTACCCCCCTTCCCCCAGCCTACCCCTTCCTCCCCCTCCCTTCCCCCAGGCCTCCTCATTCCCCCCCCCCCCCCCCCCCCCCCCCCCCCCCCCCGAACTCGCTTCCACACAGAACGAGTGATGCGTCATCATAGAGCCAGCAGTCCTGATACGGCCAGGGCGCCATACTTGCCGTGCCCCTAGTGGTGGTGTGGTGTGGCGGGCCGGATAATGAGCACTGACGCTGATCAGTGTGACGTTAGTTGCCACCACTCCGCGGCTTCGGCTGACGTTAGTGAGCACCGCTTCCTCCCGCTATCTGCTAACCTCGTCATCCCGCTCGATCCTGGGGTAGGGGGTGGGGTGGGGGGGGGACGAAGTTTATGTGTCCTCTGTGCTTTCCAGTGGAGGTGTCGCCGGCCAGTGAAAGTCAGCGGTGGACAAGGAGCTCAGCGATAAAGTGTCTTCTACCCCCTCCCCGGGTTGTGATCTATGTCGTCTGCGCTCTATCAGAGGGCCAGGCTGGGTCCTGCCCCTTCCCCCCCCCCCCCCCCTCCCCCCCTCTTCCCCCCCCCCCCCCCCCCCCCCCCCCCACCACTCTTCTTCTCTTTCCCACCAGGAAATCCCTACCTTCATCTCTTCCTCCCCTTCTGCTTCTTCCCAGGCGTTACTCTTCGAAAACTCCGAGTAGGGGTGGGTAACCCATCCCTGCCTTCTACTTCTACTGTTACAACGCCTGACAATAAAACACCCTGACCTCCTCCTCATGGCCCTCCCACCCCCCACCCCCACCCCGCAACCTCTCTCTCTCCTCTCTCTCTCTCTCTCTCTCTCTCCTGAACCAAGGGCACATTAAAAAGCACCCAATAGAAAGCCAGCACGGAGCCATGATTATCTAGTCCTGGTGATGTATGAGTTGTCTGCTGCAACTGCTCTTCTGGCGGGGAGCGCTATCTTGACAGGCGCGGCGGGACGATGCCAGAGCCGTTAGCGATAGCGGAACGTGTTCATGTCATACGGCGCCCACATCTACCACGCAATTCCCCGCCCTTCGTGATGCGGCCAGCCTTGCCATACGATAGCCGCGACAGCCCCGTGTCCGCTGGGACGCCCTGTGTCTCCGAGAACAAATTGAAATTTCCTGCTGTCCCCAGACCACGTCTAGAGAGCTTCCTTCCCCTCCTTCCCTTCCCCATCGCTCCCCCCCCCCCCCCCCCCTTCACTCTTTCCTCACTCCCACCACTATCACCACCACCACCACCACCATCACCAGCATCAGGAGTAATGGCAGCAGCAGCAGCCAGCAGCAACAGCGGCGGCGGCAACAACAGCAGCAATCAGGGAGCGAGATATCAGTGTTACCCTCCAACCTTGTCCAGCTCTGTTAGTGTGATCAAGTGACGGGGCCCCTGATTGGTTTTTCTATCAGTCTGCCGCCTGTAACGCGATCGGTCATTGGCTAACAAGCTCAAGTGGTGTGATGTATGTGTGTGTGTGTGTTGTTGTGTGTGTGTGTGTGGGGGATGTGTGTGTGTGTGTGTGTGTGTGTGTGTGTGTGTGTGTGTGTGTGTGTGTTGTGTGAGCGTCTGCGCACGGGTGCGTGCGATCTATGCCAAAAGTCTATGCGAAGATAGAATAAAGGAGACGCAAAGAACATGCCAAAGCAGATCATGCTGTATATGAATTAAAATAAACAAATAAGTAAGTAAATAAACACATAAAGAAAAACACACATATTAAGTTGTGTTTCTACGGAGAGGCCAAGACAAGTGACTGCTTAGAGACAGCTGTCTGTATTTTGTAGAAGCACCAGTGACTGCACAGTACACACTCGCGAGGGGTCAGACAAATAAATGCTTGAACGATAACAATATTTCTTTACCAGTTTTCTTGTCCCAAGGACACAACTCATTCTTCCTTCCTTCCTTCCTTCCCTCCTTCCTTCCTTCCTTCTTTGGCAATAACTCCGAGGTTCATCATTAATGCGATTTTTACGTATGCGACCCGTGTTTAATCCCATCCTTAATAAGGTAGTCATATTCCGTCTTCAGGCATAATGTCTTAACTCAATACCAGTGTGCACGTGACATCCATCTCATGGGCACACCATGACCTACTTTTCTCCGAAACTGTCATGGGATTTAATGTGCGAGCAAAGTTTGTTTGTTTGTTTGTAGATGTATTTCTCCAGTTATTGGTGCTGTGTAGATATGTCAGGTACAGGGTATATGGGCAAGCTTGGGACATCCTTTTTTCGGGATGTCTCCTTGTTTGTTCTGTGCGCTCTCTTTCTTGTCATTTCTGCTAGGCGATTGGATGTCGTCAGCAGCATTCGTTTGGAGTTATGGGCGTGTATTCATTGCATCAAGGGAGCAAGAGTTACCCTACTTGATCTTTAAATAAATATATTGCGTTTGCACACAGGATCTTGGTGTTAAACTTTATCCGATGAACGAGGGGAGGACTGGAGTCGGATTACCGGATGTTCGCTCAGAAGAAAAAAGATCTGTCCCAACTTGGCTGTCTCGAATGGGGATCGAATCCCACACCATGGAACAAAAGTCTGGTGCCTTACCCGCCAGACCAACCCCCCCCCCCCCCCCCCCCCCCCCCCCCTCCTCCATAGAATTCATGATCAATGAACTGATGTGACAACTCCTGCTCTATCTTTTTTTTTTTTTTTTTTTTGGGGGGGGGGGTCCTATGGGAGTTAAATGTGAGCTTAGCGCATGTGCCTATGTGGGATAGATAGATAAACAGGTAGACAGACAAATAGAGAGATAGAGGGATAGATAGAGAGATAGGCAGATAGATAGATAGACAGACAAATAGACGAATATATAGACAGACAGACAGACAGGTAGATAGATAGATCGATAGATAGACAGGTCGATGGAGAGACAGACAGACAGAGAGACAGAGACAGAGAGAGAGAGAGAGATTTCTTTACCATTCACTGGTCAACAATGCAGCTAGCTCGGAGCTTCAGACAACATCACTTGAATTCAACCACTCTGAACTGCGTTCAAACTTTGAATGCGATGGCCAAGTCTAAGTAGAGAAGATCAAGGTAATGCGACAGTGGGGGGCATAATGTCAGTCGGTGTGCACGACTAACCTGTTCGCAGCGCCAAAGTGGCAATAGGTCGAGGGCAAGATGAAGTACATGACGTTAATGCCGACACTAAGGAGTCCAAGAGTCTGAAGTGTATCTCATTACACACTCTTTTGAAGCAGCAAAGTTTGGAGGGTTTAGAAGTGGGAGTGAGTTAATTAACGGGATTTACCGTCCCACACGTGCCAGCTCTCATTCTCTCTCCTTCTTCACAATCCCATACTCTTACCACTTCGAGTTGTCCATTACATGTCAGAAGTAAAAAGAAAGGAACGAAAAACAAAGATGAAAGAAAGAAAGAGAAAAAAAGAGTGAAAAGGAAAGAAAGAGAGAGAGAAGAAAGAAGAAGAAAGAAAAAGAAGAGATAGAAGAAAGAGAAGAAAAGAACAGAACAGAGAAAGAAAGAAAAGAAACAAGAAGAGACAAGAAGAAAGACAGAAACAAGAAGAAGAACAAGAAGAACAAGAAAGAAGAACAAGAACAACAAGAAGAAGAAAAAACAAGAACAAGAAAAAGAAGAAACAAGAAGAAGAAGAAGAAGAAAACAACAACAACAAGAAGAACAACAAAAACAAACAAAACAACAAGAACAATACAAAGAAGAAAAACACAGAAGAAGAAGAAGAAAAGAAGAAGAAAAAAAAGCAAAAAGAACAAGAACACGAACAAGAAGAAATACAAAAAGAGCAATAAGAAGAAGAACAAAAAAGAAGAACAACAACAAAACAAGCAAACAAACAAAACAAACAAAAAAGCAGAAAACAACACTTATTGCTCAGGGACCGACCGACCGAGAGAACATTGCGGAGGGAGGGGGAGGGAGGGGCGGGAGGCGGCAAAGCAGGGGGGGAGGGGGTAAAGTAAAGCCCCCTACTAGCCAGATGCCAGGGCTCTAGCCGAGTGAAGTCAGCATGCAGTGATTATGCAGCAGACGGCCCTTCCATGGTGATATATGTGCTGGCGGCCGCAGAGAGCAGACACCCAGCCCAGCCGTCCCTCTCCCGGGGCACAACCCCAACCCCGGGCAGACACACAGCCGGCCAGTGGACGGAGGAAATATCACTTCGTGTCTCTCTCTCTCTCTCTCTCTCTCTCTCTCTCTCTCCAAAACCCCACATGAAGAGGGTGGGGGTGGGAGCGGGGGTGGGGGAAGGCGGGGGTCGGGGGTGGGGCGTAGGGGAGAGGTGAAGTGAGCGGGGGGGAGAGGGAGGGGGAGCGGGGGGAGGGGGGGGCGGGAGGGATGGGTGGTGGGGGGGGGGGGGGGGTATGAGGGTGTTCCGTGGAAATCATGGCGCTTAGCTGGCGTGTCTTGCGATGATTTTCGACACACAACAAATTACGGGCAGAAGAGGGGAAAAATAAGAAGACAAACCGAAGGGAAAAAGGGGGGAAAAAAAAGAACAAAGAGATGGGGGGGGGGGGGGGCTGGGCTGTGGAAGGGGAAGGCGGGAGGGAGAGGCAAGGGAGGGGGGGGGAGGCGGTGGTGGGTGTTTCAGTCCAGCTTTCGTCCAACAGCGCTGCGCTCAGCTCTTAACTATCACTTGGGACAGCTCTCTCTCTCTCTCTCTCTCTCTCCTCTCTCTCTCTCTCTCTGGTGTGTGCGTGTGTGTGTGTGTGTTCCTGGTCCGCCCTCTTTGCCCCCCCCACCCCCCCCCCACTTGCCCCCATCCCCTCCCTCCCTCCCCCTCCTGCCTCGTGGCCACTGTTTCGTTCCAGAACACACACACACACACACACACACACACACACACACACACACACACACGCACACACACACACACACACACACACACACACACACACACACACACACACACACACACACACACACCAGAGACAGACAGACAGACAGACAGAGACACAGACAGTGGGTCCCCAAACGCGTCGTTTCATCAGTCCAGTCCCCAAAACAAAAGACAAAAGGATAAAGAGTCGCGACCGAGACTGCTGACGAGGAAAGAGAGAGAGAGAGAGAGAGAGAGAGAGAGAGAGAGAGAGACAGACAGACAGACAGACAGACAGACAGACAGACAGACAGAGACCAACAGAGAGAGAGGGAAGACAGACAGACAGAGACAGAGAGAGAGGACGACGCAGACAGACAGACACAGACAGACACAAGAGAGACAGAGAGAGACAGAGACAGACAGACAAATAGACAGACAGATCATGAAACACAGACAGACAGACAGAGAGACAGACAGGCAGACAGACAGACAGGCGCCCGCTATTCCATGGAGAGAAAGTACAGAGAGAGAGAGACAGGCGGACAGACAGCAGCAGGGAGATGCTGTCATTCGCTCCTTTCTCTACGGCCTGTCGGATAGTGTGAGTGGTGTGAGAGAGAATACGAGAGTGGGTGGATGGAGGACGAGGTGGCGGAGGGAGTTAAGGGAAGGGGGGGAGGGGGTAGAGGGGTGGAGGGGGAGGGGGGAAATGACTCAGTCGGTGAGAAATGTGCGTCTCCGGAACCCTCTGACAGCTGATTTGTTGGGCTCCAGCAAGCCCCGGCACAATTATAGTGGAAACGTTGGGGGGACGGGGGGTGGGGGGGGGGAGTTGAGGAGGGGGAAGTAAACGTTGACAATAAAGCATCACACATTAGTCAACTGGTGTCCTCCTCCCCCCCCCCCCCTCCCCTACCTCCCCTTCCTCCTCCTTCTGTCCCACCACCACCCTCCACCCTCCACCACCACCACCCCGACCCCCGACCCCTGACCCCGACCCCCCCCTCCACACATGCCCCCCTCCCTCCCCTCCTTCCCCCCTCCTCCTCCTCCTATCGCCTCTCACCTATACACCCCCTCCTCTCCCACCACCCACACCCCTCACCCCACTCCCCACCCCCCATTCCCCCTCTCCCCCCCCCCTCCTTCCCCTCCTACTCCTTCTTCGGCCACTCACCTACATACCCCCCCCCCCACCTCTCCTCCTACTACACAACACCCCCAATCCCTACTCCTAGCTCTTCCTTTAGTTCTCCCTCCCTCCCCCCCCCCCCCTCCGTCCATCCCCTCTCCCCCTTCCTCTCCTGCTGAACTTTAAAGTCCCCCCCCTCCTTAAGTCCAAATCTTTGCCAAGTCATTACTATGAAGACAGTTCAGTTGTTGGCCTGCGCTTGTTTTTTCCCCCCACTATTAGATTGTTCGTCTATGTATTTGTCTGACTTTGATTCAAGTTTAAAAGGCTGTGCCAGTCTTGAATAAAAGTTACTCTGTGTTAGGTTTTCTTATGGGAGCAAAAGTTACCCCACTTGTTTACTGTTTATTGTTTACTGTTCCCTGCCTCATTTCATTTCCAATTTCGTTTAAAGTCTGGTTTGTAGGAAGAAAGAGGGGATTGAGGGAGAGGGGGGGAGCGAATAGGGAGGGGGTTGATGCGGCGGAGGATGGGGGAGGGGGGATGTAGCTAGAAGAAAAGGGCGCACTCGTCAGAGGGGGTTATTTATTAACTCTCTCTCTCTCTCTCTCTCTCTCTCTCTCTCTCTCTCTCTCTCTCTCTCTCTCTCTCTGTTATATGTTTCATAATCTGTCAGTCTGTCTCTGTCTCTCTGTCTGTCTCTCTCTCTGTCTGTCTGTCTCTCTCTATTTCTCTCTGTCCCTCTATCTCTCTCTGTCACGCACGCCACACACACACACACACACACACACACACACACACACACACACACACACACACACACACACACACAGAGTTTTCCTTCTTTGTCACCGTAAAATTACCCCCCCTCCCCCCCCCCCCCCCCCCCACGCATACTTCCTCCCTCTTTCGCCTCAACATCGCATCCCCTCCCACCGCCCTCCCCCCGTTCATCCCAGTCCAGCCCCTTTTCTGTGCGGGAGGTTTGCTTCTGTATTTTGTCGTGGAATTCTCCCCCACACGTCGTGCCGTAACAGTGTGAGTGATCTAAGAGGGGAAAACGAACAAGTGAGGGGTAGGAAAAATGGTCTGTTTCCTTTTACTCATCAATTGCTACAAATAAAAAAAGAGGGGAGGAGAAAGAGAGAGAGAGAGAGGGGGGAGGGAGGGAGAGAGACAGAGAGAAACAGAGACAGACAGACAGACAGACAGACAGACAGCAGAGAGATTCTAATATTACACAAAAACATGAATCTTTGTGCGCATTTAAAGCTGAAACGTTCAAATGGAATCTGGTGCTAGCTTGCTCTCTCTCTCTCTCTCTCTCTCTCTCTCTCTCTCTCTCTCTCTCTTCTCTCTCTCTCTCTCTCTCTTCTCTCGTATTAAGATAGTCCGAACATTTCTCAGACTTAGAGTTAACATTCCACTTCACTTCTTTCTTCTGTGTGTGTGTGTGTGTGTGTGTGTGTGTGTGTGTGTGTGTGTGTGTGTGTGTGTGTGTGTGTGTGTGTGTGTGTGTGTGTGTGAAGCACTCTTCACTGTTAAGATGATATTTCATGAATGGGTGTGATGCTTGTGATTTTGTACGCCAAGCAGTCTGAAAATGAGTGCGTTCACAGAGAGATAGAGGGGGAGAGAGGGGGGGGGAGAGACAGAGACAGAGAGAGAGAGAGAGGAGATTTTCTTACATTTCGCAAAAACTCGAATCTTGGTGCAAATGTAAAGCAGAAATATTCAAGTGGAATCTGCTGCTAGCTTGCCTGTCTTTGAATGTATGGATTGCCGGACCATGTCTCAGAATAATCATTCAACTTCACTTCTTTCATTTGCTGTATCTAAACTATTCTTCTCTGTAAAGATGTTGTTTCATGAATGGGTGTGATGTCCATGATTATTTACGTCAAGCTATCTGAAAAGGATTGCGTTCGCAAACACAGAGAGAGAGAGAGGGAGGGAGGAAAGGAGGGAGGGAGGGAGATAGAGACAAAGAAAGGGGGAGTGTGAGAGACAGAGGAAGGGAAGGACCCCCTCTCTCTCTCTCTCTCTCTCTCTCTCTCTCTCTCTCTCTCTCTCTCTCTCTCTCTCTCTCTTGGTCATGACAGCACCATACGCCCAATACATATCCGCTTCCATCAAGATGCAGATGAGGCCCGGTCTGTTGTCCCCTCACTCCCTCTACCGCATCCCCCATCCCCACCCCCCTACAAAAAAGAAAAAACCACCAGCGACAACAAACAATGACCACTGTCTCTCGCACCTGCACTGCTTCACCGCCCGAGGACAAACACACACACACACACACACACACACACACACACACACACACACACACACACGCACACACACGCACACACACACACGCACACACACACACGCACACACACACACACACGCACACACATACACGCACGCACGCACGCACGCACACACGCACGCACACACGCACGCACGCACGTACGCACGCGCACACATACACACACACGCACGCACGCACATGTGCACGCACACACACACACACACACACACACACACACACACACACACACACACACACACACACACACACACACACACACACACACACACAACACACACACACACACACACACACACACACACACACACACACACACACACACCACACACAGCACCACAGACACACACACACACACACACACACACACACACACACACACACCACACACACACACACACACACACACACACACACACACAAGCCTGTCAGTCCCTGACCGGAAATACTCTACGGTTCCAGATGGGGATCCTGTCCATAAGCAGGCAGCACCTCCTGGGTCTGCCGGTCGTAAACCGCCGTGTTCAAAGCCAGAGATCGCTGCCAGACTGTCCAGGGGAGCCGGCCAGCAGGAAGGAAGGAAGGAACCAGCCTCCTCAATAGAGAGCGCCGCCACTTGTCCAGCAGGGTCAGCCAGGGCGTATTTCAGGGGCCCCGTGTGGCGTGGACAGGCTGTCGTCTCCCCTGACTGACCCTGATGCCTCCATCCGTCAACATCCGCACATCCAGACAGAAGAACTATATATCAGCCTGACTGGTCTTATGCTGACTATGACTTAATGTGAGCTTCGTTATTTAGTAGTATAGTTTAGTTAGTTTTAGTTAGTTAGTTAGTTAGTTAGTTAGTAGTTAGTTAGTTAGTTAGTTAGTTAGTTAATAGTTAGTTAGTTATTAGTTAGTTAGTTAGTTAGTTAGTTCGGTCGTTCGGTCGTTAGTTCGTCGTCGTCTTAGTTCGTTAGTTAGTAAGTTCATTAGTTAATTAGCTAGTTAGTACTTCGTTCGTTCGGTCGGTCGTTCGATTGTTCGTTCGTTCGTTCGTTACTTAGTTAGTTAGTTATTTTCCAGTGAACTTTTTTTTTTCAGCGACACAACAACAGACATCATAAGTGTTATGTTTGTCAGTTGGCCAGTGTGGCTTGAGAAAGGTTGAAACAAACCGAAATATTGCCATTATCTCATGGGTGTTATGTGGCTTCTATTTTTCATCTTCCTTAGTTAGTTAGTTAGTTAGTTAGTTATTAGTTAGTTAGTTAGTTAGTTAGTTAGTTAGTTAGTTAGTTAGTTAGTTAGTTAGTTAGTTAGTTAGTTAGTTGGCTCGTTGGTTCGTTCGTTCTTTAGTTTGTTAGCTAGTCAGTTAGTTCGTTCGTTAGTTCGTTCGTTAGTTCGTTGTTAGTTGTTCGTTAGTTAGTTAGTTAGTTAGTTAGTTAGTTAGTTAGTTAGTTAGTTAGTTAGTTAGTTAGCTAGTTAGTTAGTTAGTTAGTTAGTTAGCTAGCTAGCTTAGCTACTAGTTAGTTAGTTAGTTAGGACGGTTACTTTTTCCGGGTTGGTCTTGTTTGTTGGTTACGGATAGTCGGAGAGAGGGAATAGTGTGGCAGGGGAAAGGGGGGGAGGGGAGGGGGAGTATGGGAGAGAGGATATCCGGATGCTTTAACTACTGGGCTGTTCAGTTCATCTGATCAGTCAGGAAAAGGTGTAGAGTGATACAGTTCTGTGAGCATGTCATGTGATTGTGTGTATGTGCGGGTGGTGGGAGGGAGGGAGTGGGAGAGGATATGGGCAGGGAGGCAGGACAATAGGCAAGAGGGATGGATGTGTGTATATGTGTGTAGCAGGCTCTCTCTCTCTCTCTCTCTCTCTCTCTCTCTCTCTCTCTCTTGCGTGCGTGCGTGCGTGCGTGCGCGCGTCGCGCGCGCGTGTGTGTGTGTGTGTGTGTGCGTGCTGTGCGTGTGTGTGTGTGTGTGTGTGTGTGTTGTGTGTGTGTGTGTGTGTGTGTGTGTGGTGTGATTCTCAACATTTTATTGCCTGTATGTCAGTGGAACGTGCATGCCTCAAAATGAAGTGTCAGGTTGAGAGCGAATCGAACCCCCCCCCACCCCCCCCCACCCACCACTGGCCCCCAGCCATTACAGGCTGTGAATTATTCTGGCCGCCCTGACAATCCATCACCCCGCACAGTCGGCACTCTGTGGAAGGGGAGGAGGCCATCACATTGTGAGGGATCCCCAAACCGCCATTCCACCCACCCAACACCCCACCCGACAAGTTCAGACGATCACTATACATCAGCCACCAGGGAGCCTCACCCCGGTCACCTCCCCCGCTCTATCAAAAGCTGGGAGGACGGGGAAGGGTCAAACCCCAGGCCCTGCAAACCTGTCATCAATAGCTCCACGCGCCCGCTGGGCCCTCCCAAAAGGGGAGGGGAGAGGGGTGGGAAGCGATCTGTAGCCTGGAAACGAATAGCCTGCCCCTTTCTCGACGTGTTTCGATTACAGCTGTGAAAAATGGCCTTTCGGTAGTCTCCCCTCCCTGCCTGATTGCTTTATCGACAGCCTCGTGGCCTCTTAGTTGCAGAATAATAAGCAGCCAGCTTGTTACTCCATGGACCGGGAACCGGGCAGCCCAGGCAGTTCTCGCTGGCCCGTGTGTAAACTAGCCGATTACAACCACTTTGCGGCTGCCATCTCGCCCCTAATTAATCTCCCCTCGCTCACGGCTTCAAAGGTAGCCTCCCTGATACACGCTGCCGCCTGGAATTAACGTCCATAAACTGACGGGGTTAAATCAAGCGCGAGATTTGGCGCGGAAGGGTCGGGGAAGTTTGGTCCATGGGCGGCTTGAACCCTTTACCCAGCAAGTCCGATGTGACAGGCTTTCTAAAGGGGCGACAGGCATCCACCTCAGACGGGTGGTCGGCGACGGGGTGGGGGTGGGGGGGATGACTTTCCCATCCAGAGACAACATTGATGTTTGGACTGGAATGGCCGTTTGCTTAGATGTACACTTAGGTATGACAGGCCTGCTGGCCGTAAGATGAATGGCGGCCTCTTTCTCTTCTGTCTCTCGCTGTCCGTTTGAGATTGCAGATAAGCTGGTTAGCTGCCCCTGTGTGTATTGGGTGACAAATCGCCAGGCATAATCTGTGGGCAAACAGGCTGGCTGTGGAGGGGGGCTGCACATCAAAGCGCAGACTTGACCACATGGTATTTTGAAGTGTCCAGGGCAGGAAACTAATCAGGGTTTGAAAGGACGTATTGTTTTTGAAGTGGATCCAGTGTGTTGTCTTTGGAGGAGTTGAAGATTCCACGGAGCACACACTTTAACCCGTTCTCTGTACTGGACAAGGCTCTGCTTATTGAGCCTATATATACATCGCATGTACCTGATGCCCTACCCACCCCACCCTTCACCCACCCTATCCCCCTGTTTCATTTCACTCTGATTTTTTTTTTTTTTTCATTTTCAACTTTATAAAATATGAAGTTGACTGTGTCTGCGCCCGGGGCAGCTGAAGTGAGGAGATGTTGAAGTAATACCAGAGGAAGAAAACGAAGACGAGACAAGAAAGTGTAAGTTTGATATTGTGTAAAATATCAGTTAGTTCTGCTCATATTCCCTGTGGGTATTCTCCTTTCTAAGAAAAACAAGACAGAAAAAGCGTAAGTTTGATACTGTACAAAACATCAGTTAGTTCTGCTGGTATCCTCTGTGGGTATTCCCCTTGTTTTTGAAAACGAGATAGAAAAAAGTGCAAGTTTGATACTCTGTAAAAATATTTGTTAGTTCTACCGATATCATCTTTGGGTGTTCTCCTCGTTCTTTAAAACAATACCAAAAAAAAGTGTAAGTTTGATGCCGTGTGAAAATATCAATCAGTTCTGCTAATAGCTTATACGGGTATTCCCCTTGTTTTTAGAAACAAGACAGAAGAAAGTGTAAGTTTGATATTGTGTACAACATCAGTTAGTTCTGCCAATATCCTCTGTGGGTGTTTTCCTTGTTCTTTAGATTCAAACCATCCAAGATGGTATCATGAATATATATATATATATATATATATATGTGTGTGTGTGTGTGTGTGTGGGGTGTGTGTGTGTGTAGTGTTGTGTTTTAATATATATATATATATATATATATATATATATATATAGTACATATATAAATATATATGCTGTAAAGAAGCCCTTTTGTGACGGGTGTACACACACCGTTCCTTTTACAATCACGTCTGCTATAAAAGGTAAAAAGGCTTCAGAGGGCACACCATGTCATGGAGCATTTCACACAAACATGTTGTTTAAGAATTTTGGGATTTGCATGACATTAGACATAAGCTCTTGACAGCAGATTCACTGAAGACCTTCACAAATATTTTACCCGAAGAGTTTATAAAGTTTTTTGAAAGAAGCAAATATCTTTTGTTTGATCTAAGGTTTTGTGGGAAGTAGACCAAGTTTTAAGCCATTGTTAGCATGTTTGGAATAAACTGTTATCTGCTGTCTCTCATGACTGCCATTTTGACATGGTAACAGCCCTGAAATGGCCCATGCGTTCGGCTGGGCTATAATCAACATGAAATGATTTCCTACCTGACGTTCTTTATGATCGTTTATTGAATCTAGCTCTTCAACGTGGAAGTAAGCGACGTCATAACGTGCAAATGGCGCCGCCGATGTGTAGAAGGGGTCGTTTCTCAATTTCTATGAAACCGGAGTTGTCTTTCTCGTGCATTTTATAAAAATGACATAAAAAGCATACACTCAGACAAAAACTTTCTTTGTGGCTTCTCTTACGTGTCCATTTGTTTGCAGCATAAATTGTTTGATCGATGGTTAAACAGATAGAATCTCTCTCTCTCTCTCTCTCTCTCTCTCTCTCTCTCCTCTCTCTCTCTCTCTCCTCTCTCTCTCTCTCTCTCTCTTATGTGTATATATATAAATGTATGTGTTTATGTATGTATGTATGAATGTGTGTGTACGTATGCATGTGACGTATGTATGTATGTAGGTAGGTAGGTTGGTTTGTAGGTAGGTAGGTAGGCTATAAAGTATGTACGTATGTAATGTGTATTGATGGAGGATGGAGGGATGGATATTCATGTCGGGCCATGCAAATGGTCGAAAACCAGAAAATTTCAGGATTCACTAACACAGAACAGGCACGGGTAGGAAGGAACCATTTTGATTGAGAATAAAATAAAGAATGGGAAAATCTGCGTAACTGGAAATATTATGTAATGTATGACGAGGAAGATCAGTGCTGCTCCTTTCGGCTAGTTTCTTCTGTTGTTTGAAGCACATGTCTACATTGATATTGGATCTCCATCTGTTTTCAGATTTATTTCATCTATTTAATGTCGAAGTGTAATTGTTCTGTGATGTTGTGTTTGTTCCGTTTAGTTTTAACCGTACATTAATGCTCATAATGATGCACATTTCTCACTGTTTATGACTCGTATTGCACCATGCCTCTCCTTCAGTCTCTATAAAGCTGTGTCATTCAAAGTTGTATGGTGATCACAATAGTAGACTATGAGCTGGGTGGTCGTAGGTTCGAGGTTCTTCAGAAGCATTTATTTGTGGATTTTTGCGTGTTCATACTCCCACACACAGTCGACAACTGAGTCGCTTATAGAGTGAACTAGAAGGGATGCAAGTGCGTACTCAATCAGATTTCGTCCACTTTGATGGATGCATCTCGGAGAATAAACAATTTTTATATCTTAGCTTTTAAAAAAATAGCTTTTTTTTCAACAGCTACGTAACAAATTGACTTTGATGAGGTGATATTCCTGAGATGCTTTCCGCCTCCCATCATCTCCTCCCACCTCCCTTCTCCCCTCCCCCATTCTCTTCTTTCGTGGTTGACTGACTGGGCTTTGAACGAAGTGACTCATGACCAGCACAGCTGGTGTCTGCGTCTCCCACAGCTGGTTTACACCACAATATATGATGACTTGACTTCATCCTCGGAGTTCCTGTGGAACATACGGCTGTGGCGACACTCCTCCAGCGGACTCGACTCTTGGCTGACCTGTTCAGCTGGGCCCATGTCATTACGGCTAAGTTTACTTCATAATCCATACACCGGCGCCAAGTAAGTCGAGGTCGTCCTTCCTTCCTTTTCGTCTATGGGTTCCCATTTAAGTCCCTGTCTTGTGATGACAGTTGTACGCTTTCGCGGTGGGCGATCAGTCCAGGTACATTTCCCTTTTGTTTGTTTCTGGAAGCGCAAATGACGGTCATATCATGTAGTCTCATGGCAGCATGAAACTTCTCGCAGCAGAATGGAACTCCACAGAGCAGAATGGAACTCCACAGTGCAGAATGGAACGCCACAGTGCAGAATGGAACTCCTCAGAGCAGAATGGAACTCCTCAGAGCAGAATGGAACTCCACAGAGCAGAATGGAACTCCTCAGTGCAGAATGGAACTCCACAGTGTAGAATGGAACTCCACAGTGCAGAAAGGAACTCCTCAGAGCAGAATGGAACTCCTCAAAGTAGAATGGAACTCCACAGAGCAGAATGGAACTCTCAGTGCAGAATGGAACTCCACAGTGCAGAATGGAACTCCACAGTGCAGAATGGAACTCCACAGCAGAATGGAACTCCTCAAGCAGAATGGAACTCCTCAGAGCAGAATGGAACTCCACAGGCAGAATGAACTCCTCAGAGCAGAATGGAACTCCACAGTGCAGAATGGAACTCCTCAGAGCAGAATGGAACTCCTCAAAGCAGAATGGAACTCCACAGAGCAGAATGGAACTCCACAGAGCAGAATGGAACTCCTCAGTGCAGAATGGAACTCCACAGTGCAGAATGGAACTCCACAGTGCAGAATGGAACTAGAATGGAACTCCACAGAGCAGAATGGAACTCCTCAGAGCAGAATGGAACTCCTCAGAGCAGAATGGAACTCCACAGTGCAGAATGGAACTCCACAGTGCAGAATGGAACTCCTCAGAGCAGAATGGAACTCCTCAGAGCAGAATGGAACTCCACAGTGCAGAATGGAACTCCTCAGAGCAGAATGGAACTCCTCAAGCAGAGACCTCAGAGCAGAATGGAACTCCTCAGAGCAGAATGGAACTCCTCAGTGCAGAATGGAACTCCACAGTGCAGACTGGAACTCCACAGAGCAGAATGGAACTCCTCAAGCAGAATGAACCACAGTGCAGAATGGAACTCCCATGCAGAATGAACTCCTCAAGCAGAATGGAACTCCTCAACAGATGGAACTCCCAACAATTGAACTCCTCGAAGCAGAATGGAACTCCTCAAAGCAGAATGGAACTCCACAGTGCAGAATGGAACTCCACAGCGTCCTATTCACTATCCTCATAGATCATCATAAAAAAAAGGGGGGGGGAGGGGTCTAAAAGTTTGTGCTCTTCATGCCATGCCGTTCTAATGTCCCCAGTCTCCTCCCCACGTCGATGCCAGTGGCGGGTTGGTGTTCAAACGTCAGCATCGGCAAGTTCATGGGTAACGTCTTTTTTTTTTTCTTTTTTTTTTTTTGATAGGGGGTCCTCCAACCTCCAATTTGATCCCATTTTTTTCCCATTTCTGATCTTTTTCTTTTTGAACACTGGGGCCTCTGTCCTCTTGTTTTCTCCCACCTGTCATAATTTTTTCCCCCTGAAACTGACTCGCACTCACCATGCATCGGTGTTTGTGTGTGTGTGGTGTGTGTGTGTGTGTGTGTGTGTGGTGTGTGTGTGTGTGTGTGTGTGGTGTGTGTTAATAGATGGACAATCGCTTGCTGATTCACGAGCAACATCACTGAATGGATGCGGTAGGCACTCGCTCAATCTGACGGTTATGCAATCATTGCCGTCAAATGAGGAGCTTAGTAGGCAGGTGTGTCCTGCAAGTGTATGCTGGAT
>CM065714.1:142645647-142658147 GCA_033310375.1 Conus canariensis
TCCAAACTTTAGTTCGAGACTTTTTGAAGACTCTGTTGAAGATTGCAGTTCAGAAAGCAACCGTTTTGGCCTTTTTCCACCAGACCGATTCCCAAAAGAAAACACCTTGAAATTTTGTCCTAAGTTTGCATCCACCCTTGATTCTAAAACTGATAAAATCCCTCATCATAAAGTGCAACCGAACTCCAAATCCCCAAAAGAAAAAGACAAACTTAAATGCATAGTTGTAAACTTTCAATCACTTACAAAGAAAAAGGAAGAACTCAGTAATTTACTCACGGAAAACTGGAACATCCAACAGTGAGCTTCTAATGGAGGATTTTGATATTTATAGAAAGGACAAGACTTGGAAAAAGAGGTGGGGGGGGGGTCTTGATTGCCATTCGGAAGAACCTAGCCAGTGAGTTTTTACATCAAGGCAAAAATAGTGAAAGTTTATTTTGTAGGATTAATTTTAGGAATAAGAGACCTGTCATTGTTGGATCAGTATACAGACCTCCAGACTCAGATGAAAATGTATGTTCGTCTATTTGCAAAGACATTTCTGACATTGCTTTGCTCCAGGGGCCAGCAGGCTGAGTCGCATTTCCTTTTTTTTAACATGCGCGCTGGTGATCTACTCAATTTTGAGTGAACCAGTATTTTAGGAAGAAGAAGAAGTTACACACACACACACACACACACACACACACACACACACACACACACACACACACACACACACACTGTCCACCTGAAGGACATTTCTGACATCTCCGGTCTACACATCACCACTATCGTCACAGCCGAGTACTAGACTACGTTATCCACCATCTCCACCACCACCCTCCACCCCCACCCCCTTCCTCCCCCTTCCCCTCTTCCTCCTGTTCCCCTAGTTTCCTTCTCTCTCTTTTCCTTATTCTTTCCCTTGCCTCACTGTACTCCATCTCCACTCTCTCCCCCGGGAGGGGGGGGGGAGAGGGAGGAGCGGGAGGGGAAGGCTGGGGGTAGGGGGGGGGGGGGCTGAGTCCCTGGGGTGTTGTTCGATGTGTCTGATTCATTGACGAAGCGAGATCTATGTTCACCTCCACAGTCTGTCGGTGGACAGTTGGAAGCAAAAGATAAATCGGACGGAGATCGGTCTGTGTGATAGCTGCCCCGTGTTGGAAAACCGGAATAGCTCAGTTGGTATGAGCGCCGGACTCGTGATCCTGGGGGCTCGCGGGTTCGAATCTCCGCCGGGCCGTTTCGGTACAGGGGGATTTTTCCCTCGGAGTTAACATTGGTTCTGACTCCGTTTCCATACAGTCCTTCGATTTCCACAATAAATCGAGGTTCCGTGGGTGAACGCACGCATAACATCTTGCACACACGTAAAATCCCATCACCAACTTTCGGAAGAGAAGGCCACTTTGGCCGTTGGTATGGATGACACGTTACACATAGCACGCATCCTGCGTGAGAAATGGAAAGAATGAAGGAAGTAAAGATATTGAGTGAACAATATTGGACGATGTTGACTGGATGACACGGGAAACGACTGAATGAAGCGCCAGCTGGCAGCTCTTCAGTCGGCACTACCCAGGTAGGCAGCCCGTTGTGTAGACGAGTGTGGATTGTAAAGCGCTTAGAGCTCGGTCTCTAGCCGAGAATAGGCGCTATATAAGTATTCATTATTGTTGTTATTACTACTATTACTACAGGGCTGGGATGCTGGGCAGAGGGGCAGACTTCGAGGTCGACGAGGTGGATACGAATACAAAACGTTTATTCATGTTATAGGCTATTGCCCTTCATAAAGGAGTGTATCTAAACAAAAATAATCAGCTTTGACAAATGTACAAATCATGCCATCAAAGCACATTTCAATATGCATTCAAGACGCGGTGATTAGTTGCAATCTAAACATCTTACAGATATAAACTGACATTTTGTTTTCAAAAGATGCCATAACCTCATGTCAAAACTGATTTGATTTATATTTCTAAAACAAAACAAAAAAGACAGAACGTAGTCGGACTACTATGGTCATACGTCGTGCAAAACAGGGCAATACAAAATGTCTGGTCTTTGAATACTTTAATTGTCTGTATAAATTCATGAGTAAACATGTTTTCTTGAATTAGGCTCAGTGCAAAATGTTCATCAACGAGAGACGCTTCAGACGCTTCAGATCCGTTTTATTGTCAATGGCCTACACAGCCTTTATGTCAAGGGGTATACATGAATATGTGCAGCGCCGAAAAAGAAAGTTTATGATGCAAAGAAGCATAAATTGCAACGGATTACGTAAATGCTAATGATGAGGCTCGAAGCCATGTAGAAGAAAAAGAAAATAATGTCGTGCTTTTTCGGCACTCAAAATGAATGTGTAATTTTTTTTCCAAGTCACAACATGATCATAAACACAATGCCTCACCCAGGCACATATATTCACTGTTATAAATCTTTCCTGCACTGTCACATCTATCATCACCGTCCGCTTCATCATTAGCTATACTAGTGCAGAAAACAAAACCTTTTCTTAACAAGGTCATCAAGCTAGCGGAATACATAAAAACAAACAACTCAAACATTAGAAGTTCTTACCGAGCATTTCTCTTCCCTAGCATTAGATGCCTCTGCAACATGTTTAGCCAGTAGACTTATTATCATATTATTGTCAGAGGACAACAAACTATATAGGTTATGATTTTCTGTGCAGTAATATTGAAACGTTGAGACTTCTGTCTGGTATCGTTGTAAGCTGCACAATAGAATATAAAGTGATCCTCATTTTCTCTCATACCTTCTGTACACATTACACACAAATCGTCTGCAGTGCCTTCGGGATTAAACCATCTTTTGTTTGCATTTAGTCCAAGTGTCCTACTTCTAAATAGAGAGAGAGAGAGAGAGAGAGAGAGAGAGAGAGAGAGAGAGAGAGAGAGAGAGAGAGAGAGAGAGAGAGGTGCATATTATGTTGTAAATAAAATGCACGCATGGAGAGAAAAGTTAAGTTTGTTGTGTATGTATGCGTGTTTGGTGTGTGTGTCTGCGCGTGTGTGTGTGTGTGTTGTGTGTGTGTGTGTGTGTGTGTGTGTGTGCGTGCGTGCGTGCGTGCGTGCGTGCGTGTGTGTGTGTGTGTGTGTGTGTGTGTGTGTGTGTGTGTGTGTGTGTGTGTGTGTGTGTTTGCGCGCTCGCAAGTGTATATATGTCTTATCCCGTGTTTCCAGCAATTAGGCACGTGGGGCTGAAATTCTCTGAATATTGACCGTCCAGTCTGTTTAACTTTACACACACACACACACACACACACACACACACACACACACACACACACACACACACACACACGCACACACACACACACAACACACACAACACACCAGAATGACAAGAATCCCCCTCCCCTACATATCGCGCTTTCTTGTTGAAAGCCAGCCACCTACACACAACTATTGAAGAAGACAATGACAACCAACCAACCCACAAACCAAACTGAGGCGTCCCACAAATACTGATGCATACCCGGGAACGAAGCTTTTCGTTTGGGCCTATATCGTATGTATGATACGACCTTGGCGCGTAAAAAACAAAACAAAAAAATGCACACGTGCAAACATAGACGTATATTGTGATGGAAATATTGGTAGCTATGATAATGGAGATCGAAACTCGTTTTACGGCCAGCGGATGCGCCCTAGACAGCTTCTGGCAGCCAATAATAACATCCACACATTGCTGCAAAACCGCCCGCGATTGTTGCATTGCTGTCTGATTGAGAAGGCGTTTGATCGTTTCAACTGCAATCCATATATGTTCCGAGTTTACAAGACCTGCGGGTTTGGTGAGATAATGAGATGATGTTGCTTACAGCCCAGCCGACGGCTAAGGGCCATATCAGGGCTGTCACTGCGTTAAGTCAACTGACAAGTATGGGCTTGGTGATGACGTCAACCTGATGATGACGTCAGCTTGGTGATGACATCAGCTTGGTGAAGAGGTCAGCTGCTGAATGACGACAATTAGCAAAAATACAAAATCAGCTGTCCTGCTGAATGGCGAATTTTCACGAAAGTTTTGTTTGTTTTTGTTTGTTTATTTGTTTTAACAGAAGGAAGACGATGCCAGGTAGACTCTTTATAATCATTCTTTTTCCAGAAATGTATAAAGCAAAAATTTTCAGGATATAGTCAACAAGGGAGGTAACTTTTTGCTCCCATAGAGCAACACTTGCAGTATCAAAACCCTAAGCTAGGCAAGGAGAACCGGAGGAAGAAAAATCAAAGGAGGAAAAGCAGGAAGAGGAGGAGGGAAAAGAGAAGAAGAATTTGAGAAACAATTAAGAACCGGGGGAAAACTAATTCCAACACGTAAGAACAGAAGAAGAGAATAGGGAAAATGAAAAAAGCCAACTTCTCTCTTCTCTCTCTCTCTCTCTCTCTCTCTCTCTCTCTCTCTCTCTCTCTCTCTTTGTACATAGTACATGTGTTTTAGGCAAATATATATATATATAATATATATATATATTATATTGCGTATGTACATATGTAGCTCATGTGGTTTAATGCTTACGTACAAACCCGCATGCAATGACGCCTCTTTAATAAAACTCAGTTTTTAAAAAATAAATAAAAAAAAAAAAAGAAGAAGAACAAGAACAAGAAAAGAAGGTGAAAACATATTTTGAAGAGAAGATCGCGAGAAATAAGCAACCAGAAACACACAAACAGCCGCTATATTCACTTGTCCAGTTCATCTCTGATGAACGTAAAGAAAAAAATAACAAACAAGTAGGGTAACTCTTTGAGGAATTAAGAGGCCCATAACTCCAAACGAATGCTTGAGTTATGGCTGTAATTATTTCATCGTAGTAGCAAGAGTTACCCTTGTTGTTTGTTATTTAGTTTACTGTTCCCTGCCTCACATAAGATTTCCTTTCGAACATAGAGAGTGTTTGTTTTGCTTTTGTTTTTTTTTTTTTCTTAATGAAATAAAAAAATCAACTCTGAATAAGTGCTGTTGACGGTTTCTATAGGACACAAGAAAACAGGCGCACAAAACAATCATAGACCCCTACTCCCCTCCCCCGATGTGAAAGAAAAATGTGTAGTGCCGGAAAGTTCACAAATAAGATAAAACTGTGAGACATTCAAACAGTGTTCATACACGCACATTTCTGATACCCTGGTAATACTCCAGCCAATTAGTATCAAGAAAATTGTTAACGATACTCCAGCCAATCAGTATCAGGAAATTGTTAACGACTACTCCAACATTAGTATCAGAAATTTGTTAACGACTACTCCAACCATTTAGTATCAGGAAATTTGTTAACGACTACTCCAGCCAATCATGTAAAGGGAAATTGTAACGACTACTCCAACCAATTAGTATCAAGAAACATTTGTTAACGAATACTCCAGTCAATCAGTATCAAGGAAAATTTGTTAACGACTACTCAACCAATTAGTATCAAGGAAAATTGTTAACGACTACTCAGCCATCATATCAGAAAATTTGTTACGACCAAAGCTACTGCAATGTTTCCAAGACATTCGTGGCGGACATAAAAATGAAATAGGCGTTGTGACGAAGTGATAAAATGGCAGTAAAACTAAAATGAAATCTGACGACGTTAAAAACTTGGAATATAATTTCAAAACTTGAATATAATTTCAAAAACTTGGAATATAATTTCGTGGCAGTAAACATGATTGTGAAGATGATCATTCATGACACCCGGGCGACTTGTTCTCTGAACTCATCGCGACCATCACTCTGAAGCGACAGCGAACGTCATAAACTGTATACGAAAACTGTCGTTCCACGGAGACGACCACTGAAGGAGACCTTCCGGCAAACATCACTGGCACCATAACGGCATAACGGCATCAGACTGTACCTGATGTCAACGGCTGCAGCTCTGGTTAACTTCTTGTTTTGTTCAGGACTCGACTGTTGTTGTTGCTCTTGCCTCTGGCGCTCTTGATGTTAACAATAAAGACTTTCGTGAACGATAACAGTGAATATGACGACGACATCATCATCCAGAGAACCACTGATATTTCATTGTTGTTTTCATTGTTTATCTCTCTGTGACGAAAGTCATCCGACTTGACATTAATTCACGCGAGCGTGGACAGAATATAAAACGCGTGAATTCACGTCAGACGCCGTCCGTAAGAACCTCATTCGATAGAACGGCTCTCCTAAGAATCGAACCCTAGACTGCCGAACACTAAGCTGATCTGATACGACCATCTCCACACAGACAAACCACCTCTTTGATCAGATGATACAGGAGGTCGCCTATTTCCGCCGAGAGCCACTATGAAAACTTAAGGCGCCGTAAACGTGAACACACATCCATCGCTGCAGAGACAGGAGGTGGATAACTAGAAAGAGACGGTGTAGATTACCACAACGACTTCCCTCAGCATTTTATCCTCTGGGCATTTTCTGTCGGCGTTTTTTTTTTTTGTTTTTGTTTGTTTGTTTTTTGTTTTGTTTTTTGTTTTCTTTTCTTTTCTTTCTTTTCTTTTCCCACCAAGTGGATTTGTGTGATTTTCTGAGATTGTTTAGGCTACAGGAAAAGATCATTATCGGCTAAAATGGGCTAATGCGTAGGTCAGATATCTGCTTAGTCGTAGCCACGAGACCCTCTTCTTAATTTCTCAGATCTTTGTTGTTAATTTTCATTTTAAAGCATCAGCTTAAAATCATGCGTAGCGTGGTCTCAAAACTTAACGGATGTGGTGTAGCGTATATGGACTAGTCCGCACGCAGTGACGCCTCCTTGATGAAACTAAAACTGAAACTAAGCCTACAATTCTCTGTAAATTGCGAAACCTCACTAATCCCGCATGACATAACATCGGGCTGATGTGGAACGACTTGGTGAATGTAGATGGCTGACGTCAGCGTGGGTTACATTTCGGCCATGGTGTGGGTTCACTGGTCCGCTTGGTTACAGACAACAGGAATGGAACTGAAACAAATAGACATCACCCTCAAGAAGGTGAATGGATCTGCGTATCATTACAGCTGCTCCTCTGCTTTTAATCAAAACAGGACGGCGGAGGCTAAAATCCGAATGAATTGAAAGGCCAGCTTGCATACATAAAGGTCTCCTACGGAGGGTGACCTCAGAGCGACATGATGCTCTAAGCCTCCCTCCCCCCTCCCTCCCCCCTCCCCCTCCCCCCCCCCCCCCCCCCCCCCCCCTCGGTCCTTGGACCGCGCTGGTGTGAACTTTCCGTGCGGCTATATCGGCAAGAGCCCCCAAATGAGTCGCACGGGAAGAGGAGACAGGTCAATGAGATGAAATGGTGGGACAGGGAGGGCGACAAAAAGGGGGATCACTGTGAATGGACCCATAGGGACGGGGGTGGGGGGTGCGGGGTGGGGGCGGGGATGGACATTTCTCAAGACTCGTCCCACATTCATATCGCCAGGGTTCAAATCAACACACACGCAGAGGGGGCAATTCCAGTACACTGTAAAAGTATGCTTAAAAAATGGAAGTGAGGGGGAAGGCGGGGGCGGGGGTGGGTGGGGGTGGGGAGAGGGTTGTAGCCTGAGGGGGAGGGGGAGCTGGGGGATGGGAAAGGGGCAGCTACTGTTTAAGAAGAGATGGGGGAAGGGGGAGAGTGGGGGGTGGGAAGAGAAGGGAAGGGGTTAAGATTCAAATGGGGGGGGGGGGGAGAAGGAGCAGCTACTGTTTAAGAAGAGATGTGGAAGGGGGAGGGTGGGGCACAAGAGAAAGGAGGGGGTGGGGTGAAGATTTAAGAGGGTGGAGGATGTGGGGGGGGGGGGGGTGTGAGGAGCCGTGAATCACAGACGCTGCGCCATTGTCTGTTGGCCGCCCGTCGCCTCGTCACACATCAACGTCACGCCAGAGGTGAAATATGGCGCTAGATTGGCAGCCCGATAGTGGGGTGATTTATCCGCAGGAAGAACCGGCAATGAAGTCGCTCCCCCCCCCCCCCCCCCCACACACCACACACACACACACACATTCCCCCCTCCACGACCGCCAGTCCTAACCCCCTCCCCCCTCCCCACCACTTCTCTCTGTCTTTTTCTCTCTCTTTCTCTCTGTCTCTTCTCTCTCTCTCTCTCTCTCTCTCTCTCTCTCTCTCTCTCTCTCTCTCTCTCTTTTTTTACGGGCTCGTAACCTTGCCCTGATGATGATGCTGCCATCAACTTACTGCTCGTGGCCACGGTCGCCGTTTTTGTTGCCCACTGTCTTTCTCTTTTATACCTCCTCTCTCTCTCTCTCTCTCTCTCTCTCTCTCTCTCTCTCTCTCTCTCTCTCTCCTATTTCCTAGTTTTTTCTTTCTCTCTCTCTTATTTATCTTGGTTTATTTCTTCTCTCTCTCTCTCTCTCTCTCTCCTCTCTCTCTCTCTCTCTCTCTCTCTCTCTCTCTCTCTTGTGTATTGTTTCTCTGTCTGTCAACCTTTTGTGGCGGACGGTGCGAATCAGCTCCACAGTGTGTTTGTTGCTTGTCTAGTTTCAATTCTTCTCACTCTTTCTCCTTTTTTTCCGTCTTGTTGTCTGTCTGGCTGTCTTAATTGTCTGTCTGTCGGTCGGTCTGTTTGTCTGTCGATCTGTCTGTCTGTCTGTCTGTCTGTCTCTCTCTCTCTCTCTCTCTCTCTCTCTCTCTTCTCTCTCTCTCTCTCTCTCTCTCTCTCTCGCCATGTGTCTGTGTTCCCGCGTGCCTGCTGTTGTGTGTGGTGTGTGTGTGTGTGGTGTGTGTGTGTGTGTGTGTGTGTGTGTGTGTGTGTGTGTGTGTGTGTGTGTGTGAGCATGGTTTAACCATTTTGGTTCTAGCTGGAATCGTCCCGAGCCACCCTGTCTGTCTGTCTGTCTGTCTGTCTGTCTGTCTGTCTGTCTGTCTCTCTCTCTCTCTCTCTCTCCTCTCTCTCTCTCTCTCTCTCTCTCTCTCTCTCTCTCACCAGGCTTTGAAGTTGTGATCTTTACAAGATGCCACGCGGCTGATATGCGAGAGGCATTGTCAGAAGTCGCAGAGGAAGAGAAAGAACATTCTTTACAATGCCACTGGCTGGAAGAAGATCTCTCTCTCTCTCTCTCTCTCTCCTCCTCTCTCTCTCTCTCTCTCTCTCTCTCTCTGCTAAGGGAGTTAAAAAGGTCGTGAAGTTCCAAACGTTACATCCTTTTCAGAAGGTTCCCCGTGAAAGGCGAGCCGGCGCGGCTGTGCAGTTGAAAGAGATTTGCATAGTGTCGGGTGATAGCAAGGCAAAAACTATGCCCGGCCTGACAATCTATCTTTCATCCATCTTTTATCTTCACAAGACTTATGTCCAGGTTTCCGTACCAGAGTTGTGCAACATACAGAGACACACAAAACACGGTTGCAAAGGACCGCGGGCATAGGAGAGGCCAAGTCAACGAATGTGAAATAAAATACATGAATGATGCTCACATTTTCTATGGATACGCAGCTGTATAAATATGCATTGATATGAATAATTCCAGTATTGTTCTTGACAGACTGCAATGTCGACGCACAACAAAAGAAGTTTTCATAACCACGAGAGAAAGAATGTCTTCTGTACAGGATGTCACCAAAACAACTTCATTTTGCAATCCACTTTACAGCCTTCTCACACGAAGGGTGCAAGCAAGGATGGTATATTAGTACGCTGTATAAGCTCTTTGTTAAAAGTGAAAGGCTAAACTGCAGGGGAATGATGAAATATTACGTTTTTTTGTTTTGTTTTTTTTTTGGTTCATTCGTTTTCCGTTTTGTCTTTCGAGAGGTTTTGTGCATTTATTATTTTCTTACAGACATCTGGTGCACTCTTGTCCTTTCCAGATACTAAGATATTTCGTGTTTTGTTGTTCTTCTCAAGACGGAAGTCCATTAGGCGAGAAAGGGCAACAACAACAAAAAGTGTAGCAAAGCAAACTGTTTCCTTCTCAGTATATTAGTTTTTCATCTTAACCTTCTTCCTTTGAGCGAATTCAAAAGATTCGGAGATGGAGTCATTGGCTGACTAGAATAATTGCAACAGGCAAAAGCACAGAATGTTTTCTTCTATAGAAATGATAAAGAAAGACAGGAAGAAGAGGGAAAGAAAAGAAAACATCTTCATGTTGTATGTAAAACGTTATAAAAATGTGTGGGGAAAAACATTTGAACATGATGCTGATATTTCAGGAAACTGAAAAGTTAAATGTGAACATATTTTTCACCACAATCAGTGGGATTTGTCACACAACAGTGTCTGTTAGAGCTGTTTAAGCTTCACTGAGACAAAATCTTTAATACATTCTGGGTTGTCTCTTGACGACTTGACATTGACTGCTCACTGTGGATTGCCGGTGCCGGGACTGCGGCGGGACGGGACGGGCTGTGTTTGTGGACGGGAGAGGTGGGGGGGGGGGGGGGTCGGAATAAGCGGCGTGGGTGCAATGCCACTTAGGCGGCACAGAAGATGACACAGCACAACACACACACACACAGAGAGAGAGAGAGAGAGAGAGAGAGAGAGAGAGAGAGAGAAGTCCTTAATACATTCAATCCAGAGATAAAGACTGATACACAAAGCGTGCATTTTAAACCCGTCGGCAAAGCTGATGATCATCTCTAGCAGTTTTTTTTTTTAAAGGTGGGGATTGGGAAGGGAACGGGGCGGGGGGGGGGGGGGCAGAGAAGGGGGGGGGGGTCACTCATGCAGTGCCTTTTTTTCTTCTTTTTTTTCATTTCTTTACTGTGGCAGGTTTTCATTTAGTATCAGCTCCTCGTGTTGTGTGTTGTGTGTGTGTGTGTGTGTGTGTGTGTGTTTTGGTGTGTGTGTGTGTGTGTGTGTGTGTGTGTGTGTGTGTGTGTGTGGTGTGTGTGTGTGTGTGTGGTGTGTGTGTGGTGTGTGTCGTGCGTGCGTGCGGCGCGTGCGTGCGTTGTGGGGTGTGTGTGTATGTGAGAAGAGAGAGAGAGAGAGAGATCATTTCATGTTGTGTTAGCGTAAGTGGATAAATCCATTCCTGTCATTACAGATAGAGAGACTGTGGGGCGCACCTTGAGTGTTTTTGACGCCAGTGGAGCACCATAGCGATACTGCGACCGACTGCTTACCCCGAGTGCGAAACTGACACTGAAACCCCGTGTGCCGTTGTCGCAACATGTACCATCTCTCGCCGTTTGGCCAACAGCACTAGTCTAGTTCATAAATGAACAAAATATTTAATTAAACTTGACCAGTTAAGGTATCTTCATTGTTTTTATTGTTTTAGTTGAGGCGTTACAGCGAAGAGACTCTCTCTCTCTCTCTCTCTCTCTCTCTCTCTCTCTCTCTCTCTCTCTCTCTCTCTCTGACTAGATATTTAGACTTGACCAGTTAACGTATCTTCATTGTTTTAGTTAAGGGGTTGTAGGGAATCTCTCTCTCTCTCTCTCTCTCTCTCTCTCTCTCTCTCTCTCTCTCTCTCTCTCTCCACACACACACACACACACACACACACACACACACACACACACACAATTTTATTCATAAAGATATATGAATAAAATATCTCTGTCTCTGTCTCTGTCGCTGTCGCTGTCGCTGTCTCTGTCTGTCTGTCTGTCTGTCTCTCTCTCTCTCTCTCTCTCTCTCTCTCTCTCTCTCTCTCCACCACACACACACACACACACACACACACATGTGTCTCCTCACATGGTCTGCTGGCCCCTCACATAGTATGCTGGCTCCTCACATGGCATACTGGCTCCTCACATGGTATGCTGGCTCCTCACATAACATGCTGGCTCTACATAGCATGCTGGCTCCTCACATAATATGCTGGCTCCTCACATGGTATGCTGGCTCCTCACATAGTATGCTGGCTCCTCACATAACATGCTGGCTCGTCGCATGGTATGCTGGCTCCTCACATAGTATGCTGGCTCCTCACATGGTATGCTGGCTCCTCACATAACATGCTGGCTCTACATAGCATGCTGGCTCCTCACATGGTATGCTGGCTCCTCATATGGTATGCTGGCTCCTCACATAGTATGCTGGCTCTACATAGCATGCTGGCTCCTCAGATGGTATGCTGGCTCCTCACATAGTATGCTGGCTCCTCACATGGTATGCTGGCACCTCACATGGTATGCTGGCTCCTACATACATGCGCTCAAGCATGCTGGCTCCTCACATGGTATGCTGGCTCCTCACATGGTATGCTGGCTCCTCACATAACATGCTGGCTCTACATAGCATGCTGGCTCCTCACATGGTATGCTGGCTCCTCACATGGTATGCTGGCTCCTTACATGGTATGCTGGCTCCTCACATGGTATGCACAATGCAGCCTCCTCATCATACGAGTGTGTGCCAGAGAAGAGTTCTGTGTGGAATCGGGACAAAAGTCCGCCGTCATCAGTGCCAGAAGATAGAAGCTTTGGTCAGATCAGGAGAAAAAGAAATTAATCATCGGCTGGTATGTTTCAAAGTGAAGTGACTGCAGGCGGAAATTGAAACAAATTTTTAAAGGAATTTAAAGAAAACTGCCAGTTAACAACGCC
>CM065714.1:142663147-142665647 GCA_033310375.1 Conus canariensis
AGTGACCGAACTAGCGCTCATAAGACAAAAACACACCACATGAAAAGTCGCCGATCCAAAGCACACCGTACTGGGTTGTTGTTTTTTTAACAAGTTATCGGAAAACCCACAACTGCTAAACATAAAAAAGAAAAAAAAAAAAAAACAAGACAAATCACAACGGAGAAACAGTCGATGCACTAAAGAAGCCTATCTGATATTAAAAGAAATTTAAAAAAAAAAAAAACTCGGCTAATACACCGTGGGTTAAAGTCGGTGGAACACACAACACACACACACACACACACACACACACACACACACACACACACACACACACACACACACACACCACACATACACACACACAACATGCACGCACACACACACACACACACACACAACACACACACACACACATGTACGCACACGCGCAGAGAGAGAGAGAGAGAGAGAGAGAGAGAGAGAGAGAGAGAGAGAGAGAGAGAGAGTGGCTGACAGTTTTACTGCCATCAGCAAAAAGCCGTATTGGCAAGGGGGGATCATGAGTAGGCTAATATCTGGTAATAACGGCATACAACAGCGGCCGAAAGAGAGAGAGGAGAGAGAGAGAGAGAGAGAGAGAGAGAGAGAGAGAGAGAGAGAGGAGAGAGAGAGAGAGAGAGAGAGAAGAGAGGACAAAAAACGTGGCAGGCAAAATCACATCCAAGGGTAAAAATCGAAGCGCAACTTACAGGCCCTCAGACACGCCCAAGCTTCCCAGATCCAAGAACTGTTGGTCAAGACAAGATGCCAACCCTCCCCCCCCCCTTCCCCCACCTCTCATCCCCACATCGCCCCTCTCCCCACACCCCTCCTTCCCACACCTCCCCCCCCCCCCTCCCCCCTCAATCCGTTTAAAAACCTAGGGTCTAATGATGCGCTTCGAATGAAGACAAGAAATCGAATATCCGTCAGTGTCTTGACCTTGAGCTTTGCAGAATCAGTGTTGTTAATTAATCATGAATGTGTCCTCCTGCCTTCCTGTCATGCTTTCACCATTCTACCACCATCTTGTGTTCTGAGATTTTTTTTTTTTTTTTTTTTTTTTTTGGGGGGGGGGGTCATCCCCACCTGTCCTCCCTTTCATTCCTACTTTATTTTGTTTCAAATCATGCCATGATGCCTTCATGCGTCTTTGTTCAGACTTTCGCAGTCTTTGTAAGTCTAGACTTTTTTTCTTTTAAAAACAGGTCTTTCCCCACTTCTGGATGGCCTATCTATTATTATATGTTCTACTCGCACCAACCGTGTAATATAATTTGAAAACAGATGCTGTTTAAACCACAGCCAAAAAAAAAAAAAAGAAAGTACGCCACTGGAAAAAAAAGTCTCCGGATTCAATCTCATCAGACAAAAAAGAATCTGGCTGATTGCATGAGTAAAACTAATGATGACATTTACCTTTCAAATGAAGACATGAAGAAAAGGGGAACAAACGCTCAGCGACATATCGTTTGCATGTATCAGTGACTCACAGAGACTCGCCACACTGCCGGATTTTCTAAGCCTACTCTCCATCGTCCTCCTCCCCCGTCTCCTCTCTCTCTCTCTCTCTCTCTCTCTCTCTCTCTCTCTCTCTCTCTCTCTCTTCCTAACACACACACAACACACACATACACACACACACACACACACACACACACACACACAACACACACACACACACACATCCACACGTACGCTCTCTCGCTAGCACGCTCTCTCTCTCTCACTCTCTCTCCTCACACACACACCACACACACACACACACACACATCACACACACACACACACACACACACACACACACACACCACACACAACACACACACACACACACACACACACACACTTCGAAGACAACAGCATGCAGTCTTTTCCAGGCTAGGAAAGAAAAAAACAAACAAACAAACAAACAACTAAACACTTTCAAAATCGAACATAGTTCCAGACTCGTTGTGCTATTCTCTGAGCGGACAATATAAAACATCATTTGTTTTCTCCAACACAGTCTCAGCCGACAAAAGTCGGCGTCACCAGAGAACAAAGAAGCGCAATTAATTATTTGTATCAGTTTAAGCCAAAATGCCGCGGAGAACATTCTTTTTGCACACAGCTTCTGGAGAGAGAGAGAGAGAGAGAGAGAGAGGAGAGAGAGAGAGAGAGAGAAGACAGACAGACAGACAGACAGACAGACAGACAGACTGACTGAATAACAGACAGACTGACAGACAGCCAGACACAGAGTGAAAGAGAGAGACAGAGTGAGACACAGAAAAAGAGACAGACAGACAGACAGACAGAGACATACAGACAGAGAGACAGAGTGACAGAGAGAGACAAAGAGAGGCAAACAGAGACATGGAGACAGGGAGACAGAGAGAGAATGACAGAGAGAGACAGACAGACAGACAGACAGAGAGAAGGGGGGCGTGAGGCGGCAGGAGGTAATGGGGGAGGGGGTGAATGGATGGGAGAGGGAGGGGTTAGGGTGAGGGAG
>CM065714.1:142673147-142675647 GCA_033310375.1 Conus canariensis
CGCTCGCGCACACATGCGCGCCAGCTGACACATCCAGACAGAGACAGACAGACAGACAGACAGAGATAGAGACAGACTGACAGACAGATGAAAAGACCGACCGACCGACTGACCGACCGACCGACCAAGCGACCGACAGACAGACGGACAGATGTACAGAGACAGACAAAGAAACGGGGATGGGGGGAGGGATGGCGTTCAATGACACTCTACCTGTCATTAATGGTGACAATAAACTATGTCGAGTACAAGCTGTCGAAAGGCCTCTGAGCGGGGCAGTGAACTAGTATCACACACACACACACACACACACACACACACACACACACACACACACACACACACACACACACACACACACACACTCACACACACACTGTCATCTCTGTCCCTAGCGTTGGCACTCACTGTGAAACATATTCTTTTATGTTGGGACTTGCATGACGTGAGACATAAAACACTTCACAGCAGTCTCCATGAAAACCCTGTTCAGAGATGTCCCACCTGAGGTGATCTTTGAATTTCTGAAGAAGATTAACATTCTTCATCTATCTAAGATGTTATGGAGGAAAGAGTGTTAACAAAATTTCCGGTGTGTTTTTGGAAGGTGTGTTTTAAAGGATTGTGGGAATGGATTTTTTTTAATACTGACTTGTGAGTTGACTTTACGTGATGACAGCCCTGATGTGGCCCTTTGTGGTCGGCTGGGCTATAAGCAACATTACCTTACCTTATCCTAGCGTTGGTTTGCAATGAGTTCAGTTCAGTCCAGTGGTTATTTTAACGTCTGTTCATGATATTAGACAATGTCAAAAGGCAACAGAGATCACTGAGAATGCCAGACCTACTGTCTCTGATCATTTTTGCTCACTTCCCTCCTTCACATGTTAGAATCTACACACTCCACTGAATATTTCTGAAAATAGTTTAAAAAGAAAAAAATCACAACAGTCTGCCGAACACCGGCTGGGCAATAACGTGTGCCATGTCCGCAATACATGTGTCACATAAAATATGCTGAATGCTTTCAGAATATGCAGTATTCATACCGTTTCATTTGTATCGCCCTGTTAAAGATGGGCAGTCTAGTGGTATTTGATGAACAGAGAATTTTCCCTCACATATACACTAATCATCAGGAGAGAATTCTATGTTCCATGTGTTTAACCTACGTTTATTGATTATCTGTCCATATATCTTAGGCTAGGAGGCATTTCGTGTGACGTCTCGGTGAAATTTCTCTTAGTATGCATTTGTTCAAAACATGAAGTGTTTCACTTAGAGATGGTTTCAAAGGCCATTCAGAAATAGGTTGAACACTTCCCACAGCTCCCTGTTTAGCCAGTTCATCTGCTATTTCATTCCACTTTAAGCCGCGATGTGATGGCGCCCAGCACAAATCAATGTCTCTACATCGATTTCTTAAACAGTGAACAGCATATCAAAGTCCATAAAACAAATCTATTCTGGTTTTGCAGTTCCGCTGTTGCAATGATTGTGGAACTGATTTCGAATCTGCGCATAACAATATATCAAGGATGGCCATTGGTGTATTAAGAATGAACATCAAAGCTATTAGTATTGAATACAATTTTGCTGTATCAATAGAAAACATCTCGAGATGTATTGTGAAAGCGGACCGTAGAGTTGACTCTTCTTCTTCTTCTTCTTCTTCTTCTTCTTCTTCTCTCTTCTTCTCATTATTATTATGATCATTACTATTACTATTATTATCATTGTTATCATTATTATTCTTTTTCTTCTTCTTCTTCTTTTCTTCTTTTCTTCTCCATTATTATTATGATCATTACTATTACTATTATTATCATTGTTATCATTATTATTCTTTTTCTTCTTCTCCTTCCTCTTCCTCTTCTTCTTCTTCTCTTTGCACTCCCGGCTCTACCAAATGGACAGTCCAGTGTGTTGTAGGTGAAGTCCACAGTCAGTCTTAGCAATGTCGCCGGTCCGCACAGCTTCTCCCCCTCCTATCCCCTGCACTGGCTCACGTCTTCCTGTGGCAGGCTGGTCATCAGGATGGGAGAGACAGGACTGGACAATGTGGACTGGCCTCTATGGTGGAGCAGCGCCGCGTGGGCACTCACCCATGTGACGGATCCTCAGTCTGAAGATCAGCAACCTGTTGCGCGCCCTTTTCAGCTGGTTAGTTTCAGTCCAGAATGGAGCATCACCCCCGTAAGTCATCGTTTCCTAAGGAAAGTTCCCAATCTGGTGACAGACCGACAGACAGACAAACAGACATAGAAGAGAAAAACCGAGCGACGGACAGACAGACAGACAAAAAAACGACCGACCGACCGACAAACAGACAGACAGACACACAGATAGACAGATGCACAGAGACAGAGACAAAGAAACGGGGATGGGGGGAGGGATGGCGTTCAATGACACTCTACCTGTCATTAATGGTGACAATAAACTATGTCGAGTACCAGCTGCCGAAAGGCCTTTGAGCGGGGCAGTAAACCAGTATCGCGCA
>CM065714.1:142683147-142698147 GCA_033310375.1 Conus canariensis
AAAGAGATGGGAGGACAACATCAGTGCATGGACTGGCCTCACACTCAGCAACTGCCTCAGAGCGTCTGAGAACCGGGAGGAGTGGACGAAGCTGGTTGCGACATCTTCTGTGGCAGCCCAACGGTCTTCAAGACTACTTGATAGGTGATAGGTCACCTAATAGTTCCGTGTTAGGGATAGGTGACCTAATAGTTCCGTTTTAGGGATAGGTGGCCTAATAGTTCCGTTTTAGGGACCTTAAAAGGTTAAAACCCAGGAAAGATGACACGGCAGAGAGACATAACCACCCGGAAAACGGGGTGGTATGGATCCATTTGATACTGCCACTACAAGAACGACAGCACTGCAAGGGGAGGGAGGGTAGGGGGGCAACCAAAATGCCCACTTTTTGCAGGATTCAAACTCACAATGCCCAACTGTTGACTCGGTGCTCTGCCACTGCGCGCGCGCATGTGTGTGTGTGTGTGTGTGTGTGTGTGTGTGTGTGTGTTGTGTGTGTGTGTGTGGTGTGGTGTGTGTGTGTGTGTGTGTCGTGCGTGTGAGTGTGTGTGTGTGTGTGTGTGTGTGTGTGTGTGGGTGTGGTGTGTGGTGGGTGTGAGTGAGAGAGAGAGAGAGAGAGAAACTCAGACTCGGACTCACTCTCAGACTGTAACTATCACGAGGACCATGAAGGGTCTGGGGACACAATATGGTGGAACTGTTATGACGTATCATAATAAATGTGCAGACCATAATCTGTCCGGGCCCATCTTATAGGGAACCATATTGTCCTTTCATACTCATGCATCATGAACAAATTCTGCAGTATGGAATTACAGATCGTCATGGCCAATCGTGTCGTTTGAGCGGTGTGTGTGTGTGTGTGTGTGTGTGTGTGGTGTGTGTGTGTGTGTGTGTGTGTGTGTGCGCGGTAACGCGATTGTTATTACGTCACTCGGACACACACGCGCGCGCACACACACGCACACGGAACACACACACACACACACACACACACACACACACACACACACACACACACACACACACACACATCGCTGTCACAGGCACATACAAACTCAAACACACAATATTCATCTGCCTGAAATGAGAAGAGATTAACACGTTAATGTGGTATGTGTACTTAACTTTTCATAGACGTTTTTTTTAACACTATCTGGCGAAAACGGTGGGAAATTATACCGCATACACCCATATAAATGTTCAGTCTGGCGCGATCTTCGAGCCGAAAGAGATGAAGAGATTAGGACATTAAAGACTTGAGTTGCAGAAGGTTGAACGAGAATGCAATGACACCTTTTCTTTTTTCTTTAACACGAGAGGGAACAGACGTTTATTGGAATGTGTGTGCTCTTGTCAGGTAACATCTGCGCTTGTCGTTAAGTGTGAAGGAGGGAGGAAGGTAAACAAGACAGAAAGGGGTGGGGGGTGGGGGTGGGGGTGAAGGCGGGAGGGGGATGAAGATGGGAAGAGGGGAGGGAAAGACAGGACGAAAGGAACACTCTGCTTATACGGACAGCATACATTTAGACGAAGAGAGAAACACGACAAGATTTTCGAGTTTTCTTGCTCGAGTTAATTTACCTAAACTGGAACGTTAGTAACGGGTTTGGGGAATATGTCCCCCCCCCCCCCCCCCCCCATCAAAGACAAAGAAGTAGAAAAGAAGAAATAGGGGGGTGGGTGGAGAGGAGGAGGGTAGGGGCAGGGAGGGAGGGCGGGGTGTCAAGACAGAGGCGGAAGATGAGCTAGGTGAGGGAGAGGGGTGATTTTGAAGTTAATGAGTATGCTCAAAGAAGCACAGGCGACAGAAACAGTGTCTGGCTTCCTTTTCCCCATTTTGCATCTTTGTCGGAGTCCCGTTCGCGCCCTTAGGTCACAAGCCTCTTCCGAACCAGAGAATCGTTCAGCGGACGCGGACGCCCTCTGAGGTTACCATATATATCACTTCTTGTTGCCCGTTGTTCAGCGATGTCGAGACCTACCGCCTGAACATAGCTTTAGCCGCCAAAGACCTCTGGCAAGAGGAATGAACTCGCAGGCGAATGACAAACTGTTCAAAATCCGTTCAAACCTAAGAGAGTTTTTACCATGTTCCCGAGGCGGCCGTAAAAAAAAAGAAACAGTCTTATGCCGTTTGCATACAGGCCACTACTTTGACGCCCATTCTTATCTCTTAAAAGGTGAAGAAGCTCCGTGGTGCATTCCATGTCATGTACCACTCACAGAGAAACATATTGTTTGAGAGTGTTGGGACTTGCATGATGTGAGGCATTAGCATTTTACAGCCAACTCCATGAAAACCTTGTCCAGATGTCCCACCTGATGTGATCTTTGAATTTCTGACCGAGATTAACATTTTTATTTGATCTAAGATTTTACAGAAGAAACGTTTTTTTGACACAATTCCCACTGTGTTTTTAGAAGATGTATTTTAAAGGGTTGTGTTAATGAAGTGTTGTTTGTTTGTTTTTGAATGACTTGTGAGTTGACTTCAACGGCGGCGACAGCCTTGACATGGCCCTTTGCGGTCGGCTGGGCTGTAAGCAGCATAACCTTCCCTTGTCTGTAAGTGAACCGATGTGTGTGGTGGGCTTCAAACCTGATGATTCGACATTATAACCTGGAAAGTATGGTGAACACACAGTCAGCCTCTGAACAGAAGGCAGACACAAAGTCACTCAGACCCACGGGGGCCGGAAGAGCTCAGTTGGTAGAGCGCCGGACTCGTGATCCTGGTGTTGCGGGTTCGAATTTCGGTACAGGGGGATTTTTCCCTCGGAATTAACATTGGTTCGGACTCCATTCCCCATACAGTCCTTCAAATGAGACTATAAACCGAGGTTCCGTGTGTGAACGCACGCATAAATCTTGCACACACGTCAAATCCCATCACCAACTTTCGGAAGAGAATGCCATTTGGCCGTTGGTATGGATGACACGTTACACATAGCATGCACCTTCCCCGGCAGGATAAAAAAAAAACGGTCATACACACAAAACTCCACTGCCTGTCTATATAGGCAGTGTCCGCAGAAGTATCAGCCTGCGTACGCAGAAAGAAAGAAAGAAAGGCTCAGACCCACAGGAAGAAGTCAGTCTTTTCAATATGCGCAATGGAACTCTAGCTGGCGAAAGACGAAGGTCCTTGTTCCCCTTCCTTCTACATCTTTCATATGCTCCAGTGGTAACAGCAAACATCCTCAAGAACAGACAGAAAACTGGCCACTGCTGACTGCTGAGCCACCTCAGCCGATTTCAGATTGCCCACACAGGCGAATGTCCGAGTGGCACTGGATCTCAGACCCCAGAATAATCCTCCAACACTGTCCAGCCCATGATGTTCTCTTACGGCGTCAAACCTGGCCAGAAGGTGCAGAATTGTAGATGCAGCTTTGGGGCAACCGTCAAGACCTCGAGAAGACTGGGTTTCATCATGGCTACAGGATTGAAGATCTGATGCAACACACACACACAAACAAACAAACAAAAATCGACCGCAGAAGAAGCATCTTTTCGAGGCGGTCCTTACCACATATTTGAAACTTAAACCCTGAATGTGTAAAGATTGTGCACTTGTACATATGATGTATTCTTCATACAAGAGAGAGAGATAACCGGACGAGGGTTGGAGGGAGAAGGTGGAGGGGTGATTACAGTGAGGGGGAAAGGAAGAGAGACATAGATGCATTTGTCTCTCTCTTCCCTCCGCCCCCCCCCCCCTCTCTCTCCTCTCTCTCTCTCTCTCTCTCTCTCTCTCTCTCTCTTTCTCTCCGGGTTGCTTCTCTTATAGTTTGTCATAGAAACAGGCAAACAGAGAGAAAGAGGTATATGTATAGACAGACAGAGAGGTGCACTGAAAGAAAAAGACGTTGAATGAAAGAAAAAAAAAGAAAAAAAACGGACGAACAAAGGCAAAAAGACCCTGAGACAAACAGACAGACACACAGAGATCGAGAAAGACAGTCAGATACTCAGACAGAGAGGGGTGGGAAGAGGCAAGAAACGAACAGCCATCTGCATTCACACCTGGCTCCCCAGTCCAGCACGTGTAGGTCCTCCCATTCCCACAGCGGTCAAGGCAAGGCAGTATACGTGTCACGGTGACAGCTCGTAAAAGTGGCCCAGTGTTCAAGTTACCCACACTGTCACTTCTCAGGCCCAGTGTTCAGTTACCCACACTGTCACTTCTCAGGTTCAGAGGCGGGGGCGGGGCGGTTCTCTGCCGTGTTAATCTGTAGTTTCGTGCTCTCTGTGCTTTCTGGAGAGCAGCTTCATGTGATCCTGTTGAGGCTCTTCTGGAGCGACAACAATCTGCTCAACTCGAATATTATTACATGAAATCGCAACTTCAAAGTCCTTCCCGTTCACACACACACACACACACACACACACACACACGCAAGAACGCACGCACGCACACACACACACGCACCACACACACACACACACACACACACACACACACACACACACACCACACACACACACACAACCACGCACGCACACACACACACACACACACACACACACACACACACGCACGCACACACACACACACACACACACACACACACACACACACACACACACACACACACATACAAACCAGAGCGAAAAGTAACACTTCTTTAAAACACAATACCAAAGAGACAAGTCAAACTTTCGACAATTACGCCTCCCTCAGACGTCACAAACAACAGACAGAAAACAAATGTCACCAAACAACACTTCCAAGATGGTGGCCAGCAGGACTTCTCCCTGTCAAAATCTGGATGCTCTCCCCTGGGTGAGAGCGGGTCGCGGGAGTACAGCGCCCCACTTTTTTTTATTTTAACTTTTTTATTTTATCGACTGATCTATTTTTGCAAGGATATGATTTTTGTTTATTTATCAGAGTGAATCTCATGCAAAGGACACTTTTTCTTCTCCTTCTTCTTCTTCTTCTTCCTCTTCCTCCTCCTCTTCCTCCTCCTCCTCCTCCTCTTCTTTATCTACTACTACTACCACTACTACTACTACTACTACTTCTTTTTCTTTTTCCTCCTCCTCTTCGTCTTCTTCTTCTTCTTCTATTTTTTATAAAAAAATTTCTTGTCGTTTATGTCACTTACGGTTCCCCGTCCACAGCCACAACCTAGTATTCCCGACGCAACTCTGACACCGGCAATCCACAGGGAGCAGTCAATGTCAACCCACCTCCTCACCACCAGAGGAGACACTGCACTAGTAGTATCTAGTCACTTCAGTGGTGTTGAGTTGCTGTCTGTTCGGATTCAACAGACGCAATACATCACCAGTTAAGTCCCCTGTTAATTAAAGACACTAAGAGCATAGTCGCCCTCCGGAGGGCGCCACCACGTCCGTCCAGCGACAGTCCCCTTCAACTCGCCAACACCGAAGACCTCAACACGAAGTCACCAAGGGCATTAACACGGAGAGGAATTCGAGACTGACGTCACCATGAGAGCAGGGCACGAAAGGCTACAGAATTAGATACTTGTTATAAAACTCTCAACAGTTTTTGAGATTTTTGCATTTTGCATGAATTTTTCGTAATTTTTCGTAACATTCTGCGCATTATTTCTAAAATAATATTTTGTGATGAAAATGTCTATTTCGGGTTTTTTTTTAGGTGATACATTGCTTCAGATGACAAAAATGTTGTTTGAAATACCATAATTCCGGGAAGGAAACCGTCGATCACCGGTGATCGAAATTCAAGGGAAAGAACTGAAGAGATCGATGAGGGTGAGGATGATGAATATTGAGAGGGATGACTTGACAGTGTGGCTTCAGTCTTCCCAGTTGAACCCATAGCGAACTCAGGTCTAGGAAGGAGCCGATCGGAGCCGAACAATCCCACAAATAAATGACTCTGATGGGAATCGAACCTACGCCCTCCCAGCCCTGGATTCCGCGATGCTCACTACCACCCACAGCGACTGGTGGGAGAGCTGATCTGATTACTAGGGTCTCATGCAAAAGGTCGGTGTGGTAAAAGCGTGGGATCACCTTTAGTGGAGGAATTGCTCGTGCGTTTGTTAGTCCAGTAAATTCTTTTCCTGAGGTTAAACTTTTTGCAATAGAATGTTACAATGTATTAACATGATCTATGTAATGATATAATGCACATATTAAAAGTCTAAAATATGATAGGTAGAATTAATGAAGTTGATAGCGGCGAAAAAGACGAAAATTGGCAAAATTTATTGTCGGAGTGCGACAGAAAATAATTGAACGAAACGTGCCTTCCACGATTAAAAAAAAAAAAAAAAATGGCGAGTGCGCACGCTGCCGCCAGTGCCTCCGACATCACTTCGAGTCAATCCGGTATCATGTTTCAGGTAAGAATATAGTTTAATCCTACGCATCAGTTTTTGTTTTGCATGTAGATATCATAGTTTACTATGGTATGTTGATATCTTATGGAAAGTGTGCGTAGTGTTGGATTGTCGGTGAGTTTGGCGTGGCACATACCAGTGTCTCAATCTTTTACCTGCAGACCACTTCAAAGCAACACACAAGCGCACGTGCAAGGCTGCACGCGCGCACACACTCACACACACACACACACACACACCACACACACACACGAGCGCTTGTGCGCACTCGCGCGCGCACGCTGGCAATCTTTTACCTGTAGACCAGTTCAAAGCAACACACAAGCAAGCAAGCGCGCACATACACACACACACACACACACACACACACACACACACACGCCAATTGACACATGCGTGTGAAGCGAGTAGTTTGACACAAGAAAAGGGTCTATCATCATTTTCCCTGGAGTGTCGTTAATGAGCCAACAAGTCTGGTGACAGCGACTGAACTGAAGAGAACAGACCTCGTCATATCTCTATAGTATGCAAAAGAGAAAATAAAAATCGCACAGTACGTGGGCAGGTGAGCAGAGAGAGAGAGAGAGAGAGAGAGAGAGAGAGAGAGACGAAGGGATGAACGCGGAGACAGGACTTCAAAAGAATTGACAGAGACGGCAATCACAAGCCTTGACGCGAAATCGACGGAACGTTTATCGCCATTCAAGTCGCGGTGCCCTTGTAATTAGCATCTCAGCATGCGCTCAGAGAGAGAGAGAGAGAGAGAGAGAGAGAAAGCGAGAGAGAGAAAGTGAGAGAAAGAGAGAGAGAGGCCGGGGACTAAAGGGAGGGAGGGATAAGGGCGTGGGGGGGGGGGGCGTAGGGCGTGGGGGAGGAAGGCAGAGCCGGGAGGAAGCGGGGATTCCATTCTGCCTCACCTCGCCCAGTTCGTCTAAGTGTAGGTCTTTCACGTGTCGCAGCAGGCTCTGTCACAATGACGGCTGGTAAAAAAAAATGGCCAAAGTGTTCAGTTTCCACCCTGTCACTTCTCAGGTTCAGAGGCGTGCGGGGTTTTTTTGTTTTGTTTTGTTTGTTGTTTTTTTTCCCTGCTGTTGTGGTGGTGTAGTTTAGTCTGACGTATGTTGTGCAGAAAGGTTACCATCTCTCTCTCTCTCTCTCTCTCTCTCTCTCTCTCTCTCTCTCTCTCTCTCTCTCTCTTGTGTGTGTGCGTGCGAGGTGTGTGTGGGTTGTGTGTGTGTGTGTGTGTGTGTCTGTGTCTGTGTTTGTGTTGTGTGTGTGTGTGTGTGTGTGTTCCGTGTGTGTGTGTGTGTGTGTGTGCGCGCGCGCGCGCGCGTGCTTGTGTGTATCAGAGAGAGAGAGAGAAATTTTAAAGAACTCACACATTCATACACATGCATGCGCACACACGCATACACGCGCACTCACACACGCATTCACTCACTCAAGCACTCACTATTGCACACAGTCATCAGCATAGCGCGCACGCACGCACACACGCACGCGCACACACACAAACACACACACACACACATACACACACACACACACACACACACACACACACACACACACACACACACACATGAACAGAGAGAAAGAGAGACAGACACACAGACAGACAGACACAGAGAGAAAGAGATTTTTATTCTTTGTGAGTAATAAGGTGTGACTTGAGGAGACTGTGAACACGCACGCACACACACACACACACACACACACACACACACACACACACACACACACACACACACACACACAAAGAGAGAGGTTTTTATTCTTTGTGCGTAATAAAGTGTAACTGTTGGGAAATGTGAACACACACACACACACACACACACACACACACACACACACACACACACACACACACACACACAGAGGGAGGCGAGGTAGGACCATAACCATCAGTTCTGTCACTCAAGCGGAACCTCCTTGCAGTGTTCCGTGGCCGCCTTGACGAGCTCGCTGCTCCCGCCAGGCGGCGGCCTCTTTGATCACGGAGGCGCGAAACAGCGGGGTGTCAGTGCGAGAAACGTGAAAAGCCTGGTGGGCCGTCTGCCTGTCTGTCTGTCTGTCTGTCTGCCGCGTCCCATCAACGTTAACTGTCAACATTGCCAGATCCAGACCTCCCAGGTCGCTCAGTGTGTGTGTGTGTGTGTGTGTGTGTGTGTGTGTGTGTGTGTGTGTGTGTGTGCGTGTGTGTCTGTGTGTCTGTGTGTGTGTGTGTGTGTGTTGTGGTGTGTGTGTGTGTGTGTGTGTGTGTGTGTGTGTGTGTGTGTGTTCTTGTTGTTTGTGTGTCTTGTGTGTGCTGTGCTTGTGTGTCTGTGTTGTTGTTTGTACGTGTTTTGTGTGTATTTTCGCAGATCAAGCAGACAGGGAAACACACACACACACACACACACACACACACACACACATACACACACACACACACACACACACACACCACACACACACACACACACAAAATGGTGCGACGAATCATCTCATAGATATATATTTAATGCGATCGACAACGTTTTCATCAGGGTTGTACAAAGGGTGTATGTCCGCTTAACCTGTTGGGTGCAGTTCAGCGGGCAAACTATTTCAAGTTTAAAATGTAGACTTTTTCATTATTGACAAAACATTATTCTGATAACGAATGTTTCTTCTTTAAGTAACATTTGAATTCCGCATATCTTGATTGAACGCGATTGAATGAGGCCCTTCTTGCAAGAAAATATTCTTTTTACAAAATTTTACTCAGGTTTTATGATTTTGTTCGTTCGCTTTGAGTTGTTTGTTTATTTGTTTGTTTGTTTGTTTTTCTTCTTGCAAGAAAATATTCTTTTTACAAAATTTTACTCAGGGTTTATGATTTTGTTCGTTCGCTTTGAGTTGTTTGTTTATTTGTTTGTTTGTTGTTTTTTGCGTTTTGTTTTTTTTTTGTTTTTTTTGTTTGTTTTTTTTTGGGGGGGGTTGTTTTGTTTGTTTGTTTTTTGTGGTGGTGGTGGTTGTGGTGGTGGTAAATCAGCGGCCAGTCTACTACGTGATCCTATCAGACATGTTCTTGAAGTAATCCTCTAAACGGGTAATGTCTGGAACGCTCACATCAAGGAATGGGAGGAAGCTTTCATTTACACACCAATTCATTGTGTCAGTCCGTCTGTCTGCCTGTCTGTCTCATTCTTATAATATCACTCTTTCCTTGTTTTGTTTTTTTTTAATGAGAATGATAATGTCTTTATCCATGTACAGGGATATGATATTTAATTTGATCTCTGTACACTGCAGACGACCAGTGTTGCACACATTCTATTATGTGCCAGACTGCAACATTCTATCATGTGCCAGACTGCAACATTCTATCATGTGCCAGACTGCCTTAGGCAGCCACACCAAAACGGGCAATACCCTGTCACCATTTTCTCTTATTTGTTCATTTTCCATAGTTTCATTTTTAATTCTAAATGTTGGCTCTTCTTTTGTTTACAAGTATAGCACTATACTATACTGTTATTGTTACCTCTTTCGTCATGTTTAAATTTGTCTGTTATGGTAATATGTTGTATTATACATTTTAGCGAGGCGCCATCAGTCATATGTTTGGTCTGCAAGTCTCACTGCCAGGGCTGTATATAAGAGTCCTCTTGTTGTCCTGGCAAATGTGCTTTGTGTTCAATGTGTATGTTTATAGTATGTTCATGGAAATAAAAATGTTTAACCCAATGGCCCCTTATTAATGGTGAAATAATTCTTCATCAATATCTACCATTACCCGTCTGAGACAGGTCATCAGAAATGAATTCCAACCAACACCGTCTCTCTCTCTCTCTCTCTCTCTCTCTCTCTCTCTCTCTCTCTCTCTCTCTCTCTCTCCTCTCTCTCTCTCTCTCTCTCTCTCTGTGTGTGTGTGTGTTAAGCGGGTGGTGATAGGAGACAGAAGAAAGAACAAGACAGGAGGATGGTGTAAAGAGATCAGGGGAGGAAAGCCGAAGGATAAAGTGGAGGAGGGGGGGAGGGGGCGAGAGGATTGGACTGGAGGAGGGAAGAAGGGCAGGGGAAGGAGGAGGGTGGGGGTGGGGGTGGGACTATCTCCCAAGTGTCTTCCTGACAAGGAAAGCGACATGTTCTATGCGCAGTTCACCTTGACGGCAGCAGGTGGTGCACTGGAACTGGTCCATTCACAGCGTGCTTCTTGTGCCTTCCAGACCTGGCCCCTCCACACCACATCTGTCCCCTCAACACCACATCTGTCCCCTCAACATCTGTCCCCTCAACACCACATCTGTCCCCTCACACCCCCCACCACATCTGTCCCCTCAACACCACATCTGTCCCCTCCACATCTGTCCCCTCAGCACATCTGTCCCCTCAACACCACATCTGCCCCCTCCACACCACATCTGCCCCCTCCACACCACATATGTCCCCTCCACACCACATATGTCCCCTCCACACCACATCTGTCCCCTCACACACATCTGTCCCTCAACATCTGTCCCCTCAACACCACATCTGTCCCCTCCACACCACATCTGTCCCCTGACACAACATCTGTCCCCCCAACACCACATCTGTCCCCCACAACATCTGTCCCCTCAACACCACATCTGTCCCCTCCACACCACATCTGTCCCCTCCACATCTGTCCCCTCAGCACCATCTGCCCCCTCAACACCACATCTGCCCCCTCAGCACCATATCTGCCCCCTCCACACCACATCTGTCCCCTCAACACCACATATGTCCCCTCCACACCACATCTGTCCCCTCAACACCACATATGTCCCCTCCACACCACATCTGTCCCCTCAACATCTGTCCCCTCAACACCACATATGTCCCTCCACACCACATATGTCCCCTCACACCACATATGTCCCCTCCACACCACATATGTCCCCTCCACACCACATCTGTCCCCTCAACACCACATCTGTCCCCTCAAACATCTGTCCCCTCAACACCACATCTGTCCCCTCACACCACATCTGTCCCCTGAACACAACATCTGTCCCCCAACACCACATCTGTCCCCTCAACATCTGTCCCCTCACACCACATCTGTCCCCTCACACACCACATCTGTCCCCTCCACACCACATCTGTCCCCTCCACATCTGTCCCCTCAGCACCATCTGTCCCCTCAACACCACATCTGCCCCTCAGCACCATATCTGCCCCTCCACACCACATCTGTCCCCTCACACCACATATGTCCCCTCCACACCACATTGTCCCCTCAACACCACATTGTCCCCTCCACACCAACATCTGTCCCCTCAACATCTGTCCCCTCAACACCACATATGTCCCCTCCACACCTCCACATCTGTTCCCCTCAACACCACATCTGTTCCCTCACTTCACCAAATCTGTCCCTCATACCAATCGTCCCACCACATCTGTCACCTCCACACCACATCTGTCCCCTCCACACCACATCTGTCCCCTCAACATCTGTCCCCTCACACACCTCATCTATCCCCTCCACACCACATCTGTCCCCTCCACACCACATCTGTCCCCTCCACACCACATCTGTCCCCTTCAACCACATCTGTCCTCTTCCACACCACATCTGTCCCCCACTCCACACCACATCTGTCCCCTCACACCACATCTGTCCCCATCAGCACCATCTGTCCCCTCAACACCCATCTGTCCCCTCACACCCATCTGTCCTCCACACATCTGTCCCCTCACACCACATCTGTCCCCACATCCCACCAATCTGTCCCCTCAACATCTGTCCCCTCACACCAATCTGTCCCCTACACCACATCTGTCCCCTCACACACATCTGTCCCTCAACATCTGCCCTCCACACCACATCTGTCCCCTCACACCACATCTGTCCCCTCCACCACATCTGTCCCCTCAACACCACATCTGTCCCCTCACACACATCTGTACCCCTCACACCAACCCTCTGTCCTCAACATTACATCTGTCCCTGCCCTCTGTCCCCCACACCACTTGTCGCTCACCACGCATCTGTCCTCATCCAACTTCCCCTCAACACGTCTGCCCCACATGTGCGTCTCTCAACCCACATCTGTCCACAAACACAACCTCAACACCACATCTGTCCCACAACACCACATCGCCGCCGCCCATTGCAGCTGTCTATCCTACCTGCACATGGTCCCTCAACACCACATCTGTCCCACCAAACCACATCTGTCCTCACCAATCTTCCCCACACCACATCTGTCCCTCAACACCACACTGTCCCACAAACCCACATCGCCTGTCCGCCCCATTGTTAGCCTGTCACATCCTGACACGGCCTTCTGTGTGTGTCTCCTACAGCTTGGACACAGCGGCGTCGTCTCCGGTGTCACGAGCTCTATGTGTGTGTGTGTGTGGGGGGGGGGGGGGGGGGGGGGGGGAAAGCGGAGGGTGTGTGTGTGTGTGTGTGTGTGTGTGTGTGTAGTACGTGCGTGCGTGCATGTGTGTGTGTGTGTGTGTGTGTGTGTGTGTGCGCGTGCGTGCGTGTGGTGTGTGTGTGTGTGTGTGTGTGTGTGTGTGTGTGTGTGTGTGTGTGTGTGTGTACGTGCGTCTATGTGTGTGTACATGCGTCTGTGTGTGTGTGTGTGTGTGTGGTGTGTGGAGAGAGAGAGAGAGAGAGAGAGAGAGAGAGAGAGAGAGAGAGAGAAGTCCACATTCAAATTAAATGCCGGCTGCAGAAATGTTTACCATGAACAGAAAAACAGTGTATTACACATCTTTACCGTGTTACGAAAATCTTACTAATCTGGCCGTTATGCCTGTCATTCTCCTTTGGAAAAAAAAACAAACAAAGCAAAAAGCTTTTGACGTAAAAAAAAAATTATGTATGTACGAGCAGAGCCTAAACTTTACAAGGTGAAATCTCCTGTTTCATATGATAATAGGTAGGCATGTGCTTAACTGTCTTCTGTTTATAAAATACTGGAATGTGAGCTGAACCCGGCGATATGCTGGGGAACTGTATGTCTGGCGGTCTGAATTTGATTATATCCATCATCCTTCCCTCTACATATACGCGGCAATACTTTCAAACAATCTTTCAACCTGTGTCGTGGAAATATTTACAGAATCAGACATTTCCACCTATCTCCCTCCTATCCTCCCGTCTTTTTTTTTTTTGGACTCTACTTAGCGAACAACATGCTACAACAGATACAACCATTCTTATTTCATTACGAAATGGCCCTTTGCAGTCGGCTGAGCTTGCCATATAAGCAACATTACTTTTCCTGCCTTACAGAGTCAGACATTTCCATCACCTCCCTCACCACCACGCCACCTCTCTCCCCTACCCTCCCGTCCTTTCTTAAGAACACTACTTTGAGGAGAACAACATGCTTTCAAACAGGTACCCCATTTTTATTTCATTACCTGCATTAGAGAGTCAGACATTTCCACCCCTACCCCCACTACTACACCTCTCGCCCCTACCCTCCGGTCTTTTATTAAGGACACTACTTTGAGAGAACAACATGCTAAACAGATACCACCATTTTTATTTCATGACCTACCCTGTAACTCTGGCCTGGAGAAGAAGCATCATGACATTGACGAGGATACTTCCAAACTTTGAAGGACAGTGATGGGGACTGAGAGAGACGGATATGCTTGACTATAACGTGTCTATAGTAGTGGTTTAATCTCTAAAGCCCGTGTATATATATACACTGCAGGCTCTTGAACGTGGCCTGTACCTTAGACATGTGATGGACTTCAAAGTACCGCCAAGGTTCCAGTCTCTCTCTCTCTCTCTCTTCCCGGCTGTGTAATCTCCCTGGACGTCGTAGTAAGGATAATGTAGGGGGCAGAGTATGTGGGCATGCCGTGTGGAAGGCTGTAGCGGATCAGGTAACGACCCTGCGCCATGCCATGCGGGCATGAAGGAGAACCACCCGTCCGCTGTCCATCACCTACAGCAGCAACCCTGCCCAACATCCATCAGGGCCCCTGCCAACGACCTGCTCCCCCATCCCACCCATTCACCCTCTGCTCTTCCCACAGCCACAAGCCATTTTCTCCATTCCACATTACGGTTTGATGCAGCTACTGCCATTCTTTGTCATTACAGCGACATACTGCCGACATACGAGCAAGCAGCAGCAGCAGCAGCAGCAAGGCGGAGGCCGACCGAGATGCTGCTCGATCACGCGTTGTCTGAAGGAGATAAATCAGACATGGGTCTGGCTTTTGGACAGGGTAACCTGGGACGCTTTCATTGTCGCCCTGTAAGATACCTGGAAGGGAGGGACAGAGAGTCCAGCCCTCCGCCTCTCTCCCCCCCCCTCCCCCCCCTCCCCCCCCACCTCGGAAGACAGAGAGACGTTGTGGTGTTGATTTATGAGATGATGATCCAGAGGGAGTTGGGGCCCGAGCCATCTGGATGACTGGCCCATGCGGCAGAAAGACAGAATGAGACGGACAGAGGGTTCCGGTCACTGCCTTTCATGTTCACACAGAATGCTGGCCCTCTTCTCTCTCTCTCTCTCTCTCTCTCTCTCTCTCTCTCTCTCTCTCTCTCTCTCTCTCTCTCTCTGTGCAGTGGCCAGCTGCTGGACTTGAGGGTCATTTCCTTGACCACTGTCCTTGATGGGCATCTCTGACTGTTGTGTTGAGGGAGGGAGCAGACCAGAACCAGATCTGATGTAAAGTCTCTGAA
>CM065714.1:142703147-142708147 GCA_033310375.1 Conus canariensis
CCCGCTCATTACTAGCGACGTTTATGGAAAAAAAAAAAAAGCAAGGCCTCAAAGCGCCGGCCGACTTTACCACTTGGCTGAACAAAGGGACCTCAAGCTTTGTTCACCTACCCCGGGCTGCTAATAGGACGGAAAACAGCAAGTTGTACCTGTACCCTCTACACGGGGCGATAAATAGTGGGGAGCCGGCGGAGAGGTCAGCCCATAAAGCAATGAAGTTCTCTCTTGACGTCAGTCATCAGGGCCGGTAAGGAGTCTGTGCTGTCTGTACCCACCGCTGGCTCCGCCATTCAAAGCCACACCACCTCGACAATTTATTTTGACATTTATGTCCACCACGCATTCTGCTGGCAGACAATACGCAAAGTGCTCGGAGCTCTTTGAGGTTTTTGTCGCCAAATGTTCAGCTAAAGGGGAACCTTCCCCGTGAAGAGAACCAGCTCAGTGTGTCGTCTGAAGGACTTTTTGTCCATTTTCGCCGGCACTGACGCCAGCGAATCTCTTTTCCTCCTTCCTGAACCCTTCCCCCTCCCCCCCCCCCCACACTCCACCCCGTCCTCCTTCTCTTCTCTAAACTACCACCAGTCGCTTCTAACCCCCACACACCCCAACCACCCCTCGCAACACTCCGGATCCTAATTTATGTTGTGGAGGAGGTCCCCCAAGTTTATGTCCCGGGAAAGGCAAAGGTTTCACGCGGAGACTGGGAAGGCTTGAAGACTGGGCAGGGCAGCGAGGGCTTTGAAGGCGAGATGTTGTTGACGTTTAAGGACTCGATGTTCCTGCAGTACATCACACGGCCTTCGACAGTTATGGCCCAGAGCCCGCCGTGCTCAAAGACTCGCTGATTGAATATGAACGAAGGGGAGAGATTAAAGGCCGATCTGTTGTGGGAAGATGGGCGATCCCCCATCGCTTGGACCCACATCGCCTCCCTTCGCGTGCTCTCTCAATTACAAAGAAAGGAAGCCAAGCGAAAATCATTTTACGCGCTGTAAAATTAGAAGAGGCGAAAGACAGCGAGATTGGCGTTGTAATATCGTTTAGTCCCAGGCACGGCGGCCCATAAAACAAAGTAATGGCTCCCACTTTGGCTTTTTGGGGCGCTGCGGGGCTCCTTGTCCCGTCGTTAATGTTGTCGTTCAAATTCACGACACAGTGTTGCAAGATTATGGCCCGAGACTGAGGTGCAGCAAGGCGTGAAAGAATATTGCAGCGTATTTATCTCCCCCTGCTGCTGCTGATGGCGCTAGGGGCTGCGGGGTGGGGTGGGGGGTGGGGGTGGGGGGGGGGCTGGGGGCTTGGCGAGGGGGAGGGGGCGGGCGGGGGGGATTAAGGGGGGGGACTGGTAGACCTGGCTGTATCCATCCTCCGGACAACCATCCTGGCCTCTCCGCTGTTATTGCCGGATCTTCATCGGGTTGGCCCCCAGTTTGCCCTTTCAGGATTTTTTCCCCTTTCTCTTTCTCTCTGTGCTCTTCCCCCCGTTTCCCCCCATTTTTCTTAGCCATTATTTACTTCCATGTCACCGGCTGGAGTCGTGGGGGTTTGGGGTTTTTTTTCTTTTTTTTTTTTTTTTTTCTTTTTTTTTTTTTTAAGCCTTACGACATTCCACCCGAGGCTCCTTCGGGATGGCCGTTCAAACAGGATTGTTCACGGTCGCAGCATAGATGACGTCAGACTGTTTAGAATCACACGCACACACACACCACGCGCGCGCGTGCGCGCACAAAGACACACACACACACACACACACACACACACACACACACACACAAACATGCGCGCGCGCACACGCACATATACGCGCACACACACTCTCCCTCCCTCCCTCTCTCTCTCTCTCTCTCTCTCTCTCTGTCTCTCTCTCTCTCTCTCTCTCTCTCTCTCTCTCTCTCTCACGCACACACACACACATACTCTCTCTCTCTCTCTCTCTCTCTCTCTCTCTCACACACACACACACACACACACACATACACACACACACACACACACCACACACACACACACACACACACACAAACACACACACACTTACATGCCAAAGCAAAGGAGAAGAGAGAGAGAGAGAGAGAGAGAGAGAGAGAGAGAATGCAAAAAGAACAAATAACAAACAACACACACAAAATTGAACCCACACTCCTGTTATACAAAGCTTTATCTCCATTCTAATCCCTTCAAGCAAAATTCCTTACCATGTCTGAAAACTCATTTTGAAATACTGCTATATGCCTTATAGCATTTCTAGGTCATGAACACTTAAAGGCGGCGGGAGGAGCGACATGGGCAGGGAAATGAAGGTGGGGTGGGGTGGGGGATGGGGGGGGGAGGGGGGAATGATGCCCCAGACAATGCTCCGGCTACCGAAAGAATCATAAAGCCTTTCGATTTCATGTTCTCGTTCAGTGTGTCATGGAGGTCTTTGTGTCAGACACAAGAATGTTAAGCACGGGCATACATTAGGAGAGCTCTCAGTCAAATGTTCCGAGTTTGAAATTGACGATGTTGCTGTCTATCAATTCGTGTTGTTTATGGCCTACTCGACCACGAGGGGCTATATCAGGGCCGTCATCTTGTCGAAGTCAGTTCCCTACATGCACACACACACATACACGCGCGCGCGCACGTACACACACGCACCTATGTACACACACACGCATGCACGCACGCACGCACACACACACACACACACACACACACAACACCACGCTAAAAACGAGTTTTCTAAAACATGCAGAAATACTCTAAGATATTTCTTCCGTCAAATCTTTAGATCATTTGAAAAACATATATCTCCCTCAGGAACTAAAAAATCGCATCGATTGGAACATAGCTGAACAAGATTTTCATGGAGTCTGCCGTAAAATGTTTATGTCTTACATCATGGAAATCCTAACACTATGTAACAGCATGTGTGTGTGTGTGTGTGTGTGTGTGTGTGTGTGTGCGTGTGTGTGTGTGTGTGTGTGTGTGTGTGTGTGTGTGTGTGTGTGTGTGTGTGTGTGGTTCATTACATGGAATGCACTACAGAGCTTCTTCACCTTTTAAAATTTACAAGTGGGTGTAAAACTAGTGGCCTGTTGCGTAATCGGCAAATAAAACTCTTTCTTTTTTACGGCCATCAGTGGCAGATGGTAAAAACTCTTTAAAAGGTGTGCTCGGACTTGGAAGAGATCGTTATCTGTCTGCTTGCTCCATTCCTTTTGCCAGCATCTCTCACAGAAGTTAAGAGCTTTGGCTTTCAGATCAGTGTGAGGGATAAAGCATCCCCACAAATCTTTATTTATTTCATTTATTCATTTATTTATTTATTTATTCATTTATTCATTTTGCACTCTTAGCAAGTCGATCAGCCACTTCATTATACCTTGAATGCCAACATGACTAGGAACCTAAATAAAAACTCTGTCTCGTAACCACAAGATTCCAGAGAGGTTACAGTAAGCTCCGTGGAGCGTGCTTCAGGTTTTGCCAGCAACGGTGCCTCCCCCCCTCCCCCCCCCCTCCCCCCAAAGCAGAAAGGGAATCAGAGAGAACGGGAAAGTCTCTGTTTTCATTTAGAGACCATTTCAAATGCTGTCAGCTCAGCAGTGTAAATGCAACTGTTTGAGAGAATGTGTTTCGAACTTTTTCTTTTTTTTTTCGAGAGGGAGTTGTTTGAACAGTAAGCAGCAGACGTAACTCCTTCTCCAGACGTTCAACCATCAGCAAATATTCATTGAAAGAGAGGGGATTTAGAACAAAGTTTAGCTTTAAAAAAATGTCCTTCACGTCAGAGAGCTGGCGAAGTTTTTGCGGTAAGAGGCAAAATGCAAAGGAGGTCTGTGGAATGCGGAAAGTCCATGGTAGGTCGCCTGGAAATTTGGGCAATTCATGTACAGTTCCATGGTCTATGTCTGCATTGTTCACAAGGTGTAGAGTGCGCCAAGGTCTATGTCTGCATTGTTCACAAGGTGTAGAGTGCGCCAAGGTCTATGTCTGCATTGTTCACAAGGTGTAGAGTGCGCCAAGGTCTATGTCTGCATTGTTCACAAGGTGTAGAGTGCGCCAAGGTCTATGTCTGCACTGTTCACAAGGTGTAGAGAGCGGATTTTAAAGAGTGGAACTGAACTGGGGTTCTCTTCAAATTTCCTGTGATTTGAAACACACACACACACACACACACACACAACACACACACACACACATATATAAAACAACACTACATGCGCACAACAACGCAGCGCCATGCGCGCACACACACACACACACACACACACACACACACACACACACACACACACACACACACACACACACACACACACAGTTTTCTCATAGAAACACACAGACTGGAGGATACACAGTATGGTTGCTGTCCTGCGGACACTACGTCTTTCTTTCCTCATCTGTTCTCCAGCGAATAGAACTGCTTTGTCTGGAAGAATTTTCTCTTCCTGATACACACTTCCTACACTTTCAGCCCAGAGCGCCATCCCTCTGGCACAGTGCAAATAGATCACTGTTTTTATCCGCTGTCAGTCGAGCTCTGAATCATCATGTCTGTTTTGAGAACTGTCGTGTGTTTATCCCCCCTCCCCCCCCCCCCCCCCCCATACTTCTCTATCCGTATCCGACCTCATACCCACCGCAGAAACAGTCGCCAGTGTGTGAGTGTGGTGAGTGTGTTTGTTGTCCTAGTTACTGCTGCTGTTGTTGTTGTTGTTTGTTGTTGCTGTATGTTGATAATCTTGTGCTTTCTTGCATATGACGAAATACGATCCCCCCTCCACCACCACCCCAACTCCTCTACCCATATCCCGACTTCTCCCTCCCCATACCCACCGCAAGAAGCAGTCGCCAGTGTGTGAGTGTCGTGAGCGTGTTTGTTGTTCTTGTCACTGTTGTTGTTGCTGTTGTTGTTGTTGTTGTTTGTTGATAATCTTGTGCTTTGGTTGCATTGGAATAAATCAGTCCTACGCTAGCTTGACCATCCCACAAGACGCAGTGTAGAGGTA
>CM065714.1:142730647-142738147 GCA_033310375.1 Conus canariensis
TCAATTCCTCTTCTTCTTCTTCAATTCCTCTTCTTCTTCTTCAGTCTTTTCTTTTTTCTTTTTCTTTCTCTTCTTCTTCTTCTTCTTCTTCTTCAATTCATCTTTTTCTTCTTCAATTCCTCTTCTTCTTCTTCTTCAGTCTTTTCTTCTTTCTTCTTCTTCTTCCTTCTTCTTCTTCTTCTTCTTCTTCTTCTTCTTCTTCTTCAGTTCCTCTTCTTCTTCTTCAGTCTTTTCTTCTTTCTTTCTTTCTTTCTTTCTTCTTCTGTTTTCCACCATGTTAGTGTGCTTTGTGGACTGAGCCATTACGGTAATCTCCCTTGAGATGGCCATTCCCGTCTTCCCCATAGGAAGTGTGTCTAAACAAAGTAGGCAGGTACCTAACCCTTCAGAGCTAAACTGAGCCTTATCAACTTCAGTCGTTAGAGATTACGGTAAAGCTTGACAACGTAAAACGTTCAGATTCGACATGAGTAAGTTTACGGCTTACCTGCTACACGGACACGCGCCTGTTTGTTCGGGAAAACTGCAACGATAAGTAAGCATATCGTACATTGGATTACGAAGAGAATAACAAAACTCTTACTGCTGAGGCAGTGTTGAGCAACAATCACATCAGCCTCCAGACTTGAGCTTAGACCTGTATCTCCCACGGATCAGACCACCTTTTAATTCCACTGCGTGTTGAGCAAAACTTTGGGTCGCTAATGACTTGTAGGTATATTAGCTGCACATCCACCTGCTAGCTGTGTTAGCCACGAAGAAAACTCTGGAGACGTGAAACAAGAAGATCAACCGATCCTTTCACCGACGTGTGTTGCTATCGAAAGCTTAGAGCTTCAAATAGTCTTGTGAGCTGGATCCAGGGGAATCTGACGGGTAAACAAATAGCTCGGTTGTGAGACGCCACCGGTGAAAGTCTCATCAGGGAAACACTCAGCTATCTGGTTCTCGTTCCTTGTTAAATGGCTGTGATTGTTCAGACACTGGTCATGTCCACCCTACACCACCGAGACCACTTCCTCGCTGTGTTGTGAAGATCCTCTCTCCCTATCTTTCAGCTCTGACAGGTGTAGGAAGACGAACCCAGCATCCCATTACGCCAGACACTGTGTGTGCTATACCACGTCCACAAACGGACCCTTCAGTTTCCCCTCACCGACTCGTCTCTGGCAAGATTACAACCCCCAACTTCCCCCCTAAACCACGATAGGTAACTCCACTCAGCCTTCATCCCGACAGAAGAGTTATCTGCCTTGACAGCGTGAACACCAGCGTGGAAGGGGGGAAGGGGGGGGGACAAATGGAGACGTCAGCAACTGATCGCCAAACAAGCGTTGGGTGGGGAGGGGGGGGGGAGTAAAGTAAACGCCCAAGATGGCAATGAGATGGGACACGATGATAGCGGCTGACGAGAGATTAGCGGCTGATAGCTTGTCGATAACCTCGCCTCAAAGTGGTGACGGGTCTCCAAACCCCGCCAAATAAAAGGCTCGATTTGATGTTCGCCTTGATAGAAGGCACCCACATCACAGCGAGGTGACGGGGTGAAGAGGCGCTGGAGACCTCTCCGGACACGGCGCTTGCAGACCCGATGACGGCAACTGGGAAGACCTATCACCCTCTTGTCAAAGTCACTGACAGGCCTGAACAGAAGCGGCTTGGCGGGTGGTAGGCGATACACTGTTATCAGTGGGGGAGGTGAAGAGGGGGGGTGGGGTGGGGGTTGGGTGGTGGGTGGGAGTGGGGATAACCCGGGGTGATGATCACACAGACACGCACCTTATTGAAATCTGGGTGGGACGCTCCATTACGAGTGATAGGGCCGATAGGTACCTGCCGTGGGGTTGATAAAAAAGCTCAGCATCGACTTGTGCTGAGATTAGGGAGTGATATTCAGGCCTTTTATGCAGGGTATTAATAGACTGAGAAGTGGGCTCTCTCTGTCTGTCTGTCTGTCTGTTTTCTCTCTCTCTCTCTCTCTCTCTCTGTCTCCTCTCTCTCTCTCACTCACACGCGCACACACACATGCACACACACACGCACGCACACACACACATACACACACACATGGGCACTCACACAGACACACACACACACACACACACACACACACACACACACACACACACACACATCTCTCTCTCTCTCTCTCTCTCTCTCTCTCTCTCTCTCTCTCTCTCTCTCTCTCTCTGCCTGTCTGCCTGCCCGTGTGTCTGTCTGTCTGTCTGCCTGTCTGTCTGTCTGTCTGTCTGTCTGTCTGTCTCTCTCTCTCTCCTCTCTCTCTCTCTCTCTCTCTCTCTCTCTCTCTCTCTCTCTCTTATCACCATAAACCATTTTAACACGCGATCTATATGAACTACAAGATACTGTGTATCGTCACCGCAATATTGGACATGAGGGAAAAAACCGAAAAAAAAAAAAAGAAATTGAAACCAGTTGCGGATCGAAGATCATATGATGAAATCAGATGCCAATGTTTCATTCGGGTCATAAACCCGTCATCATGGACATTTGTTGACAATGGACAAATGGATAGTGGCAAAGCCCATGGGATGGAGAGGGTAGGGGGAGTGTTGGGTATGGTGGCGGAGGGGTGGGGGGTCATATGATTTCTCTCCCTTGTTCTCTCTTTCCTTTGTTTTCCTTTTTTTTTTTTTTTTTTTTTTGCTTCCAATGGAGCATTAGACATCTCATCTCTTCTGATGATCCTCGGTCGACATTTCGAAGTTTTTTTCCTTTTATTTTATTTATTTTTTCTGTTTTTATATAATCATTTCTGACATTGTTATGAAAAACTGTTCAGCCATCATTCGTTACCGTGCATTGAGTTAATATTTACGGTTCGTCTGTTAAATGGCATGTCATTTAATGTTACGGGTGAAGGGGGGGGGGGTAGCTCTCTCTGTCTCTGTCTCTGTCTCTCTCTCTCTCTCTCTTCTCTCTCTCTCTCTCTCTCTCTCTCTCTGCGTCTGTCTGTGTGTGTTTGTGTGCGTGTATGTGTGTGCGTGTGTGTGCATATGTGCGTGAGTGTGGTGTGTGTGTGTGTGTGTGTGTGTGTGTGTGTGTGTGTGTTGGTGGTGCGCGCACGCGCGTGTGTGTGTGTGCGTGTGTGCATGTGATTTTGTGAGGGGAGGGGGGTCTCTCCTACTCCTCCCCCTCATCCTCATCCCTCTCTCTCTCTCTCTCTCTCTCTCTCTCTCTCTCTCTCTCTCTCTCTCTTCCCCTCCCTCCGTCTTTAGATTTCCCCATCAACACACACACACACACACACACACACACACACACACACACACACACACACACACACAACAAACAACACACACTCTACAACACACACTCTACACACTACACGCTCCCATCATGCCCCGTGCATGATGTCATTCCACCATCCCTCCATCCACGTCCAGCTGACAATCCACCACTCCCTCGCTCTGGACACATAAAGACACGGGCCATCGTAAAAGGATCATCCACTGGCCCAAACCTATCAGCACGCCTCCGTCCGCAATACAACGAGGGAGAGAGGGGGGGAGAGAGAGGGAGGCAGGGAGGAAGGGTGGTGGTTCCGTCCCTCTTGTGCTTCCAGACGACCACAGCGATGACGACGATGCCGTTAATGTCCGTAGTGTGCGGGCTCTCTCTCTCATAACCCGGCACTGAGCGTCGTCCGTCAGCCTGTCAACTTTCCTAACGGCAGATTGAACATCACCCCCACCCCATCCCTACCCACACTCACCCCTCCCCTACCCCCCTCCCCACCCCCCCCCCCACCCACCCCACTACCACTACCCACCACCACCCCATCCCACCCACCCACCCAGCAGCTGTTGTTTGTTGGGAAAGAAAGACCACCGAGCAGAGCATGATGAGGGTAGGGGGAGGGGGGGGGGGATGAGGGTGGAGGTGGTGGGGGGGGGGTGGGAGAGAGAGAGAGAGAGAGAGAGGTAGGGGGGACCCCTCGGGAGCACATCTTGGCTTGATGATGTCACAACCGTTGCCTATGGAAAATGAGGTTTTGGCATGGACACGTCTTCATCCATAATGCACCACGCACGACAGAGTGGGTTTAAAGAGCTGTCTTTGATCCCCACTCTCCCAAGCTCTTGTTGCTCTCGGCGGGGTGGGACGGTTCTCTGTCTCTGTCTGTCTGTTTTGTCCTGTCTGTCTGTCTGTCTGCTCTGTCTCTCCTCTCTTCTCGTCTGTCTCTCTCTCTCGTCTGTCTGTCTGTTGTGTGTTGCTGTTTGTTGTCTGTTGTCTGTCTCCCCTCTGCTCGCGCGTGTGTGTGTGTGTGTGTGTGTGTGTGTGTGTGTGTCTGCTCTCTCTCTCTCATCCTCTCATCTCTGTTCTGTGTGCCTCGCTCGTCGTCGTGTCTGTGTGTTTGTGTCTGTGCTCTCTCCTGTCTCTCTCTCTCTCTCTCTCTCTCTCTCTCTCTCTCGTGTCTGTGTGTTTGTCCCCGTCTCTCTCTCTCTCTCTCTCTCTCTCTCTCTCTCTCTCTCTCTCTCTCTCTCTCTCTCTTTGTATCTGTGAGTCTAGAACATTCACAAGCGGGAACAAGAATAGGAGGGTGACAGGTTTCCGTTGGAGGGGGAGAGTAAGGAGGGGAAGCAGGGGAGGAAGAAGCTACCTGAGTTTGGACCCCCCCCCCCCCCACAAAAAACAAAAAAAAAAAAAAAAAAAAAACGCTCAATACTCCACAAAACAATGTAACGAAAGACTGTCCAGTCAGAGGAAACATAGCACAATGCCACAACAGAAAAAACACTGTCACACAACGCATTAGAAGACCAAATCAAAACAAAACAGTACTACGCAAAACGATTCGAAAGATGAAATCAGGCAAGACATAGTTTACAACACAATGCAACACACGTGAGGTAAAACAATGTAATACAACACAACACGACGTAACGCGACGCATTACAATACAACACAGGACAAAATAACACAACACAATTCAATATAACACAACATACCACACTACAATACAACGCTTCGCCGTGCGACACAGTACAACACAATGCAATATATTACGCTACTCAATCTAACACAACGTAACGCAATACAACACAATTCAACACTGCACAATGCACTAAAACACAAAGCAGCACAAAACAACACAAAACAAAGCAAATTCTGCAATGAAGCACAACACGCCGCAACACAGCACACAGCCACACAACAGAACCAGGCTGCACACCAAAAATTAATGCGCCAAGGCCTTGCTTTAAGGAGTCGAGTATTTATAGACTGGCGCAATCAGATTGTTTTGAGAATTTCTCTTGTGCCTAAAAGTTGATTCTCCTCATTTATTTTTCTTTCATATGACCATCCAGGCCAGGTGGTTCCAAGCAGACAGATTAAAACCAAAGGAATGGGACTATTTGGGGAGTTTACAACTGGCGCAAAGATAGGGTCAAGGGTAAGCGCAAAGGCCTGAAAGGTGACGTCATCTAAGGGGAAGGTCATGTATTTGAAGACTGTTTGTGATTTCATCGATGAAAACCACCCACCCACCCCTACCCCCACCTAACCACTCCCCAAAGCAAGGGAATTGATTGGTGGGGGAGTTACTCTTTTGATCAGTTAGCAGTTTAACATTAAACGCTGGCTCAAATTGATGGTAGGCCTCGAAACGCTTCCATGGATTACACAGTGTTTTAGTGCCACATCCTAATTGTGGCGTGTGGCCGCACAGACTGACGGAAGAGAGATGCTCACCAACCTCGCGGCGCCATCACTCATTATTCCAGGCACAGGTGAAAACAGGCTACTGCTGTTCCTTCGGAATGTTCGTCAATTTGGCACCAAGAGGACTTCACCGTGGAGGCCCTCGTAGACAATGACTTTTACCGACAAATTTTGCCAAAGGCGATGGAGATTTTTGTTTTTCTCCCACCACATACATTCACACACGCACACACACATACTCACACACACACACACACATACACACACACGCGCGCGCGCTATTACCTCCCCCCATCGCTACCCGCCTAGATGCACACACATATTTTCTCTGCAACTCTCTCTCTCTCTCTCTCTCTCTCTCTCTCTCTCTCTCACACACACACACACACACACACACACACACACAGATACACGCACACGCACACACATATGCAAGCGTGCGCACATACGCACACATACACACAAACGCACGCGCGCACGCGCGCACGCGCATGTACGCTCGAACACAAAAACACAGTCATACATCACATACAAAAGAGAGAGAGAGAGAGAGAGAGAGAGAGAGGAGAAGAGAGAAGAGAGAGAGAAACGAGAGAGAGAAAAAGACAAGAGAGACGGACAGACAGAGAGAGAGAGACAGAGACAGAGACAGAGAACTCCAACTACTTACGCAGCTGTTCATTATGACAGCAGATGCTGGCAAGCCGCCACTCAGCCCTATTATCGATCCCCCCCCACCCCCCCCCCCCCCCCCCGCCCACCACCCACCACCACCCTCCTCGACACTACCACCACTTCTCTGCCAGCGCATCATTTTCACCATCAACAAAACACGTGTCAGATTGTTTCTTCAAGCAGCGCTTCGGAAGTTGGGATAATAGACCTACCACAAAGATCTCACAGACCAGGAGAGAAAAAAAAAAAAAAAAAAAAAAAGAAAAGATAAGAAAGGAAAAAGAAAGAAAGAAAGAAAAGAAAAGAAAAATTTGGCAGGGATGGTAGTAGAAGGCCTACTGCGTTCGTTCGTTCGTTCGTTCGTGCATTTTCAAGTGCGTTCTGGGTCAGCATGAGTTGGGAAGTGGTGAGTGAGCCTTATCCTATAATTATGTGTAGGAAGCAGTGTTGGTGTCTGTCCCACGCTTCGTAAGAAATGAATATAATATATATATATATATAATATATTTATAATATATATATATATAAACTATGGTGAGGGGAAGTATGTTGGCGGCATATTTTATAAAGGCGTGGTAAAATACAGCTATACAAAGCACACTAGAGGTGGGACGAGGGGGGGGGGTGCGGGGGCAAGAGAACAGAAGAAGGAGAGAGAGAGAGAGGAAGAGAGAGAGAATATAATTCATGTGGCACTGTACCAGACAGGCAAATAAGGGGTCGTGATTAAACATACACACACTTGTGCGCGCGCTCGCCGCACACACACACACAACACACACACACACACACGACCGCCCCACTGCACGCATGCATGCACGCACACGCGCCGCACGTACACACCACACACATACACACACACGCACAGCACACGTGAGAGAGACAGACAGACAGACACAGGCAGAGACAGAGAATCAGAAAAACCAGAGAGAAAGGGGGGGGGATGGGAGGAGAGAGACAGACAGACAGACAGACAAGAGAGAAAGAGAGAGAAAAAGAGAGAGAGAGAAACAGACAGACAAACAGACAGAGACTCAACTCAAATAGTTTAATTGCAAAGTGCAAGGCCCAGACAGACAGACAGCAAAACACAACTAAATTAGTTTAATTGCAAAGGCCACCGACCTATCTGCAATG
>CM065714.1:142740647-142745647 GCA_033310375.1 Conus canariensis
CCCACCCTCCCTTCGGCATTCCACACTAAACAATACACCGCGCGACACTGCCTCTCAATTACACGGATACGCACAGCTTCTTGTACAGGCCACACGCCTCAATTAGGATTTGGCACATTTCCTATACTGTCCTTCGAATGAGACTATGAACCGAGGTTCCGTGTGTGAACGCACGCATAACATCTTGCACACACGTCAAATCCCATCACCAACTTTCGGAAGAGAAGGCCAGTTTGGCCGTTGGTATGGATGACACGTTACACATAGCATGCACCTTCCCCGAAGTTGGAGTATGGCTGCCTTATTGGCGGGATAAAAAAAAAAGGTTATACACACAAAACTCGACTCCCTTTGTTGGGTAGATGGGATTGATAGTTGCCTGTCTACACAGGGAGTGTCCGCAGAAGTATCAGCCTGCGTACGCAGAAAGAAAGAAAAAATCACTATATGATCCATGCAAGCGGTTTGAGACCTAGCATAAATTGAAACCAGCATTTCATATCCAACTGATAATTGATCCAAAGACCAACAACCACCAATAATCATTTAACCCATTTCAAGGGGGGGGGGGGGGGGGGGGGGGTCCCACCAATGACATCGTTTCACAGTCTTATCACAAATACATGACCTTCCCCTCTCTCCCCTCACATTTTAGACCTCTGCATTTCATATCAAACTGATAACTGATCCAAATAACAACAACCACCCGCCAATCATTTGACCCATTTCACGAAGGGTGGTGGTGGATTTCCCACCAATGACATCATTTCACAATCTTCAAATTCATGACCCTCCCCTTGGCTCCCCATCACATTACAGACCTCTGCACTCACCTGTCACCCTATCTTTGCGCCAGGTGGTTTCCCCAAATTAGTCCCATTCTCTTCATTTTCACCTGTCTGCTTGGTGGAACCACCTGGCTTGTCTCTTGATGGCCATATAAAAAAAAACCAAAGGAGAATTAACTTTCAGATGCAATAAACATTTTCAAAACCATCTAATCGTGCCGGTCTATAAATACTCTTAATTCTTAAGCAACGCCTTGGCCACTGTAATTTTTGGTGTGCAGCCACTCCTCTCCATACTGCCAGCCTGCTCCCCCCCCCCCCCCCCCACCCCCCCCCCCCCCCCCCCCCCCCCCCCCCCCATGACGTCCTGGCTGTCGATGTACCTTCAGGTGCAGGCCTGGCCTGTCCCGCGCGCGTGCACCCGTCTAACCCCTCCACCCCGCCCCCTTCCCCCACCCCCTCCCTCTTGTCAGGTGAGCTTGAAACTGAAACAATGGGGTTGTACGGTTCGTTTGTGTGGTCCTGCAGTGGCTTGTCAATGGTGACACTTTCCCAGCGGAAGGAAGGAAAGGTGGGTTCTCGCCCCTGGTTATGGCAACTTGGCGACTTCAGAAGGAGAAGTTCACATCTTATTTCTCTGTGTGTGTGTGTGTGTGTGTGTGTGTGTGTGTGTGTGTGTGTGTGTGTGTGTGTGTTGTTTTCAGTTCACAACTCTTTGAAGCTAAGAACATTCGCTGATCTTTTTTTCAAACCGGATTGTTTCGAAACTAAGACGGTGCTACACTGATACAACATTATATATAGCTCACTCTTCTGCTACTTCTGCTGCTGCTAGTGCTTCTGCTGATGCTGCTGCTGCTGCTGCTATTGCTGCTGCTGCTGGTGGTGCAATTGCTGCTATTGCCTGCTGCTGCTGCTGCTGCTACTGTTGCTGCGATTGCCATTTCTTCTATTACTACTACTATTATCGTCACTCATTCCAGTTCGAGAGTGGTACTATTGATAATGTGAAGTTTATAGTTTACAGATTTTCAGGGCTGAAAAGGTCATACGTCTCAAGAAGGTCAACCTTGGGAAAACCAAAAAAAAAAAAAAAAGGTTATATCATGAAAGAGAAACAGCAGAAACAGTGAATGCCATGGTAACTAAACGACTGACATCCTTACAGTACGAAAGACAAGGCCATGCTGAGACTGACGTCCTTACAGTACGAAAGGCAAGGCCATGCTGAGACTGACATTCCTTACAGTACGAAAGACAAGGCCATGCTGAGACTGTCATCCTTACAGTACGAAAGGCAAGGCCATGCTGAGACTGACGTCCTTACAGTACGAAAGGCAAGGCCATGCTGAGACTGACATCCTTACAGTACGAAAGGCAAGGCCATGCTGAGACTGACATCCTTACAGTACGAAAGGCAAGGCCATGCTGAGACTGACATCCTTACAGTACGAAAGGCAAGGCCATGCTGAGACTGACATCCTTACAGTACGAAAGGCAAGGCCATGCTGAGACTGACATCCTTACAGTACGAAAGGCAAGGCCATGCTGAGACTGACATCCTTACAGTACGAAAGGCAAGGCCATGCTGAGACTGACATCCTTACAGTACGAAAGGCAAGGCCATGCTGAGACTGACATCCTTACAGTACGAAAGGCAAGGCCATGCTGAGACTGACATCCTTACAGTACGAAAGGCAAGGCCATGCTGAGACTGACATCCTTACAGTACGAAAGGCAAGGCCATGCTGAGACTGACTCTACAGTACGAAGGCAAGCTTGCTGACTGCATCTACAGTAGAAGGCAAGGCCATGCTGAGACTGACATCCTTACAGTACGAAAGGCAAGGCCATGCTGAGACTGTCATCCTTACAGTACGAAAGGCAAGGCCATGCTGAGACTGTCATCCTTACAGTACGAAAGGCAAGGCCATGCTGAGACTGTCATCCTTACAGTACGAAAGGCAAGGCCATGCTGAGACTGTCATCCTTACAGTACGAAAGGCAAGGCCATGCTGAGACTGTCATCCTTACAGTACGAAAGGCAAGGCCATGCTGAGACTGTCATCCTTACAGTACGAAAGGCAAGGCCATGCTGAGACTGTCATCCTTACAGTACGAAAGGCAAGGCCATGCTGAGACTGTCATCCTTACAGTACGAAAGGCAAGGCCATGCTGAGACTGTCATCCTTACAGTACGAAAGGCAAGGCCATGCTGAGACTGACATCCTTACAGTACGAAAGGCAAGGCCATGCTGAGACTGACATCCTTACAGTACGAAAGGCAAGGCCATGCTGAGACTGAATCCTTACAGTACGAAAGGCAAGGCCCTGCTGAGACTGTCATCCTTACAGTACGAAAGGCAAGGCCCTGCTGAGACTGTCATCCTTACAGTACGAAAGGCAAGGCCATGCTGAGACTGACATCCTTACAGTACGAAAGGCAAGGCCATGCTGAGACTGTCATCCTTACAGTACGAAAGGCAAGGCCATGCTGAGACTGTCATCTTTACAGTACGAAAGGCAAGGCCATGCTGAGACTGACATCCTTACAGTACGAAAGGCAAGGCCATGCTGAAGGTGTCAGCCATCCAGCTTCTTTCATCACTCTCAAATTTTTTTCTTCTATTTTTTTTTTCAAGTGAAAACTTAATTTAACATAAAAAAGCATGTCAATGTAACAACGCCAAAAAAAAAAAAAAAAAAAAAAAAGCCACCATATCGGCGAACAGACACAGCAGAATGGATAGTTAGTGTCCATCTTGGACAGGGAGTACAAATCATATGACATAGTCGCCATATCACTTCCCTCCCCTTCACAGAGAGAGAGAGAGAGAGAGGAGAGAGAGAGAGAGAGAGAGAGAGAGAGAGAGAGAGAGAGAGAGAGAGAGAATCTGGCATGTTGTCAATTCAAATCAGAACAGTGTAAAGGAGTTTCCAAAACGAAGGCAAGATGATTCACAAAGATCACAAACGGTAAATGACAGTAACAAAAACATTCTTTAAAAAAATGTCTTGAGTCAAAGACAATAGCGAGAAAGTCATTAGCACAGAATTCAAAAAGGTGGGGGAACTATCTGCAGTGACAAAACTAATAAATGAATAAATGAATAAAACCCCTTGGTATCCCCGCTGCCACAATGGCTGAGGAAGAGAAGGGGAGAGAGAGGCCACAACAACATTCTTTAAAGTCATACATCTTAATAGAAGACAGAAAGAGAGCACCAACAACATTCTTTGAAGTCATACACCTTATAAAAAGACAGAAAGAGAGAGAGGCCACAACAACATTCTTTAAAGTCATACATCTTATAGAAGACAGAAAGAGAGGCACCAACAACATTCTTTGAAGTCATACACCTTATAAAACGACAGAAAGAGAGAGAGGCCACAACAACATTCTTTAAAGTCATACATCTTATAGAAGACAGAAAGAGAGGCACCAACAACATTCTTTGAAGTCATACACCTTATAAAAAGACAGAAAGAGAGAGAGGCCACAACAACATTCTTTAAAGTCATACACCTTATAGAAAGACGGAAAGAGAGCTGGCCGGCGATTACATGAACGTTTTGTGTTGTTTGTAAGTCTGCACTGTTACGAGCGCTGCATCTCTAACAATTTCTCCATCATTACGTTAATGGCTAATGGCAAAGATTACTATAAAAATAGAGGGGGAGGGGAGTGGGGGGGGAGTGGGGGGCTGAGGTGGAAGGAACGGGGGAAAGAAAGAGAATGTTTAAGAATAAGTCAGGGAAATGTATCATAAACTTTGACCCCTTCATTAGCAGCATATGGGAACCATCGTAAACCATCTCTTAAACACAACCATTAATATCGCCTGCTTCGAGGCCTTTCGTCCGCTGGATCGGACTCGTCAGGGAGGCACGGCTGATTGTGTCTGTGGTCCCTTGGCATCAAATGGAGATATACCACAAGTCCATAATTCTGTGGTGTTCTCACCACCAAGGGTTCAAAAACAGAATCCAACAGCGCCCCCCCCCCCCCCCCCCCACGCAACCGGGGTACACGCACAAGAATTCTTTCACCCTGTCAGTCTTGATCTGGATGCTAGTTGTTGTTATGTTGTTGTTGTTGTTGTTGTTGTTTTTCACAGAGCATCGAGACCACAGATTGGCACCACAGTTCTGCAGACACAGAAAGAATCATTGATATGAACAGAGTCGTCACTGGTATTGCAGAAGACTGTT
>CM065714.1:142753147-142760647 GCA_033310375.1 Conus canariensis
CACCATTCCAGCAATTTACAGAGCAGCTTGGTGTTGCAATACCTGCAAGAAATATTGAATTATAAACAAAGCTTGCTCTTATGTCTTAGATTGAAGAAATGTGGGGGGGGGGATAAGCATTCATATCTGCAGTGGTAGATAATTCTACCATATATTATATATATATTAAAGACCCACACATGCGTGTGTGTGTGTTGTGTGTGTGTGTGTGTGTGTGTGTGTGTGTGTACATGGAAGGAGAGAGAGAGAGAGAGAGAGAGAGGGAGACAGACAGAGACAAGGAGAGAGAGCATTTAGCCCCCAAACGAAAGGCAATCTATTGGCGGAAAGAAACTCGACTGATAATTTAGAAACTTTTCCTTAAATAGATTGTTTTCTGTTACGGGGATATATATACATATATAGACAGATAGATGTGTGTGTGTGAGGGGAAAGGCGGGGGGGGGGGGGGGGATAGGGAGAAGGGCGTGACACTAATAAATCCAATTTCAAATGATATCTTAGACGAATGAACAGGTAACATAACTAGGAAACGAGAGAAGACAAATATCCGTATTGTACAAAACATCCTTGATGTTATTGAATCTGTTTCTTTAAGTCCATGATGTATCTAGGTCTACTACTTAGAGAATAATATACTGGACACGCAATCGCCCTGAAATGATCCTGTGTACTCAACTGGGTTATTAAAAACTGGGCACACTAAAAAATAAAAATTCATGATTACATGTACACATTTTGTATATTCATACTTTTTCTCGAATTCAGCCTTCATTAAACATGCTGCTTGCTAATCGACACAGTTTGACCGCCAGATAACTCTGAAGTGTTGACAATGAGATTTTAATTCGAACATGTGTGTGTGTGTGTGTGTGTGTGTGTGTGTGTGTGTGTGTGTGTGTGAGTGAGAGAGAGAGACAGAGTGTGTGTGTGTGTGTGTGTAATTATGTGTGTGTGTGTGTGTGTGTGTGTGTGTGTGTGTGTGTGTGTGTGTGTGTGTGCCTGCATGCGTGCGTGCGTGTGTGCGTGCGTGTGTGTGTGCGCGTGTGTGTGTGTGTATGATGTGTGCGTATGTGAAAAAAATTTGGGGGGGATGGGGGGGGGCGGGGGGGGGGGGGGGGCGTAAAGATGGCGGTCGCACCATCAGTCCCAGACCGAACAGGGAGAACAAGATTAACGGACAAGCGCATTCATCAGCAGTTTGACACGCAGGTGACTCAACAATACCTGCCTCACTGCACTTCGTGCAAAGGCAAGCACATGTTCACCACTCCCCCATCGCACCCCAACCCCCCACCCCCACCCCACCATCCACACATCCCCTACCCCCCGACTCCCCCCCCCCCTCCCCCCTCCCAGCAACATCCCAAAGACGTCACTGTAGCGTGGCAAAATAAAGTAAAACACAACAAGCTCCCTACCTGGTTTCCCCCCCCCTCCTCCCCCGCCCCCTCCCCCCCTCCTCCCCCGCCCCCTCCCCCTCCCCCCCTCCCCCTCCTTCACTCCCTTCCCAGCCAGTGGAAGTTGAGACGTCAGGGACAAACGTACTCGCTGCCGCTTGCTGCGATGGCAACGATGATGAAAGATAGATGGGCCCAGGGCCAATCTTCGTGTCTCCAAGTCGTTAACGACCTCCACCTGCTAGGAGCGGCCCTTTTGAAGTCCCGTCACCGTGCCGTGTCCAGCCATCGTAATCACGGAGTGCTTCCAGCCTCCTTTTCTCCCTCCAGGTGATTGGCAGGGGCATGTGGGGACGTGGCAGTAAATGGTCCGTACTTCAATACTGTCCCCCGGAAGTTTTATGCCGGGCTGTATTTTTTTCTTTTTTTTTTTTTCTTTTTTTTTTCAGCCCATCGCTGGAACCCTTTCGACTATTTTCGTTTTACGTCCCCCGGCATTACAGAGGCCATATGGGGCATGTGTTGGGCAGTTACCCTGCCGATCCCCAAAAAGTTTTTATTGGACTTTTGCATTGGCCATAGTCCTCTGTCCACATTTTGCAGTGCTGTCTAACCTTTGATGCCCTACAGTGCCAGTCACGCTGGCACGGTGTTATCCCGATTCGCCGATTCTCGATTCGCCTATATCCAAATCGATGAACTGATTTCGGTATTCCCAGTTTGCCAGTGTACTGGATTGGACATTAGTTGCCCTTTTACAAGAAAAAAAAATATTGAGTAAGTAGTGATAAACTTCATTGTGCTAAACTGACAATCGTGAGTTGAATAGGTAGGCCTATTAGATTCAATGGAAAGTCACTTTCAATTAATGTACTTACGAAAAATATCCCAGTCTCAAGATCAGTTGAGAATTACAGGCGTTTAGAGAAACTGATGTGTGTGTGTGTGTGTGTGTGTGTGTGTGTGTGTGTGTGTGTGTGTGTGTGTGTGTGGCGCGCGTGTATGTATGTATGCTATTTTCAGAGAGGGAGCGATCGAGAGAGAGAGAGAGAGAGAGAGAGAGAGAGAGAGAGAGAGAGAGAGAGAGAGAGAGAGAGAGAGAGAGCTGTGATACAAATAGATTCGTCGGAGAATCACTTCAGTCAATGCACTCGCGAAGAAAATTAATTGCCATGTCAAGGCAAGCTGAGAATGATAAGTTTCTCACTAAACAGGTGAAACAGGATTGACGGACAGGCAAAACGGGTTAAAGAGTTCAACTCTCGAGAGATGTTGGCGGTGCTTTCAAAGAGTAGGTGAACCTGGAATCGGCGAATTGGACCAGCTCCTCAGGCGCCGGAGGGTCTCGACTCGGTTTCAACTGGCGCTGTAGGGCAATGAAGGTGAGCCACGACTAGAGAAGCAACACACCCGAAGGTGCGGGTGGGACCCAAAGAAATACTGTCCTCAACTGCCGAACAAACAAACTGGGAGCAATCCCGCACCACCCTTGTAAGCCTGCGCTGTGTTCACATAGGGTACAGCACAGACACGGAATTCCATTAAGACGTCAAGGGACCTAAGTGCTCCCTGGCAGATGCCATTGTCTAATGGAGAAGAAAATGGTGAAAGAGTGCACTCACCAGGGTTTGAGTATGGTGATCGGGGGAACAGAAAGGAAACCAAGCAAGCTTTCTGCTCATAGAGCTGTCATCAGGCTTAGAGTTAGTGGGTGACAGAGACAGATCTTATATGTGGACTGACAATAAAAAGAAGTGTCTAATGGCCACTGGATGTGACGCGAAAGAACCTACACGGGAGCGTTCTCATGTGGACTGAGGTCAATGGACCTGAGGACCTTCATTGATGTCCATCGGAGATCTTGAAAGAAGACAACAACAACAACAAAAAACATACACCAGAAAGTGCCGGTGGGACCCAGAGAAAGTCTTCAACTGCCGGACTGATCAACCAGACGTGAGCAATGCAGCAGCATCTTTGGAAGCCTGCACTGTGTGTGTGTGTGTGTGTGTGTGTGTGTGTGTGTGTGTGTGTGTGTGTGTGGTGTGTTTGTGTGCGTGTGTGTGTGTTGTGTGTGTGTGTGTGTGTGTGTGTGTGTGTGTGTGTTTGTGTGCTGTGTGTGTGTGTGTGTGTGTGTGTGTGTGTGTGTGTGTGTGTGTGTGTGTGGTGTCCTGCACTGTGTTCACACAGGTGCAGGCACACCATAGTGTATCACATTAAGATGTCAAGGGACATAACTGCTCCCTGGCATCGAGACGGGAAAGGATTCAGCAATGTCTGTTTCTGAGCCTGAAGATGCTGATTTGCTAGGTATGCCAGTCGAGCTGGTGGATACTAGCTTCTTCAACGTCCAGGTGAAGGTGTGTTCTCTCCATTGTGACTCTGAAGTGGCTCGAAGGAATTGGCCATTTCTCATGGTGCGTGCCGTCTGTTCTAGCTTGTCGTCTGCCTGGGAGAGCTTTTCTGCCTTATAAATGTTTAATAATGAACACTTCTTTCTCTATTGTATTCACTGGTGTTGATATTTCAAGTGTTGCATCGTATTCATCTTGTGTGGCTGAAAGCATGTTAGGTGGTCAGTTTGGCAAAACACAAACGTTGTTTTATGTGAATCCAGGGACGTGGACAGAAAAGACAGTGTGGAATGACTGGTTTTATGAAGGGGTGTGTGCAAGGGATATACGAGGAATATGAGGAGGAAGAAGATCGAAAGTGGATAGACAGGACAGAAAAGAGTGTGTGTGTGTGTGTGTGTGTGTGTGTGTGTGTGTGTGTGTGTGTGTGTGTGTGTGTGTGTACGTGTGTGTATGTGTGTGTGTGTGTGTGGTGTGTGTGTGTGTGTGTGTGTGTGATAGAGAGAGTGAGTGAGTGAGTGAGTGAGTGTGTGTGTGTGTGTGTGTGTGTGTGTGTGTGTGTGTGTGTGTGTGTGTGTGTGTGTGTGAAAACATATGTACGTATTCAAATACGCATGGATTATATTATGTATATATTTCTTTTTCATATTTCTATTTCAATGTGTATATTTATCCGGTGCCTTGGTGTGAGATTTAAGTGAGGTATAGCACATCATCCCCCCTTCAAAGGGTTAACAATTTCGTGATTGTGCTCTCAACCTTCTTGTTCCCCTCCTCCTCCTCCCCACCCCATCCCACCCCTCCTCCTCCTCCGCCCTCTCCTCCCACCTTTTCCCCTGGCCAGGCACCGCAGCCCACCCCACCCCAACCCCCAGGCGACCTTCATTCCAAAAACCGCTCCTTCCAACCAGCCACCCGATTCACAGAAGTACCCAGGTGGTCCTGTCACAGCACCGACATCGCAACCCGCAGGGAAAGACAGGCGCCAAGGGGTTAACCGAATTAATGTCCTTGGACACCAGAAATTGTCCGGGATTGATGAGGTCTAAGGTCCCCTCTGGTGCCAAAACCGACGCACGCACCGGCATCGTTGATCAGTCGACACTTCGCAGTGTAAGCCCTCTGAGAGACAAGGGTCCCCGCTTGTCTTCTTGTCGTCTCCATTATTCAACCACCCGGGGTGGGCCGTTCAATCGTCTGGCACTTTTCATTTACCAGCCTGCTATCCGGCTGTTGATTAATTGAGTTTTTCTTGGGGATCCTTTATTTATTTAGCTGTTTCTTTTTTCATGTTTTATGTCCCTCAAACCCCCCTCCCTCCCTCCCTCCCTCCGCCTGCCTCGGTGTTGTTGGAATGCATGATGCATGACTGAACGCGCTGACTGTTTGCTTCCTTTTTTTTTTTTTTTTTTTTGTGGGGGGGTTTTGTTTTTGTTTGTGATGTGTCACGGAAAACAAGTTCTCACCAGCCTGGTGTGTCTAGATTGTTTTGTTCTTCGGCAATGGGCCTGTCTTTTAATTGGGACTGACACCGGATGATTTGTGTTTTCACCGACCATTTCTTTTTTTCTTCCCCGTGCCGTGCTGCGGAATTGACGAACTTCAACGTTTCTTTGTATTGTTGAAACTTTGCCACATATCTGGTTGTTAGCCGGACTAATAAGATTTATCGTGTGTTTCCAACAGCGTGCTCAACACTTCGGTGAAGGCTTAGAGAGTATTAGCGTGGTGTTTGTGTGGAATATCACGTTCTGCTTCCTGTTATCATAGTGCCAAGGTGGTTTCGATTACAAGTGTGTGTGTGTGTGTGTGTGTGTGTGTGTGTGTGTGTGTGTGTGTGTGTGTGTGTGTGTGTGTGTGTAGTGGTGTGAGTATGTGTGTGTGTGTGGTGTGTGTGTGTGTGTGTGTGTGTGTGTGTGTGTGTGTGTGTGTGTGTGTGTGTTGTGTGTGTAGTGTGAGTGTGAGTGTGTGTGTGTGTGTGTGTGTGTGTGTGTGTGTGTGTGTGTGTGTGTGTGTGTGTGTGTGTAGGGAGGAAGTTCGAGTACAATCCTGGAATGAGCATCGTAACAGTCCTGTATTCAGGCATGGACCTACACAAGTTCAAGAAATCTGCCGGCGGTATTTTTCAGCTGCCAACCTTATCCTTGAAGGTCCCGAATCTACTGATTACAAAATAATAAGGAAACAGCACTGCAACTAGTCTGTCCTTCGAAAACTCTTATTCACAGTGTCTGGATCGACCACTGCCACCACACTCACCAGACTGTATTGTATACCTCAGGTCTGGTATTCGTTCCTATACTATGAACTTTCTTAACGAAGCATGCGTCTTGTCATTATAAAGTTGTATCCTATACTATGAACTTTCTTAACGAAGCATGCGTCTTGTCATTATAAAGTTGTATCCTATACTATGAACTTTCTTAACGAAGCATGCGTCTTGTCATTATAAAGTTGTATCCTATACTCTGAACTTTCTTAACGAAGCATGCGTCTTGTCATTATAAAGTTGTATCCTATACTATGAACTTTCTTAACGAAGCATGCGTCTTGTCATTATAAAGTTGTATCCTATACTATGAACTTTCTTAACGAAGCATGCGTCTTGTCATTATAAAGTTGTATCCTATACTATGAACTTTCTTAACGAAGCATGCGTCTTGTCATTATAAAGTTGTATCCATGCTCCCGTTTACTTACAACTGTATAACAGTTTAATTCGAAAATTTGTTTTGTAAATAATGATATCGGGGTGGTGGGTGGGGGAGGGGACGGGGATGGGGATGGGGGTGAGGAGGGGGAGGGAGGGGACTGGTTTGAGAGCAGAGTTCTTTGGATCCAGATATTGCGGATTTCCACCTCAGCTTAAAGGCATCCAGGCTACAGAACATTTTGTCTGAAGAGTCCACATCTCTGCAGATTCCAGCCCACTTCAAACAATCGGGAGAAGCCTTAAGTAAGGCCGCTTGTGTACACGCTTGCATTAACGAAAAGGAACAACAACAGAAAAGGGGGTGGGGAGGGAGGGAGGGATTGCGCTCACAACAAACCCCCGGATTTCAATGGATGACGGGGGGAAAAAAAGACAAGGGAAAAAACAGTGTATGCTAGTATGGTCTTTAGACACAATGGCCGCGGCCCCGCAACTTGAATGTGGCTACCTTATTTGTGGGATAAAAAACGATGAAACTGATAAAGGAAAAAAATGTCACCAATAATGATCCTATCCACAAAACACAGAAGGAGAGAAAATTTCAAAAGCAAGAAGAGAACATTTTAAAAGCACGAAGAGAAAGTTTTAAAAGCAAGATGAGAAAGTTTTAAAAGCAAGATGAGAAAGTTTTAAAAGCAAGAAGAGAAAGTTTAAAGCAGAAGAGAAAGTGTTGAATAAAAACAAGAAGAGGGATTTAAAAGGAAGACGAGGAAGTTTTAAAAGCCAGAAGAGAAACTCTCACAAGCGAGACGAGAAAGTTTTAAAAGCCAGAAGAGAAAGTTTTAAAAGCAAGGAAAGAAAGTTTTAAAAGCAAGAACGGAAAGTTTCAAAACTACGAAGAGGCAGTTTTAAAAGGACGAAGAGAAAGTTTTGAAAGGACGAAGAGACAGTTTTAAAAGGACGAAGAGAAAGTTTTGAAAGCAGGAAAAGAAAGTTTTAAAAGCAAAAAGACAAAGTTTTAAAAGCAAAAGGAGAAAGTTTTAAAAGAAAAGAGAAAGTTTTACAAGCAAAAAGAGACAGTTTTAAAACGTAA
>CM065714.1:142763147-142783147 GCA_033310375.1 Conus canariensis
TTTGGGTGCCTTTATTTGTTGTGGTTTACTTTAGAGCCTTTTTTGTGATTTACGTGATAGCTACTTTTCTGCTTGTTTGTCCAACAGTGGCAATCATAAAAGTATGAGAGTGTCAGCAAGCAACTTTTGTTTTACATATCAATAAACTCCGATGCTTTGCTCTTCTTCCTTCTTCTCCTTTAACTCCGTGGAGAGTCACTCGGGCATTTCATTTCAGTTTCAGTTTCAACAAGCAGGTGTCAATGCCTGCTGACTAGTCCATATACGCTACACCACATCCGCCGAGTTTTGAGACCACACTGCGCATGATTTAAAGCTGATGGATAAATGAATTAATGACTAAGATGAGAGGATTGGAGAAGAGGGTCTCGTGCCTACGACTTAGCAGATGGCTGACCTACGGGTTAGCCCATCACGCTGGTCAGACCTTGATCACTGGGGTACCATGTTGTGCGTCGCTGGGCAGGTCACGTAGTTCGCATGCCAGACCATCGGCTGCCAAAGAAACTATTGTTTGGCGAACTGCAACAGGGCAAACGCTCTCATGGAGGCCAGAGGAAGCGTTTCAAAGACAGCCTCAAATCCTCCCTGAAGGCCTTCAACATCAGCCACACAACATGGGAGCAGACCGCCCAGGACAGAGACGGGTGGCGATCAGCTGTCCGCAAAGGTGCAGAGACCTGTGAAAGCAACAGAATTGCTGCAGCTGAGCAGCGCAGGATGATCAGGAAGACCAGTGTCAACAGATCTCCAGCTGCTGCCACCATCCCCTGTCCGTACTGTGATAGATCTTTCCGGGCGCAGATCGGCCTGACCAGCCACAACAACAACAAAACATATTGAAGAACAGTTCACCACATTCCTCCAGCTCTGTCGGCTGTGTGGCAAGGCCTGTGTTTCTGCAAATGAATGTCATTTAAAAAGACAAGCTCTCGAATGTTCATCAATATGAGAATATACGGACTTTTCGGTTTCAGTTTCATCGGGGAGATGTCACTGCGTGCGGGACTAGTCCATATACGCTACACCACATCCGCTCAGTTTTGAAGGAAGAGTAAAAACTGGTAGAAAATAGGATGGAGGCCTCACCATTATACCCCCTCCCCCCCCCCCCCCCCCCCCCCCCCCCGGGAAAAAAAAGAAAAAAAAGGAAAGTGTGGAAAGGATTGAAAGTTCGACGACCCACAAAAAAGGTATGCACACATAACTGGTGAAAGAACGACCCCCCCCCTCCACCCCCCCCCCCCCCCAAAAAAAAAAAAAAAAAAAATTGGTAATCGAATACGTGCAAGCTGGTCATGTATAAAATATTCATACACGAGGACTTACCATCATCACCTTATCATGAATTATTCATGAATCTGGAGGATTATAAGATACACTGAATGTTGAAAGGAACTGAGGACAAGGGAAAAGGGAGAGGGACGTCCTGTAATACGTACGTGCACATACACCTATGTGTGTGTGTGCGTGCGTGCGTGCGTGCGCCCCGCGCGTGATTGAGCGGGGGAAAAGATGTCGTAATCAAAAATTCATGACGCGCGGTTGTATGTGTGTGTGTGTGTGTGTGTGTGTGTGTGTGTGTGTGTGTGTGTGTGTGTGTGTGTGGCGTGCGTGCGTGCATACGTGCGTCCGTGCGTGCGTGTTTTGTGTGTGTGTGTGTGTGAGTGCGCGCGTGCGTGCGTGCGCACGAGTGTGTGTGTGTATGTGTGTGTGTGTGTGTGTGTGTGTGTGTGTGTGTGTGCGTGCGCGCGTGCGTGCCTGTGTGAGCGTGTGCATGTGCGTGAGTGTGTGGTGTGTGTGCGTGTGTGTGTGTGTGTGTGTGTGTGTGTGTGTGTGTGTGTGTGTGTGTGTGTGTGTGTGTATGAGTGCGCGCGTGCGTGCGTGCGTGCGCACGAGCATGATTGTATGTATGTGTGTGTGTGTGCGTGCGTGCGCGTGTGCTACCTGTGTGAGCGTGTGCATGTGCGTGAGTGTGTGTGTGTGTGTGTGTGTGTGTGTGTGTGTGTGTGTGTGTGTGTGTGGTGTGTGTGTGTGGGGTGTGGAGGAGAGAGAGAGAGAGACTTGACTAAGGAACCCAGGATTCTTTCGCTTTCTATGAGAGCGCGTTATCCACGAGCACGTCATCTTTGATCACTTGTGTGTGTGTGTGTGTGTGTGTGTGGTGTGTGTGTGTGTGTGTGTGTGTGTGTGTGTGTGTGTGTTTTGTCTGTCTTCTGTCTGTCTGTCTGTCTGTCCCTCTTGTCTGTCTGTTTCTCTCTCTCTCTCTCTGTCTGTCTGGCTGGCTGGCTGGCTCTCTCTCTCTCTCTCTCTCTCTCTCTCTCTCTCTCTCTCTCTCTCTCTCTCTCTCTCTCTCTTTTTTCATCCTCAAATCCTGAGTTATGATGAAGATGATGATGAAGAAGAAGAAAGAAGAAAGATGAAAATGACACTGGGCATGGCACGTAATAGTATGATAACATTCAATCTATTAACCATACCTGCTAAAAACAACAACACAACAAACACATAAATAAATAAAGAAAAGAAAAGCAGTTATAACTACGAACACATTCAGGCCTGTTCCTAAAAATAAATCTCTGGTTAATATCTTCATTACAATAACACAGAGAGTGAGATAGAGACAGAGACAGGGAGACAGAGAAAGAGAGAGACAGAGAGAAAGAGAGAGAGACAGACTGAGAGAGAGACAGCGTGGCAAGCGACAGCTGGCCACTTCATCAGTAACGCATTCTTGAAGCTAGATCATTTTTCCTTAATGGTCGTTTCCGTGTGATTGCCCGAATCCCCAATCTTTCAGCGATACTATTTCATGAGCACACTGGCTGAAAGTGCATGGCAGCTACGCTAAAAGCGTCGACATGAGAAAGGCGAATGACGAGGACTACTAATCGCACTGCAACAAATTCTACTGCAACAAACGTCTTCCCTTCCAGTCGTCTGTTAATTAAACATTTAAAGTACCGTTACTCCTAACTTCTCTTGATATCAAGCGCGCGTGGCGGTTGTGTGGATGTTTGTGTGTGCGTGTGTGTGTGTGTGTGTGTGTGTGTGGTGTGTGTGTGTGTGTGGTGGTGCGTGCGTGCGTGCGTGCGTGGTGCTGGTGTGTGTGTGTGTGTGTGTGTGTGTGTGTGTGTGTGTGTGTGTGTGTGTGTATGCTGTATACAGAGACAGACAGACAATCAGACCGACAGATGAACAGACAGACAGAGACAGAGAGACAGAAACACAAAGAGGCAAAGGCAGTGACAAAGGCAGAGACAGAGAAAGAGACAGTGAGACAGAAGCAGACACAGACATACAGAGACAGATAAAGAATATCATCACAACACACACACACACACACACACACACACACACAGCACACACACACCACACACACACACACACGCGCAGCGCACGCCACGCCACGCACGCACACGCACACACACACCACCACCACGCACGCGCCGCAGCCGCAGCGCACACGCACACACAGAGACAGAGACACAGAGAGAGACTGAGACTGTGACAGACAAAGTCAGAGAGACAGAGAAAGAAAGAGACAGAGAGGCAGACAGCAAACAGAAAGGCGGAGGTTGGGGAGGAGGGGAGAGAGAGAGAGAGGGAGGGAGGGAGGGAGGGAGGGAGGGAGGGAGAGAGAGAGAGACTGGTGGGGTGAACAAACAGCCAGAGGGAAGGGAAACTATTGTTTCCTAAACTCAGTAAAAGCGAAACAAATCTTGTAAAGGCATGTCCAGTGAAATACAGGCGAAAAAGTCCACTAGTCTGCATAAGAAAATTATTTAATAGGCATTGTAGAACTGAGCAAAACAAACGAAACCAAACGTCCTCTTCGTGGTGTAGAATGTGCACGATCAATTGTTTCATGTCAGTTGATAAAAATAACGACAAAACAACAACGACGACAACAAAGCTTATTCAGCTAGTAAAAGCTGTCACCTGAAAACGAGAACACTCCTCTGTGTGTGTGTGTGTGTGTGTGTGTGTGTGTGTGTGTGTGTGTGTGTGTGTGTGTGTGTGTCTGTGTCTGTGTGTGCGTGTGTGTGTGTGCATGTGTGTGTGTGTGTGTGCATGTGTGTGTGTGTGTGTGTGTGTGTGTGTGTGTGTGTGTGTGTGTGTGTGGTGTGTGCGTGCGTGTGTGTGTGTGTGTGTGTGTGTGTGTGTGTGTGTGTGTGTGTGTGTGTGTGTGTGCTTGCTTTAGTTTAGTCCAAATGGCAGAAAGACCTGCTCATTAATTTGGTTCCAAATAATTGGAGAAGCAAACTAGGCATGCGACTGAGACTTGATGGGAAATGGATATCTAAAACGTTTTTTTTTGTTGTTGTTGTTGTTGTTTTTGTAATCATCTTTTTTGTAATTAATTTGGACTCTCCTTTGACACCCGTTTCACTGAATCCAGCGTCAAATTAGATAAACGAAGATTTTTTTTTAATCCGCTAGGACATACATTTATTTTCAACAGTTGTTCGTCTGCCTCTCTGTGTGTTTGTCTGTCCATCCATTTCTCTCTCTCTCTCTCTCTCTCTCTCTCTCTCTCTCTCTCTCTCTCTCTCTCTCTCTCTCTCTAGCGCGCACGAGCGTTGTGGTTGTGTGTGTGTGTGTGTGGTGTGTGGTGTGTGTGTGGTGTGTGTGTGTGTGTGTGTGTGTGTGTGTGTGGTGTGTGTGTGTGTGTGTGTGTGTGTGTGTGTGTGTGTGTGTGTGTGTTGGTGTCTATGCGTGCGTGTGTGTGTGTGTGGTGTGTGTGTGTGTGTGCATGCGTGCGTGCGGTGTGTGTGTGTGTGTGTGTGCGTGTGTGTGTGTGTGTGTGTGTGTGTGTGTGTGTGTGTGTGTGTGTGTGTGTGTGTGTGTGTGTTGTCCATCTATCTATCTATATCTGCGTATATTCAGCCATTCATGCAATGACCTATCTACCCATTATCAGTCCATACATCCCTGTTTATTTGTCTATTGATCTACCTGTGTGTATCGGCCTATCAATGACCTATCTGCCCATTATCAGTCCATATATCTCTGTTTGTTTGTCTATTGATCTACCTGAGTGTATCAGCTTATCAATGACCTATCTCCCATTATCAGTCCCTATATCTCTGTTTATTTGTCGATTGATTTACCTGTGTGTATCGGCTTACCAATGACGTATCTCCCATTATCAGTCCCTATATCTCTGTTTATTTGTCTATTGATGTACCTGTGTGTATCCATGTATCCATCCACCTCGGTCTCTCTGTCATCAATCTACAAATGTCGCTATCTGTATGTACCTGTATCCATCCATCCGTCCATGTAACAATCAAAATCGTATCAATCCATCTCTGCATATCTTTACCTAACCATCATCCATCCATAGGTCAATCTTCCTTTAATAAAAGTCTACACATCCATCCGTTAATTCACGCACCTATCTCTGACCATCAATCCATTCATTCACCCATCCATCCATCCATCCGTCTCTCTTTCTGTTTCATGAATGATTAGCAAGAAGACGACTTCATCCATCTCGGTCCGGTCTTCAACCTGAGGAAGGATTACCTCCTTCACTAAAAACAAACCGGATTCCTATCCGGATCCGGATTGGTTCCTGACGGACTTGTTCCCATTCTGAGTAAGACGAGCGCACGAGAGGTGAGCAATGTTAGCGGCACCACACTCACATGACACGAATTTCCCATTAGCTTTTGGCGTCAGGTAAATCACCGACGAGGCTTGACTTGGATAATACAATGCTTGTCACGCTGGCTCGCTAGCCCGGGATTACAACGCTGACTACCGTCTTTGTCCTCCAAATAATTTAAGCTTACTGAAAAGTAATGGTGGGAGTAAGGGAAGAGAAACACACACACACACACACACACACACACACACACACACACACACACATCTCATGTGCAAAAAAAAAAAAAAAAAAAATCACGCTGCAGTGAGTATCTGAGTACGTGCAATCCCCATGCACGGAGCGTAAAATGACTCTTATGTCTTGTGAAAGAGAGCACAAAAGAAATGTGCGGAACCCCGTCACAACGCCTAATGCAAACAGACACACTTCCGCCCCTGGCCACAGCGGAAATAGCTGCTTGTCGTCATCGCGCATGCTTGGCGAGGCGGAAGTTACGTCTTGACAAGTTGGCAGGTAGCAGTTTTTGGCGACATGTGGAATGGGTTCGCCATTGTGGACGGCCCGCGCGCTATGCTGCAGCACAAGTGGAGGAGGAAATGGGGAGTCCATTGTACCGCGCCACAAGAAGAAAACACGAGTGGAAATGAAAGCACAGAGCGAAGACAGACAGACAACACACGCACACGAACATGAGACTGCACCCGATCTGGATCAGTTGAGACTGTGCCTGGTGTCTGTGTATCGGCACCAACTTCACGGAGTGGTTTGGTGGTGGGGTTGGTCCGGATCACACATTACTCACAGAAGGGTGCCAGATTAAAAAGCATGATGACAGGCTGATGATGGATTGATTCGTCGGCAGCAAAAAATAAATTTACAATACATCCAAGAATCGGTGACCAGATTTAAAAAAAAAAACATAGATCACTGAGCATTGTTTTTCTAAAACGATAATGATATTTCATTACTTCCGCTCAATTATCTTTACTTTTGTTACCAATTTCATCGTATCATTATGAGGGCTGACGTCCATTTTTTAAATTGCGTTTTCTTTCTTTTTTTGCGGCTTTCTTCTTTTTCCCATTTCTTCTTTCTTTGAGGGGGGCATTTAAATGAGTAAGAGATGCACTTGGCAGGACAGTGCAAGTCATGCTCTGAGAGAGAGAGAGAGAGAGAGAGAGAGAGAGAGAAGAGAGAGAGAGGAGAGAGAGGAGTGGGTGGGGAGGGAAGATGGGAAGAGGATGGTGGGGAGGGAATGGATGGAGATGGTCGTCAAACATCGGCGAGGATCGAGGAAAGGGGAGAAAAAGAAAGAAAAAAAAAGTTTCCTGCAAGAGAAGAAGAGGACTGGGGGAAAACTCGGGAGAGGACAGTCGCCCCGGGTCACCCATCACATCAATCCTGTGCCCAGTCGCACGTGCGCGATTTTCCACCCGGCCCGTTGACCGCCCCTCTTTGAAGCCTCGGGGTCAGCGTGTGGAGTGGCAACGTCGGCCCTGGGCTGGAACCCTTCTTCCCACGTCTGAGAGAGAGAGAGAGAGAGAGAGAGAGAGAGAGAGAGAGAGAGAGAGAGAAAAAGAGACAGACAGACAGACAGACAGACAGACAGAAGAGAGAGAGAGGAGGTTCTGGACGTCTTGTAGTCAAGTCATCTCCTTCGCCAACAACTCAGGCGCGTGTGAAGTGGGCATGCCTTCTCGACAGTCCCCCGCAACTTGCCGGCTTTCCGCTTTAACGAGGCGAACGACTCTGGAGAACCGAGGTTCCGTGTACCTTCCGGGTTGGGGTGTTCATTAGCTCTTTCTGGTCATTAACTTCCAGACTGATTGGGCCTGGCAGTCCGCTCGGGGACTCTTGACAGCGAGGGTTTTGACGTTTGATGGGCGGTGGTCACCCGACGTGTTCGTGTCCCTGACCAAATGCAGACGGACTGAACGTCAACCGCACGTGCGGTGTTCTCATGAACATCGATTTTTATTCATGCTTTGTTTAAGTTGTATTACTTTTCATGGTTTGAGTGTATTCCAGATAGAAAGGGCTGTAGCATCTTGAATAAATGTTCAATTTGTGTGTGGTTTGTTTCTTCAGTTGTTGCTGTGTAGATGTGTCAGGCACCGGTTATGGGCAACTTGGAACATCCGTTTTTTTTTGTTTTTTTTTTTTTGAGGATGTCTCCTTGTTTGTTCTGTGTGCTTTGTGTCGTTTCTGCTACGCGGTTCATTGTCGTAACAGCCTTCGTTTGGACTTACGGGCGAGTATATATTTCATGGGAGCAAGAGCTACCCTGCTTTTTCATTGTTTGCATGGTTTGTCAGAATCTGAATTTTTCGTTTTTTCGACTCACTATGAACTTGTTGTTGTCGTACCCTGGCTAAAAGACTCCAGGGATAATCCAAATAGCCGAAGCATTTGAACACTATGGTACAAATGCATCAGCTGGGGATGAGAACATTACGTGTGTGACCGTTTCTGATTACCCTGCCACATGGGCAGCCACACTCCGACTTCGGGGGATTTTGGAGACTGATAATGTTATGCTAGGAGCTTGTCACACTGAAGACAATCCCCGCCTAAGTATGCAGAGCATAACAACATTTTGATGTAACCTTGGTGTTCAGCCTATGTCAATTGGCCTGACGCAGCCTTAAGCTAAGGTGGTCACTATGAAGTGACGGATGAATAGATAATCACTGAAGGGGGGGGGGGGGGGGGGGGGGGGGGGGGGGTATAAAAGTGTTACTGATTACAGGCTGGTTTTCAGAGAGAAAAGCCTAACTTTATATCCTCAAAGAGATAGTTTTGGTTTTTCTGGCACAAAGAACGATTTCTCTTCCTTCCCTTCCGTCTGTCTCTCACAATCATCTTTCTTTTTATGTATTTATTTTGATTGATTGAATGATTGATCGTTATTCATTTAGCAAATCTTGTTTTATTCTTATTGATTGTCTTTTATTCTTTTTGCAAATGATTGATTGATTGATTGTCTTTTATTCTTTTCGCAAATCTTCTAGACGATGTGTGTGAGAGTGTAGATGTTTGGCAGAGATAGGCTCGCTTGGTTGGCGTGGTTTTAGGGTTTGGTTTCCTTTGTTTTAATCGATTTTATCTGGCTCTTTGGTTTTCTTTGTTTTAATCGATTTTATCTGGCTCTCAGACCTGTGAGTTTTGTCCTTTGTAGACTTTTATTTTTGCTCTTCAAAACTGATTTTTTTTTTTTAAGAAACAGATACTTTTGGCCAGTCCTGAAAGAAGCAGCTAAGTAACTTCCAATTACCACTATCGACCTTTTTTCCCGCTCAAATAAGTACTAATGAAAGGATCTTTTCTTCGGTTGAGATAGTTATTTTGACCCACCTGGACCAATTAAGCTTTCACTACTTCTCCAGTCCCCTGCTCAGCCGCGTATCTCTTACAACTGTGCAACTTTTGCGCGGGGTAGATTGCTGCTTCGTCTTCTCCTTTACTCCATGGGGAGTCACTGGGCACCACACTGAAGAACAGTTCCCACCCAGTTCTCCTGCCAATGTTCTTGTTCTGCCTGGTGTGTCACAAGGCTCTGTGTTCTCTGTAACTGTTTTCCCGTTGATCACTCTAACTCAGATTAGTCAGTGTTCGTTGAGTCATATTAAAACATAGGATTTGGTAGAAAAAAACAGTAACGACAGTACGTCAAAGAGAGAGTTACTAAGCGAGACTTACTTCAATAATTCCAAAGAGCTGTTGAAACCAGATTATGTTTTCTACTCCTTCATAGTCCTTGAATTGTTCAAAGCATGGATCTTAACCCACACCAACATGGCTTTCTTATCTTGACTGATGTCAGTGGACCTTCGTATGGTCCCTGGCGCTGCTTGATGGTTTTCGATGCACTGCTAATTGGAGATGTGATCACTATAACTGACATTCAGTTTCTTATTTCCATGGTTTGGATTCTTCTTTCTAGATCCGCTGTCAAGGGTCTGTGCCTGGCATGCCTACAGGTAAATGGAATGTGCCGTTGCAGGCAGGAGCCTGATCTGGCGTTTCATGAAGATGTCCCTGTCCTTCCATGCAGGCTTTAATCTGGATAGCGCTGTGATTGTCTTCGCTGCCCTTGAGAGGATTTCTGGTTTAGAATTCACACTGCTAATGATAGGTCCCAGTTCAGTGAACTGTTGAACAGTGTTGATGGTGGTGTGGTGGATAGTCTGATCATCTCGGCGCTCATTTCCGCGCCACATCTTGTTGATGTTTCTGACAGTCGTTCAACAAAGATGGTCCAGTTCTTAGTTACTGCCCGCCAGACCATCGACATCATCTGCAAACAGAAGGTTTGTGGTGGTTCTGCTTCCAGTGCTGATTGTGCTGACATTATCTTGAAGTTCATCAGTCACACTGCGTCCCATGAGTATGCTGAATAGTGCGGGGACTAAAATGGAGCCCTAACGAACTCCAACTGAAGTATGGAACCATTTTCTAAGAGCGCCCTGTATGAGCACTGCACTAGTTGCCTTGGAGTATTGTTGCTGGATGGTATTGATAAGCTTCTGCGCATTGTTATATAAATTCACTGTGGCCCATAGTGCCTCCTACCTGACTCTGTCAAACGCCTTCTTGAAGTCCATGAAGACGTGGTAGAGCTCTCTTCGGTACTGGAGATTTTTTTCACAAAGACCTCCTCCATGGTACTTCTGCCTTCGTGGAATCCAGCCTGTTCTTCACTAGCAACGATGGTATCTGCTTGCGGCTGCAGTCTGTTGAGAATTATCTGGGGCATTAATTGGCTGATCAATCTTATAGTCCTGGCGGTGTTGGAGATTTCCTTTTGTGAGGGACAAATTGCCTTTAAGGCCAATAGATACACTGCTGATTATCTTCTTTTTTTTTTTAAAGAGAAATGCCCACAGAAACCTGTTTTTTCCCTCTAGTTATTTGTTTATTCTTTGTGTGCAAATATTAGCCATTATGATAAAGAAATATGTAAAAGAAAAGAATAACTGATAAAAGAAAGTCATATCGCTGATACATATTCAAAGTTTGTCCATTTACTGGTGACACTCGATTGTATAACAGATCAAACCTCAGCTAAAAAATGCTGTACATGTACGTGACAGATTTAGCTGTGTCTGGACGGGTATGAATGGTAGTAAAGCAGAATCGTATAGTTTGGGAGCGACAAAAGATCACTTGAAAATGGTATGGAATGCTTCTCTATTAATCAAGATCTAAAGAATCCTGGAAATGTTAATTATAATCATCTTTTGGAAATGAAGTGTTGTCTAGAGTTTGATCACAAAGAAACATCACCCACTGGCTTACTGGCCGTTTTGAAATCCTTTGTTTTGTCTCAATTAATACAACTATTGATCTGGCTTCCGCATCTCCCAGACGACTTGGGGAAAAACGTTTTTTTTTAAAATGTATTTCGAGTTTGTTTTAAATGGAAAACCAAAGAACATTTGTAGATTAAGACGTACACTTAAACAATGAAACAAGGTAGTTTCATCATACCCGACATTAGAGAAAAAAGTATGTATACACACATATATCTATGTATCTATATCTATGTATATATATATATATATATATATATATGTATATATATCTGTGTGTGTGTGTGTGTGTGTGTGTGTGTGTGTGTGTGTGTGTGTGTGTGTGTGTGTGTGTGTAACTTTACACCTTTAGTGGATTATGGAAATCTGAAACCGCAAATCGTGAATGGAAATACCAAATACATAGCCATGGAAATAACCCCCCCCCCCCCCCCCCCCCCCCACCCTACTTTGATGCTATATCAATATGGATCAACCTTTAAGTCTGTGTCTAAAACATAAACTTATTTTCCATGCATACTCTTAAAATGTATAAATCTTTGTGACTTTGCGTGAAACCTAAAAAATTGAAGAATCTGCTTGTACTACCAGTATTCTATAATAAATCATTAAAACTAGCTATGTAGCAAGTACATTCAATAAACTGATGAGTGTAAGTATCACAATAACTATAAAACACTTTCTCAGAGGAAACCGCGGATTTATCACATGTAATAAACTCATAATCTTCTGAACTGTTGGATTGGTTTCGGTGTGTTGAAGGGCTCCATGACCACAGATAAAGAATAAATTAAAGTAACTATAATTAAACTAAACATCGATTATATCAGTGTCCTGAACATGGGAAAAGCATTCAGATTTTATTTACAGGATGCGTAAGGTATCAAAATTGCTCCATGAGTTTTTGACATAAAAGGATGGTATCCTTTTTTGAAATCGACAGAAAAATTGTGCGTTGATATTCCTTGGAAGAAAAAGAAACTCCCGAAGGTGCTGGGGAGGACCCAGAGAAGCACTGTCTTCACCTGCCTTTAGAGCAGTCCTGTACCACCCTTGGAGGCCTGCGCTGTGTTGACGATGGGTACAGACACGCGCAGGACACTCCATTAAGATATCAAGGGACATAACTGCTCCTGAACAGAGGTAAATCAGACTGCAGGATGCAACTCATAACCTTCATAGCCTTGAAATAGCATCCCCATGGGTGTACCAGCCCGTATTTCATGACTGCAGAGCCCACCGGCAATAGACACCACCCTCCAGCTGCCGAGCACATCCCACAGACCCAACCAAGTTTTATATATGAACAATAAAAATCATAAATTCACACGGCGAAATTATGACGGCTACAGATTATATCTGTACACAGTAGTTTTGCTACAAATGTTGCTTTATTTAAACGCTATAGCAGTATGTCCTACAATGACTTTTCAATGATCATTCCTTTTGAAGTTGACATGTCAGTTGTTTCTGATACTCTCTGGAAAAAATTGTTCAATAAAAAAGTGGATACACACTGAATGCTGCGTTTATACGTGATATTATTCTCATAATGTGGATGAACATCTAAACACCAGTTAATATTTCATCATAATGATTGCAAATGTGTGTGTGTGTGTGTGTGTGTGTGTGTGTGTGTTCACCAAACGGTAGATAGGCCTGTATATTTAGGTAGAACAAAGTTTACCAAATCTGTTCGCGTTGCAGATATGGCTGAATAAAGTATGTGAAATCGTACAATATGATGGCGAATGTCAATGATAATTTGTCAAAGTTTACTGACAGCGAAATTGAGGGGTTTTATCTCACGAAGCTGAGTTGTTATACATCAGTGTTTTTCAACACGCAATATATTTTTTGAAATCCATTAGTTTCTCAAGAAAAAGATTTTCAGAGTATCTGCTGCAACGTTTTTTAGTTTAAGGGGTACGCTCCGTGCCCATTTCCATTAAAAAAAAATAATTAAAAAAATCTGCTTGTTCTGATTATTGTTACGTGTTAATACGTTGTTTAGGTTTTTATGATTATACATGAGTTATTGCTTCTATTCTCATATCGTTTACGTTTTTGATCATGTTCAACATTTATTAAAATGTGTTTGAAACAAGTATATTTTTGCTGTCGTATATATGTACCGGATACAACAACACATTGTTATCATTATTACTATTATTATTATCGTTATCATTATTATTGTTGTTGGTGTTGTTACAATTTGTTTTGTTCCGTTATCTTCACAACAATATATTACACGCACGCCGCACGCGCACACACACACACACACACACACACACACACACACACACACACACACACACAAATCTTTCCCAATGTTTTTCGTGAAAGGACTTTCGACAGAAAAATGCATGAAATATTTTTTTTGGTTGTCTTTAACTTGGGAGCGCCCACCTGTTGACGTTGACAATTATTGCACGCTACTCAGCTCGCCTCTTTTAGTTTCACCTATCTTTTTCTGTCTTTATGCATCTGCCAACTCCCCCACCCCCCTCCCTGTCCTTCTGTTGTCTCCAACCCCACCACACCTCCCTCTCTCCCACGCACTACTATCGGGTCGACTTCAGAACAGGTGCGAATATCTAGACAGGAAATAGCGCGAAAAGGACAATTGAGAACAGAAATCGTTCGTTGCTGTCTGAGCAGAAATATATATACAAACCCACACATGCCACTAAATTCATCCAGTTGTCTCCTTGATCGAGCCCCCCCCCCCCCCCCCTCTCTCTCTCTCTCTCTCTCTCTCTCTCTCTCTCTCTCTAACGATCATTTGTTTTTCTGTCGATTAGCATTAAACAAGGTGTGCTTTCTGTTTGCATTCATGAGATCATGAGTGCTTAAAGGTAGATGGGTAAGCCCACGCAAGCGGGACGTGGGGCGGAAGATGGGAGGGGTGGGGGCGGGGGCACATGATATGTTCATTATATTTTCCTGTTGTCTGTAACGTTGTAAGGCGGCACCGTGATTGATCAGTTTAAAAGGCCAGATTGCTGTTACTAGTTGAACGGTCTCACAATGGGGGAAAAAAGGTGTACTCTTTGTCTCTGTCTTTAACTCTGTGTGTGTGTGTGTGAGAGAGAGAGAGAGAGAGAGAGAGAGAGAGAGAGAGAGCGAGAGAGAGATGGTGTGTGTGTGTGTGTGTGTGTGTGTGTGTGTGTGTGTGTGTGTGTAATAATATATTGCATACAAGTGTGTATATGTCCATGTGGAAAGTAGTGTCTTGCATACTCTCGGTGTGTGTGCGTGCGTGCGTGTGTGTGGTTGTGTGTGTGTGTGTGTGTGTGTGTGTGTGTGTGTGTGTGTGTGTGTGTGTGGAGAGAAGAGAGAGAGAGAGAGAGAGATAGAAAGAACGAGAGAGAGAGAGAGAGACCTTTATTTCATGACCTCATTTCCCTGCCATGAAGAACGACATCACTTTTTTTTAATCTGATAGTTTGATTACTGTGTTTACGTGCCACATCTGGTGCTCGTTTCGTCGATGTTTGTCTGTTTATGTATTTGTTTGTTTCTGTTATTGTTTTCGGTTGTTTTGTTTTCACTTTTTTCAACAACCCCCTCCCTCTCCCTCTCTCACTCTCTCTCTTTTTCATTCCAGATATTAGGTGAAAACGACGCTGCACCCCCGAGCGAGCAGATTGTGTTGCAGATCCCAACGAGGGAAACAGGCCAGCATCATCACCAAAGCAGAACTAAACGATATAAACATTTCGTGCAATATCTTGCCTTCAGAGCCTCACTCTCCAAGCGATCTGTACCCCCACCCCCATCCCCCACCCCTATCCCCTTCCGCTTGAGACACCAGGGACTCGCTTTTTTTTTCTCCCCTGCCACGGCTCTGGCTACACAAAGAAAGTCATCTTTCAGCAGGTGGAGTTACCCTTCTTGTCGATGTTTACTCAGGGGACGGGGAACCGAAAAATGTTGAGATGCTCTTCCAGTGTAGGGACCCGGATGTCGCGGTGTGTTCTGGGATGTGTTCAGTCAGCCGTATTACAGACTCTGCAGATTTCTTGGCGAACGGTCCTCCTGTATCCAAGTTTGTTTCAGTTTAAGGGGGTAGGTACTTTGCCACTTGCATGCGCATCGGTCGGTAGGCGCTACATACAGTACATTTTGCAAATTATGATGTGATGTGTACAGGTGACATAAATGAAATGAATGACGTTAAAAGAAAAACAAAGAAAACAAAAATTCAAGGTGCAATTAAGGATGTGTACAGGATACATAAATGAATGACGTTAAAAGAGAGAAAAACAAAACAAAAAAAACTGAAGCTGGAATGAAAGGTGTGTGTGTGTGCACGTGTGTGTGTGTGTGTGTGTGTGTGTGTGTGTGTGTGTGTGGTGTGTGTGTGTGTGTGAATGAGTGTGTGTCTGCGTGTGTGTGAGTAGTGTGTGTGTGTGTGTGTGTGTGTGTGTGTGTGTGTGTGTGTGTGTGTGTGTGTGTGTGTGTGTGTCTGTGTGTCTGTGTGTGTGTGTGAAATAATGTATTTCACAGAAGTGTGCATGACTGTATGGGAAATAGCGTCTCACACACTCTCGATGTATGTATGTGTGTGTGTGTGTGTGTGTGTGTGTGTGTGTGTGTGTGTGTGTGTGTGTGTGTGTGTGTGTGAAAGAGAGAGAGAAAGACAGAGAGAGAGAGAGAGAGAGAGAGTCCCTTACTTCGTAAACCTTATTTCCCATTCATGACGAAGCACTTCACTGGTCTTTAATCTGATAGTTTGATTACCGTGTTTATGTTCCACATCTGGTGCTTCTTGAGACGCTGTGTTCTCTTGGCTGATTTATTGGTTTGTGTTTGTTGTTGTTCTCGCTTGTTTCTTCCTTTTTTTCACTACCTCCTCCCTCTCCCTCTCGCTTTCTCTCTGAGACGAGGTGAAAACAGTGCTGCACCCCGGTGCGAGCAGATTGCGTTGCATATCCCAACGAGGGAAACAGGCCAGCATCATCACCAAAGCAGAACTAAACGCCATAAACACTTCGTGCAGTATCTTGCCTTCAGAACTTCACATTCCAAGCGATCTGTACCCCCACCCACCCCTACCCACTTTCGCTTGAGACACCAGGGACTCGCTTTTTTTTTCTCCCCTGCCACGGCCCTGGCTACACAAAGAAAGTCATCTTTCAGCAAGTGGAGCCAGCTCTCTTGTCGATGTTTACTCAGGGGACGGGGAACCGAAAAAGTTGAGATGCTCTTCCAGTGTAGGGACCCGGATGTCGTGGTGTGTTCTGGGATGTGTTCAGTCAGCCGTATTGCAGACTCTGCAGATTTTTTGGCGAATGGTCCTCCTCTACCCAAGCTTGTTTCAGTTTAAGGGGGTAGGTACTTTGCCACTTGCATGCGGATCGGTCGGTAGGCGCTACATACAGCACATCTGGCAAGTTATGGTGTGATGTGTACAGGTGACATAAATGAATGATGTTGAAAGAAAAGCAAAGAAAACAAAAATTCGAGGTGGAAGTAAGGATGTGTACAGGATACATAAATTAATGAAGTTAAAAGAGGTAAAAACAAAAAAAAATTGAAGCTGGAATTAAAGATGTGTGTCTGTCTGTCTGTCTGTCTGTCTGTGTGAGTGAGTGAGTGAGAGTGAGTGAGTGAGTGAGTGTGTGTGTGTGTGTGTGTGTGTGTGTGTGTGTGTGTGTGTGTGTGTGTGTGTGTGTGCGTGAGAAAGAGAGAAAGAGAGAGACACAGAGAGAGAGACAGTCTCTTACTTCGTAAACCTTATTTTCCATTCCTGACAAACCTCTTCACTTGTCTTTAATTTGATAGTTTGATTACTGTGTTTATGTTCTACATCTGGTGCTTCTTCAGACGGTGTGTTCTCTTGGCTGATTTATTGGTTTGTTTTTGTTGTTGTTCTCGGTTGTTTCTTCCTTCTTTTTTTCATTACCTCCTCCCTCTCTCTCTCTCTCTCTCTCTCGCTTTCTCTCAGAGACGAGGTGAAAACAGCGCTGCACCCCAGTGCGAGCAGATTGTGTTGCATATCCCAACGAGGGAAACAGGCCAGCATCATCACCACAGCAGAACTAAACGCTATAAACACTTCGTGCAATATCTTGCCTTCAAAACTTCACTTTCCAAGCGATCTGTACCCCCACCCACCCCTACCCTCTTTCGCTTGAGACACCAGGGACTCGCTTTTATTTTTCTCTCCCCTGCCACGGCCCTGGCTACACAAAGAAAGTCATCTTTCAGCAGGTGGAGTTACCCTTCTTGTCGATGTTTACTCAGGGGACGGGGAACCGAAAAATGTTGAGATGCTCTTCCAGTGTAGGGACCCGGATGTCGCGGTGTGTTCTGGGATGTGTTCAGTCAGCCGTATTATAGACTCTGCAGATTTCTTGGCGAATGGTCCTCCTCTATCCAAGCTTGTTTCAGTTTAAGGGGGTAGGTACTTTGCCACTTGCATGCGGATTGGTCCATAGGCGCTACATACAGCACATCTTGCAAGTTATGATATAATGTGTACAGGTGACATAAATAAAATGAATGACGTTACAAGAAAAACAAAGAAAACAAAAAGTCAAGGTGGAATTAAGGACGTGTACAGGATACAGAAATGAATGACGTTAAAAGAGAGAAAAACAAAAAAAACTGAAGCTGGAATTAAAGATGTATGTGTGTGTGTGTGTGTGTGTGTGTGTGTGTGTGTCTGTCTGTCTAGTGAGTGAGTGAGTGTGTGTGTGTGTGTGTGTGTGTGTGTGTGTTGTGTGTGTGTGTGTGTGTGTGAGTGTGTGTGTGTGTGTTTGAGAGAGAGAGAAATAAATAATGTATAGCACAGAAGTGTGTATACGACTGTATGGGAAATAGCGTCTCACACGCTCTCGATGTATGTGTGTGTGAGTGAGTGTGTGTGTGTGTGTGTGTGTGTGTGTGTGTGTGTGTGTGTGTGTGTGTGTTGTGTGTATGTTTGTTTGTGTGTCTGTCTGTCTGTCTGTGTGAGTGTGTGTGTCTCTGTGTGTGTGTGTGTGTGTGGCGTGCATGCGCGCGTGTGTTTGTGTGTTTGCGTGTGTGCGCGTGCGCGCGCGCGCGCGCGCGCGCGCTGTGTGTGTGTGTGTGTGTGTGTGTGTGTGTGTGTGTGTGTGTGTGAAAAAGAGAAAGGGAGACAGAGAGAGACAGACAGACAGACAGACAGAGACAGTCCCTTACTTCGTAAAACTTCTTTCCTATTCATGACGAAACACTTCACTTGTCTTTAATCTGATAGTTTGATTACTGTCTTTAGGTTCTACATCTGGTGCTTCTCCAGACGCTGTGTTCTCTTGGCTGATTTATTGGTTTGTGTTTGTTGCTGTTCTCCATTGTTTCTTCCCTCATTTTTTTTCACTACCTCCTCCCTCTCCCTCTCGCTCTCTCTCTCAGAAACGAGGTGAAAACAGCGCTGCACCCCAGTGCGAGCAGATTGTGTTGCATATCCCAACGAGGGAAACAGCCAGCATCATCACCACAGCAGAACTAAACGCTATAAACACTTCGTGCAATATCTTGCCTTCAGAGCTTCACTTTCCAAGCGATCTGTACCCCCACCCACCCCTACCCTCTTTCGCTTGAGACACCAGGGACTCGCTTTTTTTTTCTCTCCCCTGCCACAGCCCTGGCTACACAAAGAAAGTCATCTTTCAGCAGGTGGAGTTACCCTTCTTGTCGATGTTTACTCAGGGGACGGGGAACCGAAAAATGTTGAGATGCTCTTCCAGTGTAGGGACCCGGATGTCGCGGTGTGTTCTGGGATGTGTTCAGTCAGCCGTATTGCAGACTCTGCAGATTTCTTGGCGAATGGTCCTCCTCTATCCAAGCTTGTTTCAGTTTAAGGGGTAGGTACTTTGCCACTTGCATGCGGATCGCTCCGTAGGCGCTACATACAGCACATCTGCCAAGTTATGATGTGCTGGATACGTAAATGAATGACGCTAAAAAGGAAGAAAATTAAAAAGAAAAAAGTGAAGCTTGAATTAAAGATGTGTGCAGTATACAAATATGAATGACGTTAAAAGAAAGAAAGAAAAATTGAAGTTGGAATTAAAGATGCGTGTGTGTGTGTGTGTGTGTGTGTGTGTGTGTGTGTGTGTGTGTGTGTGTGTGTGTGTGTGTGTGTGTAAGTGTGTGCGTGTGCGTGCGTGTGTGTGTGTGTGTGAGTGCGCGCGCGCACGCGTCCATGCTTGCATGCGTGCGTGTGTTGTGCCTGTTCGGAGGGTGAGAGTGTGTGTGTGGGGGGGGGTGGTCCTGGACCTACGAAGTAAACTAATTCGCTGGTCAGGTCTTCATTGTCTACCTAACATGTTTTGTAAAAAAAACTAGTGTCGGTCTTGTTGTGCGTGTGTGTGTGTGTGTGTGTGTGTGTGTGTGTGTGTGTGTGTGTGTGTGTGTGTGTGTGTGTGTGTACGCGCGCGCGCGCGGGTTCTCTTAAAAGCAAGTGAGTAAATAATGTAAGCAACTGGAACATTACCATCCGAAACGAGTGTCGCCCGGTCGCGTCCAATCAGACACAAAGCCGTGGAGTTTTATTTCATAGGCTCACACTGCACGTTAGAAGTTTCCACAGTCGGCAGATCAAGTTACGCTGCAAAACCGTTGTGCAGCTTTCAGCTGAACGTGGACAGACATCGTGGATGCAGGCCATGGCTGAGAGGGACAGACAGAGAGGGAGGGGAGGAGAGCAACGACGCTTGACCTGCCTCCCTCTTTTGCAAACACCTCTCGCATGTCACTTTGGTCTCTGACAGTTTCTTTCATCTCCACAGGGAAGGTCAAGCCTCTGACCTCTACGTTCTTTTCTCTCTCTCTCTCTCTCTCTCTCTCTCTCTCTCTCTCTCTCTCTCTCTCTCTCCTCTCCTCCCTCCTCTCTCTCTCTCTCTCTCTCTCTCTCTCTCTCTCTCTCTCTCTCTCTACGGGAAAGAGAGGAAAGAGGAATTGCGTGCGTATCTGGAAGGCGGAAAAATGTGTGTTGTACGCCCCCTTCCGGAACAGATTCTAGGTTTTAATACTGATTTACTATCATGTTGATTTATATTTGTGATTATTATGTGTTCTGTATTTCTATCTTTTTCAGA
>CM065714.1:142788147-142798147 GCA_033310375.1 Conus canariensis
AGACTGTACTCAGTTTGCCAGCCCCTGCGCTTAATTTTTCTCTTTTCTTTTTTTTTTTTTTTTTTTTTTTTTTTGCGATCACATTTGTGTTTTTTAAAAAGGCATAAAGATAATTCAGAACCATTTAAATGCAACAAGAAAAGGCATACAAAAGCCATATTGCTATTATCAGTAAACAGCACCACACACCACACACACACACACACACACACACACACACACACACACACACACACTAACACAGAGAGAGAGAGAGAGAATACACAGCCACACGACAAAAATTGCTTTGTAGCGAGGCCAGTGTGCGTGACCGCCCCCCACCCCCACCCCCCCCTCCTCTCTCTCTCTCTCTCTCTCTCTCTCTCCCGACAGGAAATGTAAAGTGAACGACAAAACTTGAAGTTCAACATGGGCAATCCATGTTTAATTCATGATTCATTTCCTGTTAAAATTAAACGGATTTCCCTGATATGTGGTCATTGCAATAACTTTCAACACAGTTTTACAACAACATCGTGTACTTTTGATTTTTTTTTTAATTCTGTAAGTAATATAAACGAGTTTATAATTATTGGTGATACCGAATAAGTTTTTACATTTTATAGCAATTCTCCTTCTTTGTCGGTCACAATCGCCCTTCCAAAACATTTTATAATGGCAGTTTCTGACGAGACAGAAGTCTCGTATAGTATTCTACCACTACAACAACACGCATTTCCCATCCTTAAAAACAACTGTCAAGAATGACTCATAGGGTTCTGGTCAGTTAAAAGGAGAAAAATCCATCCCTTGAAAGACACTGGTACTACGCGCATCGGCAAGGGCTCGGAGGTTGGGGGGGGGGGGGGGGGGGGAGTGGAGTGCAGTTAAGAAATAATCCATAAATTACAACTTGCATATGTCATTGTATTAATTTAGCAACATGACCTCATCAGCCATACTTCCGTGAGGAGTGCTTCTTTTCTTAATATTTCCTGTCAATTAAATCATATCGCTGGGGAGAGAGAGAGAGAGAGAGAGAGAGAGAGAGAGAGAGAGAGAGAGAGAGAGAGAGAGAGAGAGGGTTAAAATAACACTTTCAGGTCAGTACAGACACGGATACGTTTCATGTTTTAAATACTTTGGAGGGTCCGCGTCTGTTTATTATTGCTGTTTGCCTTCAGATTTTTTGTTTGTTGTTGTTGTTTTTAAATGAACATCGTTGTCTTGTATTTCTACTCAGAGACTCCAATAATCAAAATCTGGGCTGAGGCATGGTTTGGGGTTGTTTCTTTGATGTTTTAGTGATGGAAATGTTCAAAAACCCTGTTAAGCCAGCGTTCAAGTACACGCATATTCTCTCTATCTGTTTGTCTGTCTGTCTGTCTGTCTCTCTGTCTTTCTGTCTCTCTCTCTCTTTCTCTGTCCGTCTGTATCTCTCTCTCTCTCTCTCTCTCTCTCTCTCTCTCTCTCTCTCTCTCTGCCTCATTCTTCTGTCTGTCTGTCTGTCTGTCTGTCTCTCTCTCTCTCTCTCTCTCTCTCTCTCTCTCTCTCTCTCTCTCTCAAGCCTTGCCAACCAACACTCATCCTCACTCCCCTATCCATGAAGCCACTTAAACCAGCTGCGCTAACTACTGTCACATCCTGTGTGTTATTTGAACACTGTCTCCACGTGATTGACGTGACCTGGTGACGAACAGCACTTCAGGCTGGGAAATCAATTCCAGCTGGTGCAGCCCCCCCGGCAGTTCGGACCCATCTCTGCATTATCAGTCACCACCAACTGCAGGTTTGGGGTTTCAAACAAAGGTGAACTTATTCTGACGTATGTGCTTAGTAACCATCATTCGCTAAGGGTCATGTGTGTGTGTGTGTGTGTGTGTGTGTGTGTGTGTGTGTGTGTGTGTGTGTGTGTGTGTACGGTGTGTGTGTGTGTGTGTGTGTGTGTGTGTGTGTGTGTGTGTGTGTGTTAAACACTATCAGGAATTCTATCTTTGGGGCTCGGGAACCAGTAAAATATTGGCATTCATTGTGAATGACTATCAAAGGCATGGACATGACCATTGCGTGGTGCTTTCTTATTGCTGTGTGTGTGTGTGTGTGTGTGTGTGTGTGTGTGTGTGTGTGTGTGTGTGTTGCGTGTCTGTGTGTGTATACATACATACATACATACACACATACATACAGATAGACAGACAGACTGACTGACAGATAGACATATAAACAGATAGATACAGGCATACATAGATAGATACATAGATAGATAGACAGACAAGACAGACAGATAGATAGATACATAGATAGACAGATAGGCAGACAGATACATACATACATACATACATACATACATACATACATACATACTCATACATACATGCATACTGACAGACAGACAGACAGACAGACACTGACATTTATCAAACATACTTAGTGGCAGGAAAACGAGCTCAAACCTTCTGTGAGTACGTCACTGATTGTAATCTGCATCCGCGGCCATGTTTACAAATTCTTACATATCAGTACATCTAATCAATCTTTTTTTGTCATGGAAATCCAAGCACAACGAGAAATGACAAAGAATCGCAGAAACTTGCCCACCTCGCAATGTCAAAAAAAGAGGGGGGAGGAGGAGGGGAGGGAACGGGGAGCCGTCAATCCGCCTTCTGATCAGGATGTTTACTACAATTAAACGGGTTCGTCATTGGGTCGCATTCTCTCTTTCCAGAAAATGTTGACATTGGCTAATATACCTCGGGGCAACTGTTTCAGATGAGGGATCAAGACCTAAAGTGATCGCCATAGCTGCACAAACGACAGCAGCGTTTGCCAGACTAAGACCCATCTGGAATGACAGCAACATTACAATCAGTTCCAAGATCAGACTGATGCGCTCGCTGGACATTGCCCTATCTCTCTACGCATGTGAGACGTGGATTCTTGACAACCGAATTTGAGCGAAAGATTCAGGCATTAGAGATGAGGTGCTTCTGCAAGATCCTTGGTATTTCATACAAAGACCACATTGCAAACATGAAGGTCCAGACTAGAGTAAGGCAAACCATTGGATCTTACTAAGACCTGTTGTCCACAGTGAAAAGAAGGAAAATGAGATGGTTTGGTCATGTATCAAGATCAGGAAGACTTGCCAAAACCATTCTGTAAGGAACAGTGCGAGATGGGAGAAGGAGAGGAAGACAGAGAAAGAGATGGGAGGACAACATCAGTGCATGGACTGGCCTCACTCTCAGCAACTGTCTAAGAGCGTCTGAGAACCGGGAGGAGTGGAGGACGCTGGTTGCGAAGTCTTCTGTGGCGCCTCAACGGTCTTCAAGACTCTGGGATAGGTGATAGGTGATACGTGACAGGTGACAGGTGATGGGCGATAGGCGATGGGCGATAGGTGATAGGCGATAGGTGATAGGTGATAGGCCCCACTTGGGACAGGCCCTCAACAAGCGGTCTCCTGTCGTCCTGGTCCTCAGCCGATCCCTCCAGTTGTCGCAGGGTTCAGCCTGTCCTCTTGCGCGTCTACCTGCAGGTCATGGAGCCCCCTTTTTTTTAACGGACTCTCTTGGTTTAGACAGAATTTGATTCAGTCTTGTTTTAACCAGTTTGCTACAGAAGGAGCAACAAGAAGCTTATAGGCCCCTCTTCCTTTGCTCATGCGGGTTCCACAGGTGTGGGCTCGTCTTGTGGCGTTAGAGACAGGCTTGGAGAACGCGTGTGGCTGATCTATTTCCAGCGTCTTTGAAAGGGTTCTTTTTTCGCAGGGCGCTGTTTTGCTCTCTGCTACAGTGCTTCGGGCCGATTCTGTCTGGCCAGCGCATCGCAAGAATCGTTCTTAGGCAGGCAGTGATGGAAGATGGATTCTTTTCATGCCAGTGACAGTTCTTCTCTGGGTCGGCTCCATAAAATAAAACAGACTTCACCACGGAGCTGAAGATCCTGGGATCTTGATGTTGGCTCTCAGGTCTGTGGATCTCCAGTCGTTCTTCAGCTCACTGAAGCTGCCTTTGCCTTACCGCTTTCAGTTTGTCCCCCCAACAGCAGAGCCGTTCATCCACAGCGAGCAGCCCGACAGCGATGGTGGATTTTCTCTGCTGCGCTCGCTGGCGTTTCCTTACTTTGTGGGCAGAATCACATGTTCTCAGTATAGCTTCCGATCCACTGGATCGTTTGATGTGGCTTTAAGCTAACCCTGCCATTTTCTTGCCTCGGTCGTCACCCATATGTCATTTCACAGCCTCAGTATGTCAACACGGAGTTGACAAGACGTCACTTCACGCCAGAAACAAAGCTGCATTCGTTCGTTCTTTCAAAGAAGGCAATGGTCACCGTGTCTGCATAGAAACCCAGTGATGTCAAAGCTGATGTCACAAAAGCATTTTTGAAGTCATCCTCTGACAGGTGCACGTACACGCCAAATTAGGTGAACGTCGTTAACTTCCTTATATGGAGACCGCGAACTTTTATGGCTTACCTCCCGTCGTGACCGGGCTTGTTCTTTGCACTAACACAGTCATCTTACCAAGAGGTTCCCCACCACCATCACCACCACCCATCGTCCCTGCTCCTCCACCCCCAAAACTATCCCTCTCTTGTTTGTCCCCTCAAAATCCAGGGTAAATTAATAATCCGCACTGTGATGTATGTATCTGCACCAGTTAGTCACAACCGTTGAGGAAAAAACAGGGGGAGGGGCGGGGGGAGGAAGAGAGGGGACCCCCATAAGGGCAGGGACTTTCCGTGACGTCAGCCGCCGACGTGCCTGCCAGCTCACGCTGGGGACATGACAAACGCCGGAAAGAGCAAAGCAATTAGCCTCGGCAAGACAGCGACAGGGATTAACTTCACAACACTCCAACTGGAGGGGTAAACACGACCTCTGGCCGATTGCTGCAGACGATATTGTTGGCAGGGACGTATGGAAAAGCTGGTGATTTATCCTCGCCTTGCCAGGACTACAATTACGCTTCATTATCCTTGCAGCGGGTCGTGTTGAAGTCAACTGGGCTGGCCTGTTGACTGTAGGGGGAGGGGGGCGGGGGGAGGGGGGGGGAGGCTGCGGAGACAAATGGGACAGGTCCGTGGAGAAGACAGCGCGACAACAGCTTGGTCCTCAGACCGTGGTGAATGCCTCTCTGATGACTAGCATTTTTGCGTGCCGCCGCCGCCACAAAATGGCTCCCCTTCATAGTATAGCGTCCATGTTTTTCGTGCGCGGTCAAGTCAACAGACCCTGAAGCTGACGCTCTGTGCAACAACAACAGACTGTTTTGACGCTCTGTACAACAACAACAGACTGTTTTGACGGACTCAACGTCTTCAAGTTTGTGGTCTTGGTTTTAAATTTTTGTTTTGTGTATCTCTCGCTTTCAGTTACTGGGTTCGTGCAAGGTTCAGCCTATCTCTTTCTCCACCGATCAAATAGTTGTTGTTGTTTTGTTTTTTCAATGTGATAACCGTGGCATATTGAAGATACCTAAACACAAAAAGTCGCAGATGTTGAACGTTTAACACATCCAACAAACTAATGGATGTTATTAACAGTCAGGTGATTAATCACGCTAATCACGTCACTGGTCAAAGCGGTCTCCGTGATGAAGGTGTTATTCATAACAAGCTTACATTAATTGCGCTACAAACACCACCCTGCGCCCATTATTACGAACAGCCAAAACATCCGCTTGTTACGTCATCAAGTTGTCGTGGGCTTTCCCAAATTGGTGAAAATCCGGGTTTTACATCAACATGTATTTTGACACAGTGCTTAAGATTTCGAGGAAACAAATAGTTGTAATTTACCAGCCATCATGGTGCCGTGGTTACTGTTGTGGACTTGCGGGCTCGGAGTTTGTGGGTTCGATTCTCATCGAAGGTATACATAAGTTTGGGTTTTTTTCAGCGACGGCCAGCTCCAGCCCAGAGGTGGAGTGTACAGTGGACTCAACGGGAAGACTTTAGCGCCAAAATCGAGTTTAATCCACCAAAAAGATGTGTCTATGTAATTAGAGTGTTTCTAATATTTCTTGACCAACACTGCAAGTGTCTGTATCTCTTGGACCTGCTTATCAACAGGATGTGTTAAGAAAGCGACGACCACAGCCCTGTTGTGCAGTCTCTGACCGGAACTGAACCATTTGCATTATCGCCATTCCCATTGATCACCGTAAAAGATGTTCTTAAGTTATGTGGCCCTTCACGTTCTGCTCTCATGATGTAAAAGATGTTCTCAAGTTGTGTGGCCCTTCACGTTCTGCTCTCATGATGTACTCAATTATTATGTTCTTTTCCAGTTCCTTGCCCGTGACGACTTCTTGCCGTGGTGGAGATCGAGTTCGTGTCAAAGTTGTCGGTACAGGCATATTCATATAAACTGCCTCTGGATGGATGTGTTGTCACCCTCCGTATGGCCGCATATATAGCAGCAATGTGTGTGTGTGTGTGTGTGTGTGTGTGTTGTGTGTGTGTGTGTGTGTGTGTTTCTCTATCTATGTGAGTGTGTTGTCTGCCAATTCTTTGCTTAAAAGTAAAACAAAAATGCAGCTGTCCATAGCTGCAAACTTTTCAGTTTATTCAAAATCTTCTCCAGGCTAAAAGTGTGACTAACATCTGCACGTTATCACATACTAATTTACAGAGCTGGATCAAGTTTTTAAAAAGTACAGCATTCGCATGTTGTTAATAACGAACGACTGATTACATTGTATCTGTTGTTCCAACTCAGGATCTACTGATGGCGTTCTTGAGATGTCAACGACATTCCTACCAACAGGATGCTGAAAGAAACAGCAGACGTGGTTGGAGTGGGGCGGGGAATCGGCCATGTTATGAACGTATTCCATTACGTTGACGAACAGCCCTCAACGCACGTTCAGGCGTTTTCAATTATTACACGCTCAGTCCTGGTCAGTTGTAGTAAGCAGTCAGACGGCGGAACCAGTCCCCCCAGCGAGGTTGAATACAACCCTGTGGAGTGTACACTATGAGGCCCAATCAGCTCCCCAGGAACGGGAGGCAGCGGTAATCGGGCGAAGGACTGTAACAACACCCAGGCTGGGGAGGGGGGGGGGGAGGACTGGGGTGAGTGGGAGGGGGAGGGGAGCCGCGGGACGGCGCCACCCACCCTACCCACCCTGTCACCTAACCTTCAAGGTGATCGGAGCAAACGATAGACAAGCCGGACCACGGCATCGGAACACATCGGCGTCAACCTGTTACTTCAAAGCCGCCCGAGGGCACCCGCTAAGCACGGCTCCGACCTGTCTGTCACGGGCCACAATGCCAAACAGGGGCACCGTCAGTTGATCAGCAATTTTCCTATCACTCCCAAGCCGCCATCTCCGACCACCGGCCCATAAGAAAGGGGTGGACAGGACCACAGGGGGACGGGCGGCCAGGGGTTCAGGGGGAGGACGACAGCGGGCAGGCGGGGCTGAGCTGCCTCCTTCCCAAGCTCAATTGTAGTCCGGCCTGACAGGTGTCTCAATAGCTCGGGGTGCCCGGCCGGTGGATTTGACCTTCCGGTCCACTGGCGTGTCCACGGGGAGTCGTGCGGTGAGGGGAATGGTCTGCCCTGTGACGCGGGGGCTTTGTCCGCTGTCCAGCTGTTGTTGTCCCCCCACTGCCCTAACTGCCACTCCCTCCCGTCACGGACTGTCGTCTTGCTCTTACTGAGTTTGGGGCTCTCGGCTGATTTTTGGCGGTTGTTGCGTTTTGAACCGAACCACAGTTTCTGGATTGTGTTAATTACCAACTTTCCAGAGACCAACTCTCTCTCTCACAAAAAAACAACAACAAACAACAGAAAAACAACACACCACCACCACCACCACACAACAACAATCTGAAACAGTGGGAAAAACAAAATTAATGGAAAAAATTGATAGTAATACAAATTCTCTCAAAGATTTTAGTTGTTAAAATAGAGCTTTTTCAAATACATTAAAAACTTGTGTGTGAGAGGGTTTTGTTTTTTTTTAATTGATTAAAAGTAATGCATAAGTCGTCTGTCTGTTTACTTTAAAAGAGTTTCAGTACGCACCGAATAGTATCATTACAAAAGTATTCTGTTTGAAAAATCGAGTGCTCATACAATTCCAAACTAACGAGAAGCTACGCGCGTTGTACATACAACACACGATGGGTAGACGGCAATGGTGGAAGTGCTGGTCTTAACCATCAGATGAATGAAGATTAAGTGACTAGATGTCTTGGGCTCCCTTGGAGGCGAGGGGCCTAAAGCAGTTGACTTACCTGCTGTAGCCTTTACGTTAACCCGTTCTCAAAACACTTGCCCTTCCCGCCATTCCTTAACAAGTACATATCACCAGGATGTCCACAGTCTTGAGACCTTAGCTGTATTTCACAATTTAAACAGCTTATTCGAAGCGAAACGGTTTGTTAGAGAATGTGAGGAACGAAAGACAGGACAGAATTTCATTTTGAAGAGCAGTGTTCCAGATGAGTATAAAGATGTCGAACTTGGAAATGCAAAACCCGTTTACTTAAATCTTCGCCGATTTTTTTTTTCGGTGTGTGCAAAGTTTCTAACACTCAGTATATCAAATTACAGGTAGGCAAAATGCGTGAAACTCTACTAATTTTGCCCTTCAGTCCCTAAAATTTTACCATTTGTAGTGTCTACAACAAACCGTATTTTGTCTACTGCTACATCTACTGAATATATGCATAGGTGTTTTTTTTCCCATTTCCCCACTTTCATTTCTCAATAACGTCCTCCATGTCCCTCAAGGGGTTTATAAGCTACGTGATTTTTATTTTCTTATGTTTGTTACAAATGTTTTATTTCTCTCATATAGCCAAACGGACTACAAGATTATTTTGTAGCTTCACATCATTATGATCTGCTTTTACAACCATGTTTTCAGTTGCATTTGAATCACATACACTGTCGTGAGAAATACAAATAAAGTACCAAGACCTTACATTAGCTTTAAATTCTGTTATATAAATGATAATACTGAAAATCCGAATTACAGTATATCTCAAAATGAAGAGGAAAACAATGGATGGTTAGCGTCACTGACGTGAACTCATAAACAAAAACATGCCCCTGTGCAAACAGCCTAACCTACTGCGTCTCTTGCACTGCAGTTTCCCACGTCTGACAGGCCCGCAAGGTCTGTTTTAACAACACGCAGCTTCCCCAGCACATTCTGTTAGCTTATGTGAGGTCTTTTGTGATTTGTGGCCGAGCAAGATTTGTAAACCACACGAAATGCTATAATCTATGAGAGATCTTGTAGCCCCCTGTGACAGCTTCTATTTATTGCACTCCGTGCTTTCTAAGGCTGACGACTCGCACAGGCGCTCGCGCTGACACGGGTGGTGGTGGGGGTGTGGGTTTCGCTCACTTCATTAATCAGGCAACTTCACAACACACGTTGAAAGACACAACGCGGAGTGCTCACGAGTTTCACACACACTGACAGACAACCGGATGGAGGACGGGAAATCGAAACCCAGGAAAATGTTGCAGAACAGCTTGACATATATCGTTTTGCACGTAAACCCATTACGTTTGTCAGTGAGGGCGTCAGGCGGAATTCCCGTCTTTCACCGTTCCATAACAACCCGAGACCAAGCGCTGCTTCCAGTCGGTGTGAGCCAGTCACGGGGCAAAGCAGCGGAATAGGCGGCCGAGGAATTCTAATGGCAAAACCATCACACGACCGGAGCGAATTCAAACAAGCGAGAATCAAAGGGGAAAGATTTACAGCAGACTAAAAGCGTTAAGTCGTTGACGCAAACGGGTGACATTGAAATATCGCGCGTCGTCTTTAACGCGCAGTTTAGAGGTAACCCGAGCCTCCGCCTTTGTCATGGGCGCGAGGTTTACGAGGTCCTGCAAAGAGAAAGGGAAGAATGGACCCGGGGATGGGGCAAGTCTGCCAGGAGACAGATCCTTGTGATCAGGTTAATTCCGCCTGAGATTTACGCCCCCTTTGCCGCTGTGCCAGCCATTGGCCAGAGGTGTAAACCACACTAATGTCTCTGT
>CM065714.1:142805647-142860647 GCA_033310375.1 Conus canariensis
CAGATCCCCACATCATGGTTGTACACACAAACACACATCACGCAAACACAAACAACATCTGAACTCTCACCTCATTTTGTAGTCAGAAATCTAGAGTTGACTATTACTATTATATATCCACACCGACTCCAACAGCCCCCATTCCCACCCCTCTCTCTTTGTTCATTCTCCCCCCCCCCCCCCCCCCCCCCCCCCCCCCCCCCATCCTGTCTCCTACAATGAACGCAAATTATTCCGTAAGCCCAAGCAAGTGAGTGAAGACAAAAATTTCATTGTGTATAAACAACCCTCGTCGGTGTACTACTTTCCACCACCTGTCTCTGAGGATTTATGTGGTGTGTGTGTGTGTGTGTGTGTGTGTGTGTGTGTGTGTGTGTGTGTGTGTGTGTGTGTGTGTGTGCGTGCGTGTACTTTATCTTCCTTGCCTATCACTCAAATGTACGCTAAGTGAACTGCTTATTGTAAGTAAGCACAATATGCCGCATTGTTGTTGAAGAGGTCATAATCTATGCTTCTTTCATCCGACTGCATCAAGGCCTTAAAATGGCCTAGGTCATCTGTTGTTATGGGGCTGTTGGAACATTTATTCATTTATTTCACATGCCATCTGTCTATCTATATCTGTGGTGTGTGTGTGTGTGTGTGTGTGTGTGTGTGTGTGTGTGTGTGTGTGTGTGTGTGGTGTGCGTGTGTACGTGTGTGTGTGTGTGTGTGTGTGTGCAACAAAATAGAAAAAAAAGGTTATGTATATATATATATATATATATATATATAATTTGTGTGTGTGTGTGTGCCGATCTATCTATCTATCTGTCTATCTATAGATAGACAGATAGAGAGATAGAGAGATGGATGTTAGCAGCAAAGTGTGGGTGGAGGTACTACTAGGTGGTTTCGCTGGTTAGTGGTTGAGCGTTTGGGGCACACATGGGTAATAAAAAAAAACAGGGGGGAGGGGAGGAGGGGATGGCGGTGGGGGAGGAGAGAGGCTTTGCCGAGCAGGGGGGGGGGGGGGGGGGGGGGGGGGGGGGGGGAATAGGAGAGTGTTTTAAGTAGCAGCTGTTGCACAGATATTCAACCACTTGAATCGGAATATTGACAATTTTCTGACGCGATATTTTTTTTAATCTGAAGCCTATGTGGTATTTTTTTTTTTTTTTTTTTTGGTTTGTTTTTCGTTGTTGTTGTTTTATTTTTGTTGGTCTGTTTTTAATGATATTTGAATTGTTGATACCTTTCTGTGTGAGTGGGTGTCAGATGGTGGGAAATTGTGAACTGTTCGAATAAAAGAACATTTTCATGGGACTGGGGGGTCGGTCGACGAGATATGAATTGTCGACAGTTTGAACTATTCTCAATATTCCATGGCCAAGAATTTCGTTTTCTTTGTAACTGATAAACTATAATATATATATATATATATATATATATATATATATATTTATTTTTAAAGTAAAAACATTGTGTATGGATCGAATCGAATCAAATCATGTTACTTTAACCCCTGCCGACCACAAAAGACATATCAGGGCTGAATATGTATAGATTGAGTGAATACCTACAACGTTGTAGCCTACCAATATGGAGCCGAGTGAGGGAATATCTACAATGTTGTATAGGGAGGCGATTGAGACAACGTATATATGGAGCCGAGTGAAAGAATATTTACAAGGTTGCGTAAAGATGAAGACGAGTTACATATTTGCCATTTCACACACACACACACACACCTTTCACTACACCATCATTCAAATATTCGAATTTGATTGTCACTGCCTTGTAATTGTGGGAAAATCCCTGCACGTCACATAAACAAAAGACAATGAAATGAAGATCCCGTGTCAACGAAAAGTACACCTTACTGATCGTAAACCTCACGTTAGTTGCTGCTAAACAGCCAGCCTACTAATACTGGTTAAACCTACAAGTAGCGACCGTTTTGATGGAAAAATGGCCTTAATGCTGTGTTCCTAAGCGTTCTAGAGACCACTCCATTTATCCCGCCGAGGCGGTTGTATACTACTAGTATTCATCGTTGTAAATTTACAACTCTTCTGGCGGTAGGTCTATCTGTCGAGAAACATTTACAAAAAAAATAATACATCGCCTCTTTCAAAAAAATGTCCAGATTGCACTTCCATTTTCTCTTCGGGCATCTTACACACAATACGGCTGTTCCAACGACAAGATTTAATTTACGACTTTTTTGTTGTTGTTGTTGCAAAAATGTATTGCGCATGTGCATCCATTTACTTTGGGGTTGAAAATAAATTGGTGACGTGTATGTACAGTTAGGGGTTTGGACAAGGTAACTAACTGGGTTAGGGTCAGGGTTGAGATTAAGTTAGGTTAGGGCGTGGGTCGGAGTTCGTTTTTATATAATCAGATTAGGATCAGGATTCATCAAGATTAGGCTGAGACTCAGCACTGGGGGAGTATTCAATTTCTCGGCGCATGTATTAATAATGTTGAGGGATGCAGGCAGAACAGCTGCTTTCCAGATGGGACCAAAAAAAAAAAAAAAAAAAATGGAGGTGCAAACTTGACTGGTTTGCCTGTCCTTAGGGGAATGATAGAACGTAGCCTTAAGGACCGGATTCAAAGGGTGGATGGATCTAGGAGTTGTTTGACCTTAGCAGAGGTCAGCTCTGTCCAGAGTTCAGCCACGTCGGTTTTCTCAACATACTTTTTGTTTCTTGCTTTTTTCTTTTCTTTTCTTTTCATTTTTTTTCTTTCTTTTTCTCTTTGTTTTAATGTTAATTTTGTTTCTTAACAGTCTGGAAAAAAAAGAAAAGAAAAAGAAATGACTAGCGTTCTCTGACACCGAATCCTTTTTCCGGTCAAAACGCCAGATTTTACGACCTTCCTTTGTTGAAAGAAATGGGGTCGTGTGTGTGTGTGTGTGTGTGTGTGTGTGTGCTCTTGACAAAGATAGTATTTTGGCGAGTTATTTTGCACACACGCACACATACCCTCACCCACGCATGCAAACATAAGATCCGACTTCACGCATGTGAATAATTCAGTTTGCTTCTTTAACAACAGACTGTGTACGTTGTGTTGTAGAATGGGTTGGTAATTTTCGCAGAGAGAGAGAGAGAGGGAGAGAGAGACACACACAGAGAGAGAGAGAGAGAGAGAGAGAGAGAGAGGAGAGAGAATGAGAGAGACATATAGAACTTCTTCGTTCCAACACAAGCGTGGTACATGCCGTTTCAGATGCAAATAGATTTATTTCAATAAAATTATCAAACATCACACTTTTTTTTAAAGACAATCTTTGCTGTCTGCAACCCTCGTCCCTTACACCCCAAATAAAAATCATTGATCATCATCATTATCATCATCATCATCATCATCATCGTCGTCATCGTCAATGCATTATTACATATAGCGTCTTTCACTTTGCTGTTCACATCAGTTCGTTCCACCGTCACTGGTGCTTGTTTTACCCAAATTTATGTCTAGAATTATCTTCCAGTACCGTGAACTGCGACCAAGGCAGTGCTTTTTTTTTTTGTACACATCCACACACACAGCAGCATTACCTTCACCACACTTAACCCCCCCCCCCCCCCCCCCTTTTTTTTTTTTTTCTTCTCACGACTCGTACATGTCAAATTACACCTGATCCATTCTCAATATTTCAAAAAAAAAAAAAAAAAAAAAAAAAAGCTCTTACACATGTTCCTTTCATTAAACAAACATACAAACAAAAGCACGCATCTCATTTTATACACGACATAAACCAAGAATGCAAACACTTGTGATATATATATAATCCTTGCTTCATGTTATTTCAATCACTTTTTTTTTTTTTGCCCCGAATTCAACACAGAACCAAGCTCGTAAGTAAACAATAAGATTTTAAAAAAAACAGAAAAGAAAAATTCAAGAAAATAAAACTACTGGGCATGAAGATAAACAAAGAAAGAAAGGAATAAATAAACAAGCAATCAATCACATGTTGTGCCACTGTGCCATTTCTTGTACGCTTAGTTTTTCTTTCTAGACTGCACGCCATTGACAACAAACGCTGTTGAAACTTCTCGACAGCAAGTTGTTCCACTGCTCAAAAGATGGCAGTCTCAATTCTTTTGTCAAAAAAAAAAAAGAAAACGAAAACAAAAGAAATGTACATGCCATAATGACAGCAAAAGAGAGAGAGAGAGAACAATTAAATGAGGATTTTCTTCTTTTTTTTTTATAAAAAGTGCATTCCAGGCTTCCCTCTCTTTTCAAGCTCGGTTAGGGTCCATCTTCCTTGTATGGCATGGTGCAGATTGAGGGAGAGGAAGGGAGGGAGGGAGAGCGGAGGGTTTGTTACAAATGATGCCATATCTCAGAGAAAGACTGGAAGAATGTCTGTCCTTTTAACAATCAGTGCACATTTAAAAACAAAAAGAAAAAAAAAATAACCTTGGCATTCATTTGAATCCAGATGCATCTATGTGGATTGTCTCTGGTTACACACACAAGCAAGCAAAACACACACACATACACCCATCCACAAGCCAGCAAAACACACACACACACACACACGCACACACACACCTGAATCTCACCTCCCATTACTTTTCAGTCATGGTGCTAATCCAGCGTTTGTCTACACCCCCCATGCTCACTCTTCTCAACAGTCCTCCCCCCCCCCTCCCCCCAAAGACCCTTCCCAAAATTTCTGCAATGAACACAAATTCTCCTTCAGTAAGCGCAAAGGAGCAGAGACAGACAGTGAGCGAACATAGAGAGAAAGAGTGAGAGAGACAGACAGACAGAGAATATAGCAAGTGAGCGAGTGTGCTTGATCACAAGTCCATGGCAAATGCAGATTATCTGTACATGATCAGTGGCAAAATCAGATTCAATATATACAGTTTTCAAAGAATAAGTGACCACCGCCCTTTCTCTGCAATATGATTGAAGTGAAACGTGTACCGTCACATGGATGCTGTTCACCAACAAAAACATGATTTCATTATCGACTCAAAGTTTATTCATTAATTATGGTTAACGTAGTAAAGTATAAACACAAAATGACAACAAACGGTTAGTTTGAAAATAAATCACAGACTCTGACACGCAAGCACCCCTTTTTGATTGGTTGGTGGTCCAGATATATCTGCACTGAAGGTATGAGGCATTTGGAACAAAACCTGTACTATAACCAATAACTTCACTGTGAAATACTCCTAGAACTTGCATCATTACATGAGAAAACAAAATCTGGATAACGATCAAAATAACACAACTAACAAAAAAAGATCGAAAATAAATGTGTTCCATCTGTTTGCCTTTGATCCTTATTTTCTGAGCTGTCATTCTTGCTATAAACTCTAGTATTTGATCTTTTCCCTCCCTCTCTCTTTTAATTCACAATTGCACAAGGTGGCCAAACCAAGAACGGCTTACACAATCTGAACCATGCTGTCCTCTAGTACTTTTGTTCGTGAGCAAGCCATGTATACATTAAAGCATAATAATAACACTGAATAAACTCTTGTGGTGAGGTGTGTTACAAAAGTGAACGTCTCAGTGGCCATTCTGTCACAGTCCACCGTCCACTCCAGACGATGAAGTCAGTCAGTAGTGGGTACAGCAAAGTAACACAGCCCTCTGTTCATGAGATCAGAGAACAGTCGGATTTCCACGCACGGCTGAGGTTCTGGAGAGGGCCACATTGTTCAGACAAAGACTTCTAGTGTGTCTTCTTTTTTGTTTAATGCAACTAGAACACAACTCCAGCGCCCCCATGGGGCCGATAGGTGATCAGAACGGTCAAGGGACAGCGGCAGCTCCCAGTCTCTGGCCGTACAGGGAGTAGGGAGAGTAGTACGGCCCCACTGCTGGCAACCCTTGGCCCGCAGGCGTTGGAGGCGGCACCGTCCCCAGGGGAGACTTATAGGGGTGATAGCGGTTGGCACTCAGCAGCGAACTGACAGGACTCAGGGATGTAGGGTAGGTCCTTCGGAGTGAATTGGGGCTCAGCGGGGAGCCCGGGTACGGCGTGTGGCACCCTGCTGCCGCTGCCGGCCGCGGCCAGACTGGGGTGAAGTCCGAACGCTCCGTAGGCCGCGAGGGAGGAGGTCTCCACACTGGAGGTGTGAGTCCTGAGGTGGGTCAAGAGCTCCTCCGAATTGGCGAAGCGCTTGCCGCAGTACTCGCTGCCAGACACCCAACTACACACGTAGCCCAGGCCTTGGTGAGCTGCCAGGGGGTACAGGGAGTGCAGGGACGACAACCCCGCCATGCTGGAGGTCAGCGAACTGGCGGAGGAGATAGAAGGAATGATTGGGAGGGAGGCTCCACCGAGACCAGCCAGCGCCCCACTGGTGAGGCTGGTCAGCGACTTTTCGTGGGCACACTGCGAACAGCCCGGGGCAGTGCAGGCACTGGAGAGGTGAGAGTTCTGCAAGGTCAGCTGACAGTTCGTGCAGTACGGATCCCGACAGACCGGAACCAAGGTGGTGGCTCCGGAGGGAGTCCGGATTCGGGCGTAAGCCACGTAAGGGGACAGCGCGGCGGTGCTGGCCCCCTTCAACGCCGCAGCCGACGACTGTGCAGCTGCTGCAGCAGCCACGGACAGAGAGCTGAGTCCAGAGTGTGCTGCCAGAGCGCTGTGGTAGCTCTGCATGGCAGGATCCAGCCCCGGCAGCAGAGACAGGTGGGGGTAGGCGGCGGCCAGGGGATGGGTGGAAGGCAGGCCGGGCAACAGGGAGGGGTGGGTGACGGAGGGTTTGGGCAGGGCCCCGAGAGAGCCGTGGTGCAGGAGAGAAGCGGAGGAGGAGGAGCTCTTCACACTGGGAGGCGAGGCGGAAGCGGAGTGCCGGGTCAGACCGGAAGACGCCGGGGGCGTGATGGTGTAGTCGTTGCTTTCCCGGGCACTGCCGCTCCGTGAGGTGCTTCTCTGACTGCTGGATCCCGTCACACTCACTGGGCGGTTGTTGCTGGTGCTGGTGCCGTTGTTGTTGTTGCTGTTGCTGCTAGTGTTGTTACTGCTGCTTGCGCTACTGTTGAGGATGTTGTGGGAGGAAGAGGAGCTCGATGTCGACGAAGAGGCTGTGGACAGAGAGTGGCTGCTGGTCATCTCCCCAGAACCCTTGGAGCTGCTGGTGTTACCACTGTCACTAGCCTTGTCGGCACCGATGGGCACCAGGGAGGAATGTCCTTGGGGGGATAGTCCGGAAGCCAGGCTTGGAGTCCCTCCCAGAGTCTCCGCTGGAGCCTTTGCTGCCGTGGGAGGAGGGTCTCTTCTCCTGGTGCTCGGCCTTGTCGGCAGCCTCCTTGTCCTTCTTGTCCAGAGGGGGATGATGGGCTTGGAGGGGGTGGGGTCTTTGCCGATGCTGCTGCACGTCTGCGCCAACAGGGCCAGGGGCTTTTCTTGGCGTCCAGCTGAAACACAGTCCATGGGAAACCCTGGGTTAGTTCCTTCTGATGGCAGCACATGTGTCGGAAGCAAAAAAGAACATACGCTTCCTTCTCTGTTTACTGTCTAATTTCATCATGTAGTGATCAGGGCATTTGTAAAATAACGTTCAATTACTTGACTCAAGACGTATGTGAATGCAGGACAAATCATTTCAATATCGTTAACACGGTGCGCGCGCGCGCGCGCGCGTGTGTGTGTGTGTGTGTGTGTGTGTGTACTAAGAGGGACTAAGAGAGGGAGGGAGGGATGGAGAGAGAGGGGAAAGAGAAAGAGACAGAGAGTGGGAAGGAGAGGGAGAGAGAGAGAGAGATGGAGGGAGGAGATAAGGAGGGAAGAGACAGATAAACAGAAGGGGACCGAGAGAGAAGAAGAGAAGTGGAGGAGGAGGAGGAGGAAGCAGGGAGAGAGAGAGAGAGAGAGAGAGAGAGAGAGAGAGAGAGAGAGAGAGAGAGAGAGAGACTGAGAGACAGACAGAGAAAATATCACTGCTCTTCGTGCACTTTAACACACACACACACACACACACACACACACACACACACATACACACACACACAAACGCCTAGCCCCCCGCTGAGAAGGAATCTGATCTATAAAATCCACAAATGGGCCCGAAATGGTAATATGGGGACAATACAGGAATATTAATCACCGCAAGGCAGCCCCTGCAGTCGCCCTGAGGGTAAATCAACATGTCAAAATGGCACACTGGCACAACGCCTTGTCGGGAGGCGATGGGGGTCAGGAGGCTAACACCACACACACACACACCACACCAGACACGCACATACACACACATGCACGCACACACACACGCGCATATACACACATTCAATCCGTCCCCCCCTGGGAAACACCACTGTGAGACCGGCGCTTCAAGCTTTACAGGGCGAACACACAAAGACGCATGTTTTCTTTCTCCTTGTTTCTTCTTTTTTTTTTTTCAATGAATACTATGAAGGCCATTTATCAAAACATTCCTCTAAAAATAGTTCGTTATGTGCTTTTGACCTGACTACCCTAAACTGATCTCTATTTTTTTTTCTTTAGTCGTTATTACGGTTTTTTGGTGGTGGTGGCTTTTTTTTTTTTAACCGTTCCACCGAGGATTTCATTAACATTATTTTGTGTGTGTGTGATCTGCCTACCCTAGAACCGATTTTTTTTTTCAGTTTAACTTCTTAATTTGGCTTTTTTCCCCTTCCGTTTCAACTTCCCATTGAGGATAAAATTATTCTTATTTATCTAAATGTATGCCTTTTTCTCTCTTCTTCTACGCATAAATGTGTGTGTGTTGTGTGTGTGTGTGTGTGTGTGTGTGTGTGTGTGTGTGTGTTTGAGAGAGAGAGAGAGAGAGAGAGAGAGAGAGAGAGAGAGAGAGTGTGTGTGTGTGTGTGTGTGGGTGTGCGCGCGCGCGCGTGAATCCGCTCACGTGCGTGTGTGTTTGTAAAGGTGGGGGAGAGTTGGATAGGACTTTTTCCACTAGGAGAGTGGAGGTCGTAGGTTACAAGACAAGGTTGGTGCCTCAAGTGCATTTCACTTGGACCTTCCTTCACATTTCCTTCAAGCATGGAAATGCAGTGGGAAAAGCCAAGCGATTAATGATCGTTTCCACTCTTCCCTCTGTTACGTTGTTTCTTCCCTCCCTTTTCCTTTCTCCCAATTTTTGTTCAGGACTGTGGCATCATCTCACAAATTTCTCTGATTTTGCAATCATTGTGGCATTTGGTAGTACATGGCCCCTTTGCAATGGGCTACCTGGGCTATTTCTAAAACGACATGAAATAAACTGTAGTTGTCGTTATCAACTAAAAATTTTCATAGATGAATTACGCACTTTGAAACTTTCTAACAATTCTGTAATGCTACTTTCAGATTTTTTTCTCCCAAGAAAAAAGAGAGAGAGTGGTGTGTGTGTGTGTGGTGTGTGTGTGTGTTGAGGGGGGGGGGGGTAGGGTTCTTCCTTCATCTTAGGACTAATAATACAGCTCTGTCCAAACTCTCTCTCTCTCTCTCTCTCTCTCTCTCTCTCCCCCTCTAAGATTTTGATGCAACTGCAAAAAGCTGGTAGCTCTTCCATTACTTAACTCGGTTCTTTTTTTAAAATTATTATTAATGCCTCTAGTACCTCCGAAAAGGAGGAACTCCACAGACGCAGCAGCAGCAACACACAAACACCACGCCCATCCCACCGAAGGCCTACACACCCCCCCCCCCCCCCCCCCCCCCCCGATCCAGCTGTCTGTCAAACGGCCCTAACATGGCCCTGGGCCAAGGAACAACAACAGTTCTCTGCATGCATTCCCCCCCCCCCCCCCCCCCCCCCCCCCCCCCCCCAGCACAGCGCTGTTGACTCCCAACACATCGCTCCGTCATGATAGTTATGACACGCCACTGCGGGCAACCGACAAGCACTTGAGAAAAAAAAATGGCCGCCAAAAAAAAACAAACCAGCCCCCCCCCCCCCCCCCCCCCCGCAACATTCCAATCGTTCAAGAGGAGAGTGCTGGTCGGAAAAGAAGTTGTGGGCAAGGGGGTAAGGGTGGTGGGGGGTGGGTGTTAACAAAACCGCTGGAAGCCAGACAAACGCTACTCAAACAGAAAAGGGAAGTGGTGGTGAAGAGGTGGCGGAAGGGTGGGGGCAGGGGGGTGGGGGGTGGGGTGGGGATGGCGGAGGAAGGGGGGGAAGGGGGGGGGGGGCGCCCCAACAAGGGAGCCGGGGCGGTTTCAGACCAAACAAAGCTAATCACTCCTCGCTAATTCCAGGCATTTGCAGCCTGCTCCATCGCGGCGGCATCGACCTACATTGATTTTCTGTCGCGTTGAACGTGCAACGATTGCCAGCGGCGTTTGTGTGTGGTGGCAAGCGTGGCTGAGCGCTCTCCCGTGTGTCGATAGCTCCCCCCTCCCCCTTCTCCCATCCCCCCCCCCCCCCCCCCCCCCCACCCCACCGCGGCTGGCTGCGGGCATACGATCTCGGCTCGAAGCTCTCCCGTCAGTTTCCAGTGCACGGACGACACGAGCCGCCCGTCTGTCTGCCACGGGAGTGTGGTCGACCGCCACACAAGCACAGGCACATGACAGAAATGTGTTGGAAAGGAACAAACGGTGGCGTTGGTGGCTGGGCCGAGTGTGGTGGAGGGGGAAAGAAAGGTTGGGGGGGAGGAGGGGGGGGGGGGCTGGAGAGACGGAAAGGGTGGGCTGGGGTGGAGGTGAACATCGAGGCAAGAGGAGGTCGCCAAGTGTGCTGTCAAATTTTTCAAGTGACCATGGGCGGTCTTCCGAGCTGCCCGTGCTGGTGGCGATTCCGTGCATACGCCTTGAACCCCCGAAGTATGGTGGACAGCGAGTTTCTGGCGGTGACAGCTAATTCCATTGTTCAATGTCATGCAAAAGTCAAGGATGTGTGAGAAAGACGTTTCAAGTACGTTACGCCTCTTTCGATGCTGGTTATATCTGAAGTTAGAAACTCCTCTCTCTCTCTCTCTCTCTCTCTCCACACACACACACACACCACGCACGCACGCGCGCGCACACACACATACACACAATTGGGGCCCTTATGGAATGAGAAACGAGAAAAGGTTAACACAATTTGTACAATCTGAGTACCCATGCTTATAATAAAACATAAGGACTCAAACATGAAAACGGGGAACGCAGACAAAATAACCAGAGAAATACATTCTAAATCGTGAAAAAAATCAAGTGACGTTCCGAAAACAATAACACAAACACTATTACAAAGAGTAAACATACCATGTAGCTAAAACACGTTGTCAAACAAACTGAATAATACAGGTAACAAAAATTAGTGATATTTCAACAACAAGCACGCACGCGCGCCCCACACACACACACCAAGTTTCAATGCGAACACTTCATTGGCAGCCCAACCAACCACACACACCGATTTCACGTCTCCAGACAGAAAAAATTCTCGGGTTAATTCCCACTTTAGAAGCCCCCTTTCTTTTGTGTCGACGTCACTGATTGGCGCCCTCAAGAACACAATGGCTTTGTCTTCGTGAGAGCGCGAATCAATGACACACACACACACACACACACACACACACACACACACACAGAGGGGCGGGGAAGGGGGCTTCTAAACTAGGACTTTAGTCAAACCTGCTCTCAAAATTCAAGTCCTCTAAGAGACAGTTCTGAATTGTTGTTAGCTGTATGAACTAGGCAAGTATGGTTTGACTGAAAAAAAAAATTTTTTTTTCAAGGAGGTTCCCCGTGATGTAGTGGTGTACAGTGAAACCTCTCTTACACACTGGTTTATCCCGACGAGTCTTAAAACAAATACACGTCTACATAAGAATTTCTGAATACATTAGAATTTCTGAATATATCAAGTGAATATCCCTTCGCAAGTTATGCATCAGGCATGTCGCAGAACACGTGACTCGAATGATCCACCGTGTGGCCACGGCTGCTACACGACGACGATGTTATTCCTTTAAAAAAAAAATTTTAAAAATGGACTAGTAAAATGAAAATCAAAACCTGAAAAACGAGGGAGGGCGAGACCAACACACACGCTGACACCTACCAACCAACAGAGAGAGAGAGAGAGAGAGAGAGAGAGAGAGAGAGGGAGAAAGAAGAAAAGAGAAGAGAAGAGAGAGAACAATTTTCAAGAAGTAGGAATTTCTCAAGTGTACCCCACAAAAATATAGACCTGTAGAAGGTGTTAATACACTGCAATTAATGGACTGAAATGTTAACTAAAATACCGAAGGTGTCCATTCTTTCGCTGATTAACTGTAAAAGAAAATATGTCCGAACTGAACAGACTGAGAAACTTCAAGTGGACGTGGAGAGGAGAGAGAGAGAGAGAGAGAGAGAGGGGGGGGGGCACAAAAGCTATCAAGAAACTGAAAAACTAGAAGCAAAACAAGATCCAAAGAGAACAAGTTTAACCGTATCCACTTTGAATTGAAAACAAACACACCTGCAAACAAAAATCATGATCCAATTTTCCTCGTCATGCTTTCCCCTCTGCGTTCTCGCTTGTATATTGCGGTTACTGACAAGCTGAACAGCAAACGTGTTTCAACTGTCGTGGAAACACCATCGACGAAGAGTCAACGACCGCCTTACTAGTTAAAAAAAAAAAGAAGAAAAAAAACCCTCATAAAACACCTCCCACAACTGACAAATTCCGTCCTAAGACTAAGAACCACTGAACGATCCTCTAATTCCGGCGAATCAAACTGTTCTTTGCTGCCGTCCTTCCATGTTTAGGCTGCAAAACTGCGTTCTAAACACACACACACACACACACACACACACACACACAACACACAAACTGGTATTGGTTTCGTTTCATAGTTCTGCAAGTCTCCTTAAGAATAAACGCGATAGTTTGATTAATTCGCTTCTTCTCCAAACCATTGCTCAAGTCCCTGAACTTACTACAAAATAAGTTCTCAACAATATCCTTCGACAAAATGTTCGGTTTTTTTTTCCCCTCTCATATGCCTGGAGTTCGCTTTCTAAAATGGTGAAACTAGCGATGGAGCGATTTCTCTGCTGAGATTAATTAGCATATACTGAGAGTGAAACTAGAAAACGGGGTATTTCGGTACAACACCCACACCCTCTCTCTCTCTCTCTCTCTCTCTCTCTCTCTCTCTCACACACACACACACACACAGAGCAAAGGTACTGGCAACGACGATGCAAATGAAAAACGTGAAATGTGACAAGAGAATTGAGGCACGAGTGACATTTTACAACTGAAAACAAACATTTCCTTGTAACCGGTTATCTCACATCATCCACAAAACCGAGTACAACGCTGGACAAAAGTTTGGGCAATTTTTTTTCGCCCTAAAAACACTCAAAACACTTCAACACCAATCCAAGAAAAACAACAACAAAAAAAACAAGATGTCAAAATATTAGCTTTTTAAAAAAAAAAGCAACTCCCGTTTCTCAGAGAGAGAGAGAGAGAGAGAGAGAAAAAGACGAGGTTGGTACGGCGCACACGTTCAGGGCAAGCCACAGGCCCGAGTGTGGGCTGTCACGGGCTCTAAAAGGGGTTTTCTGCTGCAAGCACGCTATCGACCATTTTCCTGTGAGCTAGGGCGCAGCGCTTCGCGTCACTGTCACCCCCATTCTAACATTTCTCCACATTTTTTTCCCCATTTTGATTTTCTTCCCTCTTTTCTATACAAGTTGTAACCCATGGTTTCACACACTAAAGAGCACAACTGGAAAAACACGCAATTTTCAAGCATAGAATGATATACATACCGTGGTAGGCAGGGTTGGAGATAATCCGGATGAAGATACTGTGAAACTCCTGAAGTTAACATCTTGTGGCCGTACAAGTCCGTACCGCCACGCACTTTACTGTACTCCTCAATGGTTCCTGGTAAAGGTGTCAACAACAGAAAAGAACACCAACGTCTGACTGACTTGACGACGGGGTGGTTTACTCCATGTAAATATATACGTCGCCGATAAACCGTGGTACGAGAGACAAGTGTGACAAGCAGGCGCTGTGACGACTGTCCGGACAGACACTGAACGGGCTGTAGATCCTGGCAGAGGCGGGTGCAAACTCAAAGCCGGATGCTTGTTCGTCCCCAAGAAAAACAGCAACTCCACGGTGCCACGGACCACTCTGACAGGCAGCAGAGCAAGGAGCGCTATGAACAGCACACGCTGATCACACCAAAAGTGATGTAGTCAAAGAAAGCACGCCTCGAGCGGAAAGCCCTCTCAGCCAACGGCACGCCAGCTCGGCCTGTCAATCACAGTGCGCGCGGACCGAGTGCCGGGCAAGTTTTATTGAAACATGCCGCCCGACTAGACAACACACACCGCGAGCCCGACAACACTTGTGAATTACTCCAACATGAAACGCAAGCACCGCTTGCCAATGAAATCGTAAATAAGAGCTCATCGCTGGTTTTCATTGGCTGAGCGCCCGGGAAGGTGTGATGTCGACGCAGGCCCGTGACGTTGACTGGCATATGCCTGTCACAGCCTCGACCAATCAGCTTGCAGTATGGTGATGAGGTTGGCAGGCTGCCAAGTGACACTTCGTGAACCGCGCTATCAGTCATTTTGACGACTCTTCCGTCAATCACGGGTGATTTATGTCGTGGCGTGCCGTTAATGTACACTTTGTAAATGGGCAAAGAGATGAAAGGTGCGCTCAAGCAAGCGATACGTGGGAGCTGGGGCAGGTCTGACTCTTGTCTGCTGTCATGGGGATTTTGCCTCTCTCTCCCTCTCTCTCTCTCTCTCTCTCTCTCTCTCTCTCTCTCTCAGGCTTGTTTTTCCCCCGGCCTCAGTCTTCTTCAGTCTTGGTGCGTAAAGAAAAAAAAAAGTTTGATTCAGTTCGCAAAAATGACAGACAACATGTACTGTCCTTTAACAAAGCATTATTCTGAGCTGTTGAAGACAGGGTATGTATTACACATAGTCGAATATTCAAACACCACCTTACAGTCTCAGAAGAAAGGGTGTGTTGGGAAGTGAGGGGTTGAATCCCCACGGGAGCTCTCCTCCTCTCCAGCACAGACGGGGCGGGGGGGGGGGGGGGGGGGGGGGCGAAAGAAAGAAGGGTAGGGCACATGGGACACATGGAGCCGTATTGTCCGCACAATGTGTTCAGTTCAGGCCTACACGATGGTGGACGCGTCGGAATGCTGTTGACGCTAATAGCACACAAAAGAGGCGCGGTGAGGGATCAAAGTCCCGCGCAGTATTATTGCAAACCTTATCAATCACACAGGCACGAGTGAGGGGAGGGGGGGGGAAGGGGTAGTGTTTGAAAACAGATTGAGACGGCCGTGTTGTACAGACGGACATGGCGGGTTTGACAGATTGGACAATTACGGTCAGACTTCAAAGCGCGGTCTTATCAGGGGCCTCCTCCACGGGGTTGAAACCTGAGCCCGGGCCGGCCCTGACAAGAGGGGGGGTGCTGTTCAAAGGGCCCAACACCCCCTGTTTCCCACATGCCAACAACAGGGGCTGAGCAAACTCAAGCCAGCCGCCGCGTCTCGGCTGGAAGGCTACTGGCCTGACCGATCGCTAAAGCTACCCAGATTGGATCTGCTTTCCTCCCTTATCCCACACACAACTCCTCAGCTGGGCCACTCCTTTTAGTTGTACCCCCACCGGCCCTCTTCAGTTGTCATTTTCTGCGTGAGGATGCGCGCGCGCACACGCAAACACATACGCGCACGCGTACATACGCACGTACGCGCGTGCGCGCGCGCGCACACACACACACACACTCAATCTTAAAACACAAAACACAGATACACTTGCAAATAACCCAGTATCCACCATGTGTGTGCGTGTGTGTGTGTGTGTGAACTCAGCTGCCGGAATCTAGAACCAAACCCCATTCCCACCCAATTCCTGATCCTGCTTCCATTTCTCTCTCTCTCTCTCTCTCTCTCTCTCTCTCTCTCCTCTGTCGGTCTGTCTGTTTGTTGTCTGTCAGTACGTTTGTCTGCCCCCCCCCCCCCCCCCCCCCCCCCCCACACTCCGTGGTTGATACTGCCGCTGTTGTTGGTGAGAGACAGTTACAGAGAGAGAAACACAGAGAGAGAGAGACAGAAAGAGAAGAAACAAAACACACACACGCACACGCACATGTACACACGCAAACGCGCGCGCGCGCACACACACACACACACACACACACATGTATATATATATATAATATATATATATATATATGTATACGCATGCACACACACGTATGCCAGCCAGCACAGGATCTAGACTACCCCTCTCAATTCTGAACCGACGATGACGATCTTGCCGCGCTCTGCATACCTCTCACAAATGGAGAAAGCAAACCCACTGAGCCATCGCGGGTACATACGTTTCTTTCATCGCGTGCTGTTGCTGTCAATCACTCCCAAGGAGCAGAGCGTCTCTGTAGCGTGGGGGCGGTCCGATGGGCGGAGTTTTTCCCAAATTGGTTTCAGAGCGCGCCGGTGCTGATGTGTGTGTGTCTGTGTGTGTGTGTGTGTGTGTGTGTGTACACGTATGTGTGTGTGTGAGAGAGAGAGAGGAGAGAGAGAGAGAGAGGAGTGTGTGTGAGAGCGCGCGCTCTTGCGCCTCTCTACGCTCCTCTCTTTCTTCAAGAGGGCAGCTCGCGACAAGGGAAATAACTGGTGTACATAATCATCACTTGCCTGTCAGTCTTCCTGTCCGTCATCTCAAGAAATATAAATACTACGTTTCCTTCCATTTTCGCTTTGTGCTTTTGTGAGCGAGTTCACGAATTCCATTTTAAGGCCCAGTTTCGTATTTGTTAAAGGCGAATTGCTTGTTTTATCTAGGAAAAATGGTTTGTTACATTCATCGTCATTCAACCAGCCTTCCCGCCTGTATTACTCTTTTCTACTCCGTCCTCACCCCTCCTCTCTCCTAACTCTCCATAGGCGACCCCCCCCCCCCCCTCCCTCCACACTCGGCCATTTGTCTTAAAACAAATATCGCTTTTCCTTATTGAGAAATGCTTACAGAGTACTTATCACAGAGAGAGAGAGAGGAGAGAGAGAGGAGAGAGAGAGAGAGGAGGGGGGTGAAGACAGATATAGTGTGTATATGTGTGTGTGTGTGTGTGTGTGTGTGTGTGTTGTGTGTGTGTGTGTGTGTGTGTGTGTGCTTTGATATAGGGCTGCAATTATGTTTTCTCGAATGTATACACCCACAAACATGCACGGACGAGAGAGAGAGAGAGAGAGAGAGAGAGGATGCTTAGATTCATCACAACACACACACACACACACACACACACACACACACACACACACACACACACAGGGAGAGAGAGAGTGTGTCAACAGTAGTCAGTCGCTTTCACGTATTTCCTTATTCACTTATTGTGCTGACTTTCGGTTGTTTCCTTCTTTTTTTAATTTTTTTTCTTTTTTTTTCCTTTTTTTTTTTATACGTAGTGTGTAGGCCTTATAATGTTCGAACAAATCAATATTGAATGTAACTAACCTCAGCTTGTCTCTCTTGTCTTCAATATTGTCGGCAAATCTAACGGTTTCTCAACATGGGTTACAGGGGTGCGGTTGAATCGTTTGCATACCTCGTCAGTCTCTTGTATTGGCAAGCAGATTGTTGGCGGGTTAAAAGGCAAGTACATTACAGTCCCATTTCAATAGGCGAACATTTATCAGATGTCCTTTTCAATAGTCAAACACATCCCTGGCTTAAGTTAAAATATTTAATTAGAAAAATATTGCCGTTATTTCACACATTAACTAATTTCTATCTTACAAATCAGTAAGACATCTGCAGTGCGTTCTCCTTTTTTTTTTTCTTTGTCTTTTTAACTGATTTTTCCCCATTCTGTTTCTTCACTAGAAAATGAAACTGACTTTGCTCTCTTTTTTTCTTCATTCAATACGTTTGTTTCTTTCATGCAGGCTGCATGGAATAATTGTTATGTTATGAGTTAAAGTGACACAATTTGTTACTGCAGCCGTTAAACATAGCATAATTGTCATGTTATGAGTTAAAGTGACGCAATTTGTTACTTTAAACATAGCATAACTGTCATGTTATGAGTTAAAGTGACACAGTTTCTTACTGCAGCCATTAAGTTAATCAGTTGTGCTATGTAATTTTGTAGAGCACTTTATACGCTTTAATTTGTTGCTGCTCTTATGGTATTTTGTACGAATGGTATGTCACAGTGATTAAAGATTTGTTTGAACCAAACATGTCACAGGTCCATGTCAACAGACAGGCACATCACAGTTCCACTTCAACAGTCAAACACATTACGTCTATCAATTGGCAAACACATCATCTAGGTTCATGTCAAAAGTTGAAGACCTGATCATCATAAGTCCACGCGAACAGGTAACAAATCATCATTATAAGTCCACGTAAACAGGTAAGCAAATCATCGTGGTAAGTCCATGTAAATAGGTCAATGCATCATCATCAAAAGTCAATGTCAACGAGTAAACATACCATCGTCAAAGGACCTTGTCAACAGATAAACACATCATCACAAGGGTCTACTGGTCAACTTCTATGGACAAATACACCAAAGAACTAGCATGCCAAAAGACGCATGGTCAAATAAACATTACTTTATATACACACCAAAAGGCAAATGTCAAAAGTATCAAGCTTACACATCAAGAGGCAAATGTCAAAAGGTAAAAAGACACATATCGAAAGATCTAAATATTAAAAAAAAAAAACAAACAAACAAACATTTAAATGTCAAAAAACGTACACATTAAAAGAAAATAGTCGAAGGCGTACTCTGAAAACCTAACTGTCAAACTGTTAAGATACACTCATCAAAAGACAACATAGAAATTGCAAATTTGAACAAGATGTCAAAGGTATATTTATCAAAAGATAAATATCAAAAGTATTAAAAGTTGTACACATCAAAAGACAGATGTAAAAGATGTATACATCACCAACGTAAAACATCAAAAGAAAAAACGTCAGGAGATATACATATCACAGACAAAAGGTCCAAGCGCGGGCATGTCAGAAAATAAACGTAAAAGAAATGCATCAAAAGACAAATGTCAAAATACATGCAGTCAAAAGATACACAAACAGACCAATAGATAAATGTCAAAAGGTATACACACCAAAATACAAGCATCACAACACAAACGTATTAACGAGATGAACACATTGAAAGAACTGTGAAAAGACAAACTTAAAGACATATGTCAAAACGAGGAGCAACACAACAAAGTCCAGATACCCAAATGAAAAACTGTGTCCTTGAGGAAGCACGTCGATCTGAACTGGTCAGCAGCATGTCTACACACTCAAGGACAACGCCAAACACATCAAGTCAAAAGAGAAACACATCAACTTGTTATCACAAGTTACACACGTCGAAGTTATTCAGCCAAGCCAGCGAACATTAGAAGACAAAAGTCAAAAGAGAAACGCGTTAAAACATTCGATGTCCATCACATCCAAAAGTCACGAACTACGCGTACACCAATGATGTATAAGTTAACGTTATAGAGTCCATCTGACAAGAACCTGACACTTCTCAGCCATTCTTCACTGACGTCACAGCGTGTGGATAGGTATACATCACTTCGATGTGACTGGCGTTGAAAGATGCAAGGTCGCCGCCCGCTGTAGAACACGGCAGATAGTAATGATAATAATAATGATGATGATGATAATAATAATAATGATAATAATGATAATAATAATGATGATGATGATAATGATAATAATAATAATAATGATTATGATTATTTATGGTGCTTAATCTTACATCATAAGCCAGATGTATGTTTACCAAATGTACCATAGTTTATGGGGTTGATAGATGCTAACAGTCCAAGACCCGAGCCAAAGTTTTCTGAAAGCGATGGCGCTATTCATCTTCTCGTTAGCCGGCGACTCATGGACATAGGCCAGGGAAATTCAAAACAATGGAGGCAATAAAAATTATGCTCCAGAAGAGAACACGGCATGGTTCTATAAGCGACCGATAAGGGGGGGGGGGGGGGGGGGTGGCTTGCTTACAAAAAAATAAACAAATGAAGTCTCTCTGGCATGTTGTCCCTCCTACCCTCGCTGGGAACCCCCCCCCCCCCAGGTCCCCCCGTTGGAACCTCTCCCCCCCCCCCCCCCTTCCCCACCGCCTCATGTAGCAGACACTTAGTCTCGTTGAACAGTCGAGCTGACAGACTGACCGGCGTGTCAGCCCGCCGCCTGTTCCACTTTAACGCAACACCAATAATTCATTTATTTGAAAGTGACATCATTATTGTTACTCACATTCAGCTGTTAAAGAACACTCACTTCATGATAGGTCACCCCATTAGGGGAAAACACACACAACACACACACACACACACACACACACACACACACACACACACACACACACACACCAACTTTGGATGTACCTAAGGATTAGCGCCTCTGTGTGAAAGAGAGAGAGAGAGAGAGAGAGAGAGAGAGAGAGAAGTAGGGGCCGTGTAGGTCTGCAGAATACACTTTAAAATGGATGTATTGCGCACGCAAACACACACACACACAACACACACACACACCACACACACACACACACACACACACACCCACCACCACCACCACCAGCACGACGACGACCACCACCACCACCACACCACCAGCACGACGACGACCACCACCACAACCACACATGTCACACGTGTCATACAAACTACCACAAACATATAGGCTACACATACACGACAGTTACAGTGGCAAAGCACGCGCGCGCACGCACACATAGCCTACGCGCGCGTGCGTTGTCCTAGTAGTCTGTACAACGTGATTAGGTGAGTGCTTTGGCGATAAGTCTCTCTTACCTTCATTTTACCAGTACAGTTTATTTGCTGACGTTTCCTTCGTTAAACTGATGGGTAAATATTGTCAACGTTTTATTTAAAAAGTTATTTTACATTATATCAGTCTCCAGCTTCCGTAGAAAAAGAGCATAAAAAATATAATAATATTATGGCAGCGAAATTACCACGGGTTCGGTAGTGTAGTGGTTATCACGCTCGCCTCACACGCGAGAGGTCCTGGGTTCGACCCCCAGCCGAACCATTCGGTGTCTTTTTTTTTTTCTCAAAATATTATTCATATTTTTTCCCCCTCTTTTCATTCCTTGTATTATTTTCAGCTGTTTATTCCATTTGAGCTTCTATGCCGCTTCACGTACAAGCTGTATTACGGTTAATTCCTCACTTTTATTAACGCTTGTTCACTTAAAAATCGGTTTTAGACGGGGAAAAGGGAACAGTGTGCGTGCGTGCGTGCATTTGCGTGCGTGCGCGCCCGCGCGTGTGTGTGCGTGCGTGCGTGTGTGCGCGTGTGCGTGCATGCGTGCGTGCGTGCGTGCGTGCGTGTGTGTGTGTGTGTGTGTGTGTGTGTGTGTGTGTGTGTGTGTGATTCATTTAACGTCTTTCCACTAATCGTGATATTAGACGGAAAAAAAAAAAAAAGGAGTGTGTGAGAGAGTAAGACTAGTGCATGGCTGAAAGTTATAGAGTTCCAAGTATGCATGTATGTATGTGCGAATGTGTGTACACATATGGGTGCTTAGGCAGTTATTTAGTTTATATCTGATTAAGGAAATAAGTATAACTACACTTTTAGAAATAATAAACAAAACAGAAAAAAAAACATATATATAACAACAACAAAATCGGTAACCCCCCCCCCCCCCCCCCCCCCCCCCCCACACACACACACACACACACACCACCCACCCCTACCTTTCCCTCCCTCTCTATCCCCTCCCATCCCTCCCTCCCCCTCCATCACTTTTATGATGTTTAAAAAAACAAAAATCAGATACTGTAATGACCAGCTGGACTGATCTTTAAACTTACAAAAGGCCTTACGAAAGGCCTCGGAGCAGGCAATACAAATATATCTGCCTTCAAAAGAGATTGCGATGGTTCCCTTATGCAGCTAGTGAAGAGTTTTCATATCTGTAACATATTTTCTTAATTTCATGTTCCCAGTTTCTCCATCTTCAAATTACCCCCCCCCCCCCCCCCCCCCCCCCCCCCCCCCCCCCCCCCCCCTCCTTAAGTCCAAATCTTTGCCAAGTCATTACTATGAAGATAGTTCAGTTGTTGGCCTGCGCTTGTTTTTCCCCCCACTATTAGATTGTTCGTCTGTGTATTTGTCTGACTTTATTCAAGTTTAAAAGGCTGTGCCAGTCTTGAATAAAAGTTACTCTGTGTTGGGTTTTCTTATGGGAGCAAAAAATACCCAACTTGTTTACTGTAAAACTGGAATAAGTATTTTCAAGTTCTTACATGAAAGAATATGATTAGGAGATATTTTGTTTCCACAAATACAAACCACTTTTTTTTTTTTTTTACATATTTTGTTTTGAAAACATAAATTGTGTGTGTGTGTGTGTGTGTGTGTGTGTGTGTGTGTGTGTGTGTGTGTGTGTGTGTGTGTGTGTGTGGTAACTTGTATCTTGTAGTACGCTATGTGTATATATATACACATAATATTCACATATACACATAATATTCAATCAGGCCTGTATTATGTTAGTTGTACAACTGGGGAAAAATTAGTACAATGCTAAGATCAGTGCAGTTTGAGCTTGCCTTTACTTGTGTCCCTGTGTGTGTGTGTGTGTGTGTGTGTGTGTGTGTGTGTGTGTGTGTGTGTGTGTGTGGTGCGTGCGTGCGTGCGTGTGTGTGTGTGTGCGTGCGTGCGTGCGTGCGTGCGTGTGTGTGTGTTCGACTTCTTGAACAATGAGCGGATAACCTACCACACCTTGTATTTCAGGGTGTTGCTGGTCTCATTTTCATCAGTTTTCTTCACGAATTTAGTCTCGTTGAACAGTTGAGCAGACGTCTGTACATAACGTATCTTCATTCTCATGACAGTGTTTGTGAAGGGGGTGTTTTTATTGTTTGCTTGTTTTCCTTTCTGCTGGCTTCGTTCAGTTCACATCTTACCCAGTTCAGGCATTCTCCAATTCTTTTGTTGGCAACTTCGCGAACGGGACTGCAAGGCAAGCACCCGGTGAAATAACTTATTTTATGGTGAGTAGCGGAGCCCGGTTAGCTCAGTCGGTAGAGCATCAGACTTTTAATCTGAGGGTCAAGGGTTCGAGTCCCTTATTGGGCGCTCCAATTTTTTTTTTTTCTTTTGGTTTTAAATGTATAGATTTGTTTACAGAAGGGGTTAGTTACCGCCAAGGACATAGACAAACAAGGCACAGCACAAGACACAATGCATTTTGACCTCTTGGGTCTTCTTCAGGCAAAAACAAGTAACATAAACGGAGAACGAGAAAAATCTGTTCATGTTGGAGCAAATGGCAGATAAATGGTTTTCTCGTTCTCCGTTTATGTTACTTGTTTTTGCCTGAAGAAGACCCAAGAGGTCGAAATGCATTGTGTCTTGTCTGTACCTTGTTTGTCTATGTCCTTGGCGGTAACTAATCCCTTCTCTTTCTAAATTTTGCTTCGTTTTCCGCCCTCAGTCACTCCGTTTTGAAACATTGATTTGTTTTACAAAGGCGTAAAACAGAGCAAACCATTCCGAGTCAGGCTTGTTTGAATTATTATTATTGTAATTCTTCTTGTCCCTCTGTATTATTATTAATTATGCATTCATTTATTTATTCGTTTACTTGTTTATTTTTGTAAAAATATGACATATGTGCATATTTGCGACTGTTCTCTGCTTCTCTCATCAATATTAATGTTTCCCCCATGTAACGGTTTTCGGACAAAGGGAAAATTATAGAAAAGCAGGAAAGAATTAATCAATAAACAAAAAATACGATGAAATAAGATGGTTCTCAATAACATCTTTCAAAAAAAAAAAAAAAATTTGGAACGCCCAATAAGGGACTCGAACCCTTGACCCTCAGATTAAAAGTCTGATGCTCTACCGACTGAGCTAACCGGGCTCCGATGTGAAATGGATATTTAATTTTATATATACTTATTAAATTTAGAAATTGTTCATTGATTTCGGACGAACAACGGAATCTTTTCATTTTGAATTGTTTAATACATCGGGGTGAGTGGGGGTAGGTATGAACAGTCATCCTGTTTTAACATATCCATCCGTTACGGCCCCATCCCACCCCCACAACTCCTGCAAACACCTCTCAGGCGTGGGCGGAACATTGGAATATGAAATAAACTTGGAACATGATGCATCAGGAAGTCATTGACTCATAGTTGTTGTCTGAATGTTGATTCAGTTTCGTCAAATCTTTATTGCAGTCTATTTATAACCTAGGAAGGTTCCAGCAAGGTACAAGTCCTGATCCTAGTCAACAATGATGTCAACCTAGATGGAACAGTGCCAGCTTTCCATGTGTGTGTGTGTGTGTGTGTGTGTGTGCGTGCGTGCGTGCGTGTTGTATACACATACACGTGCGTTTTCAAAAACAAAAAAAAAAAAAACGATAGCATAAAGTAAAAACTGAAGAAAAAAAAAACCCTGACACACGTCCAGCACACGACTTCCTGTTACACATAGCCTGCTATTATAATAGCAACTCATTGTTGCATTATGTCCTGAACACAAAATGGCCATTGGGGCACTGAAAAACGATGAAGAATTTTCATCTGTTTGGGGTAATTTCTCAGGCATTCTTCCTTTATTGTTCTTCTGTCATCATAATTTTAGGTATCAGATATCATTGCAGGTTCTCTTTTCACGTTAGGATCGTCTCCGTGTCTCTGTCCTTCATTCCAACATAGGACTGCAAGTATTCTTTAAAAGCATTGGTGGCCAAAAAGTGCAATGGTAGAACCAAGCTACTAATCGGATTTCAGCATTTGATTTAAAAGTGTTCATGTGCTACTTTGAGCACTCTAGACTTGCATAATCATTGTTGTCGGTTTTGACCAAACTAACAATTACTACACAGCATCTAAGGCTTGGTGACTTTCAACAGCTGCTTTTAGAATGACACAAATAACAAATTACAAGCACAGCCATGAAATGAGGTCAGGATCATGGCGTGAAGGATGCAAACTTTGCCTTTTGAGTGCGCATGCATGTGAATGCATTTACATGCGTACATGTGTTTGATGAGCTGCATGTATAAAGGCATGAATGTGTCGTTTGTGTGTGTGGGAGTGTAGGAGTACATACATCCACATACACGCGCGCACCCTTCAAGTGTGTGTGTGTGTGTGTGTGCGTGTGTGTGTCTCTGTGTGCGTGTTGTAATGTTGATCTGGCAGACTGAAGTCCTATGAAAAGAGCAGCAAGCTTGTGTGTGTGTGTGTGTGTGTGTGTGTGTGTGTGTGTCTGTGCGTGGGTGCACGTTACCGTGTCATAAATGGGTTTGGAATAATAGCTAAATTTTTACTCTCAGTATCTGGCCGTGGAGAGACATTCATAGTCGTAGTCCTGTTGATGAATCTACTATACATAGATCATTAATTTTATCAACTTTATGAAAATGTATATCTAGATTACCCGTGGACTGGTAACGTTCATCAGCAGAAGGATAATACATTGTGGCACAATGGCCACTGACATAAATGGAACATTATAATTATGCTGGAATGTGTTTGTCAGTGAAGAGATTGGGTTTGGGGGTAATAATTAATATGTCTTGTTGGCGTTTGCGTCTGTGCCCATCCTGTAAGTTTTGCTCTTTCGTTTTATTGAAACGGATAGACACTTGATATTGCTCTATGACTGTAAAAAAAATCCTTGACAATTCTTAAAATACTTTTATGTGGTACTCAGCATATAGATAAAGTAGCTTGGTATTACTACTACAGTGTTATGACTTTCAGTATGATAATGACCATTTGCGTTGTTCAAATATCAAAATGTGTAAATCTGCCGCTTTATGAAAAAAAAAAAAAAAAACCTGAATAGTTTCACAAAGTTGTTTCGTGAAATGACTGATTCAACTAGCCATTATATGAAATAATATTATTTCAGTGAAATGACATATTCAACCATTTCTATGACCTAAATTCATCCAATTTTACTAGCTAAAGTAACAGAAATTTGGTTATGAATAACATACAATTTGATTGAAATGCCTTTTAATGTTCCGTCAGAAGGTAAGAAGAGTAAAGTGGAGTCATAAGATTTTAACCAGAACTTACGGACTATGAATATGGAGCCGATTTCAAAACTTGGGTAACAATGAGAGCTAGCACGGCATGTATAGGATCACATAGGACCTGTACAAAAACAAACGAAACCTCCAAAAAAGCATGTAGGCCTATCTATGTGTGCACTTACGTAAACATTTGTCGTCCACAGTATCAGCATTTTATTTGCTAGGTATGCAGCCACGGAAATGGTGATGACTACAGAGAGCAATTACAGCAAGCATCCCCATCACTGTCGATCGTGTTTCAAGGATGTAAACACACAATGACATGCCGTAACAGTCATGGGTGCAGGGCCCATTACTCATTCCATGTGATAACTGGCAGGGAAACAGCTGTTTTTACGAGGGTGCTGCTGTCAGAGTTTTACGGGAGGTGCTGTCAGAGATTTTATGTCCACCCAAACGCACAGAAATTTGGTTTATCGCCGCACATTCATATTGCTGTCACGTCAAACTGGCCCCTTATTCAAAAAGCCTGTTCGTTGATGACAAATGTCCTCCCCCCTCCTCCCCACATGTGGGAGGAAGGGAGAGGTGGGATGGACAAAGAATGAGAAGGGTAGGGGTGGGGGTGGGGGGCACATTTTCCGTGTAATGTACGTTTGTTTGGGAGAACTGGCATTAACCAGGTCAGTCAACTGACGTTGAACAAGTCATGTTGTTTGTACCACAGGCAACCATAACTGCAGCTTTCAAAAATAATCCAAAAAAATGTACAAGAATCAGGATGTCTAAGTAATTAACAACAAAAATAAAGGAATTGTTTATACAAATGTACTACACTCAGCATTTGCTGTTCACTTATCGCCATTCATTTCAAAACTTCAGTTATTTTCAAATAAGATTAGCTGTCTTCAGGAAGCATCTGAAAGAAAAAAAAGGAGAGAATATTAGACTGTGTGACGGTGGCTGGCCCATATAAAAAGAAAAAAGAAAAATCTTCCAGTCTTCTATACAAATATCCTCACTTAACCATGTTACTTTGCTTAAATGTTGCTGCAGTTCCCTTCCCTTCCACCCCGCTGAGAGTCTATTTGACTCTAACAACACGTAATTTTCATTTGAACGACAATCCCTTCACTCAAATTCAGCATCCTTTATTTTAAAGTAAATGATTTGTAGTCTCCTGAATCACAGTAGGCCACCATTCTCTTTACGATTCTTAATAATATTCAGTGGGTGCGCACATGTGGAATTTATTTGTGAAGGGGGATGAGTACTTTTATTGCAACTATGTTTTGACCTGTTAATTTTATGTCGAGTGTTGAGCAGCTGAAACGTGATATTGTCTTCTTGATGTGCAGGTCTGTCGTCTGCAACTCTCTCCATTGTTCCTTTCTCCTACCCTCCTCTGGGCCTGGGTGGCCCGGCGGGTAAGGCGCCTTGTTTCGAGGCCTGGGTTCAGTTCAATGCCTGCTGCAGACAGCTGGCTTTGAAGAGATTTTCCCATGCGGAGTAAACTGTGTAGACTCCAGATCAAGACTTAAAACCAAGGTAAGAAAGTTCGTGTTTTTTTTTTTAACAGAATTTCTGGTTCGTTTTTAGAATTCATATTTTCAAGAGTTATGTGAGTTTCTTTCTTTTCTTTTCTTTTTTCTAATGACTTGTGAGCTCACTTCGACGCGGTAACAGCCCTGATATGGCCCTTTGTGGTCAGCTGACCTATAAGCAATATTACCGTACCAAAACAAGGTCCCGAGCATGAATGCATAACAAAAATAAATACAGTAAAATAAAATAGAATAAAATAAAATGAAAAACCCTCCCACATTTGTTATATCCCACTCCATCTTTCTGAGAAGTGTAAACCATCGTGTACCAGTGGAATGGATGGCAAGACAATAAAACACATGCAGACTTATGTCATGTTTAGACATCACCCCTGAGGACCTAAGGTGATTTCCTTTATCCAGGTATTAAAGTTGGTGGCATGTGAACAACTCTCACCAATGGTGGACCTCAGTGTTGTGGCTGAGGAACAAAGAAATTCTGAGAAAAGTATCTTCCTTTTTGTGTTGACTTGTGAATGTTGATTTGTTATTGATTTTATCAGATTTTATTTGCTATCATTACGTTCCACACTAACTAAAACTATAATGATAATTCTAAAGCATGTTGATGTCATTTTGCTGTGACAAGTTACTGAAGAAGGCTGATCATTCACTGAAAATTGAAGTTTTAATACATGTATTTTGTGAATGGACAAGGCAAGTTCTATCTTTCAGATGAACATTAATTATTTAACATTCACGTTTTTTTCCTTTCTTTTTATGTGCTTTCAGTCTTTTCTGATATTTAAAAAAAATGCTGCTTTGTGTTTTTTTTTTTTTTGTTTGTTTCTGTTTATTTTATCTGCATAGCTGTAAATGAGATGACCGAGTTAACTGCCGATCACCGTCAAGAACAGTTGAATCTTGTTATCAGTCATGCATCCCACAAGGACCAGGGTGAAGAAAGTAAACAAAGACAAACAAACTAACAAAAAATAGTAAGGTTATAGGAAAGGGTAGAAATGCAGTGTATACAACCTTTTCACCTGTCTGGATTGGCCCTTCCATTCTGATGTCAGACAGAATGCAGCATTCTTTCCATTAAACAAACCGATCAGACTTCATACAATTAAAAACAAGATAATGTATTTTTGCTTTTTTTTTTTACATATATAGCACAAGCAAAAAAATACATTTTTACATGTATAGCACAAGCAAAAAACAGAACATTTACAAAGAAAAAAAAAGGAGAAATTCACACACACACACACACACACACACACACACACACACACACACACACACACACACACAATGATTGATGATAACCACAAAAGACCCCAAACAATTTGAATTCACATGTTCACACAAACATTCCAAGTTGAGAGAGAAAGAGAGAGAGAGAGAGAGAGAGAGAGAGAGAGAGAAGAGAGGGCGGATGTCAGTTATTGGATCATTAAGTTCATGCCATTTTATTAACATTCATTGAATGTGTGGCAGAACGAGCCTACAAGATAAATGTGATAAAGATAAACAGGATGGATGTCCACATACTTGAACAGCCTTGGTGTGCAATCAAAATGAACAGAAATGACATGTTAATTTCACACCAGAATGTCAAGAATGTAGACTATACCATACATGGGAGTAAAAAGTATTTGATACACACATGACTGCTCCAAAAGTACACCACCCCTTCACATACACAGTACACAACAAAGAGTACTGGCTTCAATAATATCAGTCAAGAATACCAAAAACTGCAGCTGAACCCTGTATGTCTGACAGAGACAGTTCCTTTGCCTTCTTTTTGTATGATGTCCCATCTTCTGTGCACTTCAGTGGCATTTCATATTCCCACACTGCTCAATCCGGCTTCTCATCCACAGCCACACCCCGGCCTGACCCACCTCAGCTCCAGCACTAGCAGTCCAAATAGAGCAGCCAGCATGAAGTTGTCATAGGGTGACTCACCTGAGGAAACACGGCACTGAAGCCAGGTCACTGCAGTGCTGTTCACTGCTACCTGTTGCCAACAAAGAGACTCAGGACACCAACTACTAAGGTAAGGTAAGGTAATGTTGCGTATAGCCCAGCCGACCGCAAAGGGCCATATCAGGGCTGTCACCACATTAAAATCAACTCACAAATCATTCATTCACACAACTCTTTAAAATACATCTTCTAAAAATCCAACTGAAATTTTGTTAAAAATCTTTTCACTGTAAAATCTCAGATCAGATGAAAAATGTAAATCTCTTTCAAGAATTCAAAGATCGCATCAGGCGGAACATCTCTGAACAAGATTTTCATGGAATCGGCTGAGATCTCCCTTGACAACAGTGACAGATGCTGAACTAAATCACTATTATAATCCATGTAAGTGTTTTGAGGCCTGCCATAAATTTGAGCCTGCACTTAATGTTAAACTGATCATTGATCAAAAGAACAACTCCCACCAATTATTTCACTTATTTTGCGGCATTATCACTGATGAAATCACAAACAATCTTCAAATAGATGACTTGCCCCTTAGTTGATGTCACATTTCAGGCCTTTGCACTCACCCGTCTTCGCACCAGCGTGAAGCCCCAAAATAGTCCCATTCCTTAGATTTTAGTCTGTCTGCTTGGAACCACCTGACTTGTACCTTGATGGCCATATGAAAGAAAATGAGCGGAATCAGCTTTCAGACACAATAAAAATTCTCAAAAAAAATCTAATTGCACTAACCCATAAATATTCAACTCGTTAAACAAGGCCTTGGTGCATTAATTGTTGGTGTGCAGCCACCCCCTGGACGTAGGGTGCAAGATGACAGGGGAACCAATGATGGTTGAAATTGTGCTTCCATGGAAGCCAGGACAAAGTTCCCAGAGTTCAAGTCGGTGCTGCTTGTTGCGTGAAAGACTCCATCACCATTAAAAGGCAAGGACGTGCCAAGCTGAGTGGGCTTGAAGGACAGGTTTTTTTTCAGACAGAAAAGAAAAAGAATGACTCTTGAAGTATCAGCCTCTTGTAAAGAGAAAAGCGGTATGGTTTTCTGATCATGCCTCACGATTTGTGTTACTTCCATGATATGAGTACACAGTATACTTGGAAAATGTACACTCAGTTGTTTCTTGTATCTTTCTCACTTGTGTTTCGTGGGCTAATATCTTCTGTTTTGTGGAAGAGGCAGGCACAGGTTGCTGGAGAATTTATTTGATATATATTCTGTAAAGATGTCCACCTGTACATGATGTCTTGGATTTAAAGCTTCGTTTCCCTGGTAAGGAAACAAGATGCCTAGCCCTGTGAGTGCATTGTGCTGAGCCATACAGCCACTAGAGTTTAAAGTTTTTGTCTGCGCCTTAGCATACGGGATCCGAACACTATTCTCAATGTTTCCTTGTTTGTACTCTCTCTTGAGACAGAGAGACAGTGAACCGATTAACAAAAATGTTCATTCATACTAGACACATAAGCTTATTCATACGAAGGTGAGTGCGTAAAGTTGTTTTCAGATGATCTTGCTAGTGACTGTCTTTGCTGAAATGACTTCTATGTGGCCTTCTCTTGGGCACTTTCAGTTTCAGACCCCAAGACATTGCCGAAAAGAAATCTTGGGCCAAGTTTACTGATAATGCGTGTGTGTTTGTGTGATATTTTGTGAAATTGGTAACTGAAATTAATACTTCTTTGTTTTAAGGAATTGTTAGTAACAGGATATATTCAACTGGTGTGTTGCCAAATCTGATGTGGTGTCCTTTGATGTGTTTGGATGCGTGAGACATTGTTTATGATTTGTGATCCTAACGGACACAATCTTTCTAGACAGATTGCCTTATCATTGCATGCATGCTCACACAGAAAAGACTGTTCATGACAGACACAAACAGGAAACAAAATATTAAACTTCCCAGACCAGCCAGCAAAGTGGAGGAAAGAAAGGAACAAATGAACACTGCTCATCAAAATCCAGCTTCTAAAATAAAGGAATAATGAAAAAGGTTGACTGGACAGGAAGAGGAATACCATGGCCTTCCCTGGCAATGTGGACCATGAGTGTTCCTGGGAGGGAGTCCTTTGGGGTACGAGTGTCCAGAGATGAGAGACTGGTCCAGAACGGTGCACTGATGTACGTTCCACTTGAGATGATTTTAAGGGGAAACGGAGGAGCTGGAGGGTGGCAGTCTCTCTCCTTCCTCTGCAGATGTCTCCTCTGCATTGTCCATCAGACACAGAATGTCAGGTGATAACCTGCCATGTAACAGTGTTTCATGAGGAATTACATATACTTCTGCCAGCGCATTATCCACTATTTGATCCCTTTCTCTTTTCCTGAGATGAAATTTTGTTTTAGGAAAGAGGGGCTGGGGAAGGGGGATGAATGACAGGAGAAGCTGATAAGCGGATAGTACATTTAACATCTTCCACATTAATAACATTTTCTCTTAATTGCATCTTTTTTGCTTGTGTGCTTGTGCATGTGTGTGTGTGTGTGCGTGCGTGTGTGTGTGAGAGTGTGTGTGTGTGAACACGCGCGTTTGAATGTATGTTTGCATCAGTATGTAAATGTGTACGTACGAGTGTGAGTTTGTGTGAATGTGGAATATGTGACAACTGTCTGAATTCAGGAATAAAGGAAAAATAAAACAAATTCTCAACAGCAACTGTTTAATAAACTTGCACCCAGCGCTGTCGGTGAAACAGCTTGCATATATTCACACTAGTTATACTGCCTTCTCAGATTCATACAAACTCACAGTCACACCCACAGTATCCCAATCAGTAGCTATTTCAAGCCTTGGGACAAATGCCAAACTCTTGTACAAGTGGGTTTAACCTGTTTTTCTCTCGTACCTATGATATTACTGTTTTCAATAAAAGGTGCCGTATAAAAAAATAATAATCATTACTAAACTTACTCAGGCTCTCCCATCTTCCTAATGGTTGAATCCAAAATGCTTAAAAGAAGTTGTATAAGCAGAATGGAGGCTATGTGATGTGCATATGGCGCTTTGGGCCACTAAATTGTATGAAAATAACAGGAAGTGGCCTAAGAATAATACTGTTTTCTCCATGGTTATCTTCTTCTTCCTGTCAATGACGATCAACATTAAACTGACAGGTGTAATTTTTGCACATTACAACTAAATACTGAAGAACGAAACAAGCCACATGTGGAGGGAAATAATCCTTGTCTTTGAAAATAAATACATGACATGTTGAAAGTTCATGTAAAAACAGGCACATAAAATGCTGCAATGATGATATACAGATCAGGCTTTCTGCAACAGAAACTGTACTTGTTGTTTGTTTAGGGTTTTTTTTGGCTGTGAAAGGCATGTAATTACACACATAAACACATACGCCTGCACTAGTGCGTGCGTGCACACAAACACACACACACACCACACACAGAAAGAGGAGCAGCAGGTGTATGTGCTATATTAGAGCAATATTGAATAACCAATCTTCCTTTTTTCACAGATGCCATTTTTGACTTTGATGGCAGCAGCTGCGTCGACAAACATGTGATGATGTTTAATTTCACGTGCCAGAATGTAATGTAACACCTCTCGCAATCTATCAACTTCATTTTGCTAATCTTTTTCCAGGTTGTTTTAATTAAGGAATACAAGGAAAAACAGTTTGATATCAGACTGTTTAATTCAAAGTCAAACTCAGCAGTAAAAAAGGTATATTTTTAAAATATAAATGCTGGGGTCAATTACCATATGTCTGCATTGGAACAGTTTGAATTGGAACTTTTAATTGGGAAAAAGAATCATGTTGGACTCTAGATTATTTTACAAATACAATCCTAAGTAAATAAGAGTCTCTCTTTGATTTAGAAAAATTTTATTTGGAACTTTTCATGAAAAAAAAGCTGCATTAGAATCTGCAGAAAAAAAAATTCATTAAACAGTTCAAATACCAGGTCAGTTAACATTGTTCTGATAAGAAAGAAAAGTTAGATTTGGAATTTTAGTTAAAAAGAAATTCATTTTAGACTGTACATAAAAAAAAACACACAAAAAAAACCCTCAAATGCAAACGTAGCAGAAAGGAGAGAAGTTGTGAGCAACTTCTCAAGTCGACGCTTTTGCCACCAATTGCAATACTACATAAATTTCTTGTGCTGTGTTAGTTCCTCAATACTGTGACTGGTCTTTTCAGTTCAATATTCATTAATTCAATGAAAATTATATCTAGCTCCATAGGACAGCTGAACAGCATGCAGAAGGATCCCCTGAACAAGAAGCTGAGAATGCAGTGCTTATTGCAAACCATTATTTAACCCTTTCAACCCCGATACAGTAACTGCAAACCATCATTTAACCCTTTCAACCCTGTTACAGTAACTGGCAGTGCGACTTTCCCAGCCTGGCATGTTTTAGCTGTTCAGCTGGAACATCGGGGCAGCTTTATTCCAACTGTCATAACTCCAGATCAGCACGTAAAAAAGCACACATCTACAGAAATATGATGTTTCTATTTCATACTGAATTTTCCCTGCATTTGAATTATCCAGTGACTCACAGGTTTTTTTTTTTTTATAAATAGAAGCCTAAACCTCTATCAGTACTTGTGATTCAGACAGTTTGGACAGACTTGTGATAAAATGCAAATAAAACCTGACTTTGTCAAAGTCAAATATATTTCTGCAACTATGTCAACTTATATGACTTTTGGTATCTATACTTTCGACAGACCTACAGTGCTTGGCTTTCAGAGTGAGGTGACTGCAGGCAGAAATTGAAACAAACTGAAAAGAACTAATTACTGTTCTGAGAAACAAACAAATCACAAGTCAAAACACGCCGCGTTTCGACCTCTTCGGTCTTCTTCAGGCAAGACAAACAACATTCAAGACAATGAAAACAACGAACGAACAATCACTTATCTCCTCAGACTGCACGCAGAATGGACTGACGCAAAGTAACACAGAAGCTTGGGTAAGTGGCAAAGCTGATTGCTCTCGTGACAGGCAAGATGCGCCTTACATGTCATCTTTTTTTCTTTTCTTTTTTTTTACTTACTGCTCATGAGCTGCATCTTCCCATTAAACCTTTGTCATCCTGGTAGACCTCTATGGTGAAGTAACGTGCTGGAATGCAGCACAGCTGACTCGGTGATGAAAGACACTGACACAAAAACGTATCACTTCATCATTCACAACACCATTTCAGGATCCTTTCTCATTCTCTTTATTTTTTTCAAGCCACACACACACACACACACACACACACACACCACACACACACATACTCATACAGACACTGACATAGGCAGACAGACCCCCCCCCCCCCCAACACATACAACCCGTATGTCACATCACACATAGCTCCATTCTAATAAGCAAAACTGCGTATGTTTTATAAATAAACACCCATTCAACATCAATCTGCGTTTTGTCCCAGCACTGCAATGACAGCAAAAGCTATACTGCTATGGTATAAGAAGCTGGTGCTGTTGCCCAAGAATAGCGCCATTGGTGCAAGGGAGATAACTGCCTAGCCAACAGGTCTGTCTGCATTCCACAAAAAAATATTTAAGAGGTGTGTGTGTGTGTGTGTGTGTGTGTGTGTGTGTGTGTGTGTGTGTGTGTGTTGTCAGTACAACACTATGTTAATCTGACAGTAAATGGTTTCAGTCAGTCAGTCAGTGTGTGTTTGGAAAAGAAAATCAAGTTATATTTTCAGTTTCCTGCAGGTGTAAGTTCATGGGGTTCTCCAAGACTAATTTCACACTGAATGACACAGACGGAAGCAAGATACTCACAGGTGAAAGCCTCAAAGCAGCAGGTGATGGCATGAGCACTGATGCTGAAGGCCATGAAGACAGTCACAGCTCTTGAAGAAGCTGAAGGATAAAGCAGCACTGGAAGGAATAAGAATACAAGAATTTTATTATGTCAGAGAGAGAGAGAGAGAGAGAGAGAGAGAGAATCAGAAAAGGTGCAGTTGGTGGGAAATAAAAAAGAAAGAAGGGGAAATGTCTGAACATATTAACATATATTAGCAGAACAAGCTTTAAAAGAAAAAGGTCTTTTTAAAACTGTTCAAAGAGCGAACTAGCTGTAGAAGTGAGTGATTACATCTGATATCAAATGAAGTGTAAAACTGTGGTGTGTCTGTATTCTTTTCAGAAGAAGTTTGGAAACAGGTTTACTCTGTTTCCATTAACAATTGTGCATTTGGTGACATAATGAAAGAAAGTCCCAAATTCAATAAAAGAACAATTAGCACAAATTCTTCCATTGTGTGGTATATACGCATTCATCTTTCCTGTCTGTGTTGGATATTTGAAGTTTATGGTTTGACATTTCTTAATTTCAAAACATCAGTGCTGATTTTTCTGGCAATAAACTGAGATGTTTTTCGATTTTAAGTTTAGTATTGAAAATTCTGTCATTGTAATAGATAATCTGAATGTAGCCATCTTTCAGACTGTGTGCTTAACTTTTTGAATTTTAAAACAAGAGGTGTTGGTAATAAGATGACAGGATACTTGTAGATGTAGAAGACTTACCATGACATCAGTCATCACATTCAGCAAATTTATCACTAGAATTCAAGCATTGCATGAGCCCTTTTCATCCCGAACCTAATCTTGTAAAATATTACTATAATTCAAGCATCGCAGGATTCCATCTCACCAGAATCTAACCATGAAATACCACTATAATTCAAGCATCCCATGAGCCCTTACCACCAGAATCTAACCATGAAACATAACACTTACCACAACACTGTGGGTTATCATTCTTAACGGGAAGACTTATCATAACAATGATTATCACATTCACCAAATTTATCACTATAATTCAAGCATTGCAGGATTCCATTTCACTAGAATCTAACCATGAAACATAACACTTATGACTACACTGTGGTTTGTCATTCCACATTCTACCAATCCAAAAAAGCAACTGATAAATCTAAAACAATGAATAATATATAAACAAAAAGTCTTGCATTGATTTAATAGCAAATGAATGGTCAAAGTGAAAGAAAATTTGCAAAGTGGTACATGGTGATAGCTTATAAGTAAAGTTATCTCCATAAATAATTATATCTAGAACTTAAAAGAAAAAAGAAGAAAAAAAACCCAAACTGATAAAACAGTACTAGATCAAAACACACAAGTAAAGCAATAAACGAACACTCATTTTGAATTTAAACAATTGGCGTAATCATAAACTCACAGAGGCAGACACAGAGTTAAAAACACCTAATGCACATCAATCATAGACAACTGATATTGTAAAAAAAAAAAAAAAAAAAAAAAAAAAAAAAAAACGCATCATATTTGTTTGAACAAATTATTTTAAATCATGTAGAAATGAAAGGTATAGTACCAACTGAAACTAAAATCACACAGAAACAAATTACCAAAATAATTATTATGTTATTTCTCAATGGTCTCACCACAAACTGATCACTGGCTGTACTGGTGTGTGGTTTGAACAAAATTTCATCAACTCTATCACACTCAAATGAATTGAACTGTTTTTCACATTGAGCTACAAAACTATAAGTCAGTGAGTCACAAAAGACCACAAACACTCACTTCATGAAAACAGTTAAGCCTCTGATCCTTTGCACCAAATGACTGCATCCAGTACCAAGAGAATGCGCTCCTTTCAAAAGATTCCAGCTTGTTTCAAAGTCAAACTCATCTGAGAACGTGTCCATGATAGTGTGGCTATTCAAATTTCCACCATTTCAAAGAAAAATACTTGTTTCTGATTCAATCCGTACCCCTGAAACTTCTTGCTAGAGGTATGCTTACCCCTTAGCTTACAACAAAAAGGTATGAACACTCTTTGCTCTGACATAGATCTGAAATACAGTAATAACAGTAAATAGCAATACTAAGAACAGTACACTAAATGCCAATAATTACCCTCCTGGCAGCTTTGTGGATGATCCACAGGTCTGTAAGTGTGATGCAGAGCCAGTCATCTGTCATCCTTCAAGTTCTGGCGGCATGGCGGTCATGGTGAACACACAAACACAGAATGTGGTGCAGTACAAAAGCTTCCTTTGCTTCACCTGGAAGTCTTCTGAACAGCCAGAGAACATGGCCATTCTTTTTGGCTGGCATTTTGATACCTGAAAAAGAACACACACACACACACACACACACACACACACACACACACAGATATATAAACACTTGCCATAGACCGCAGTGCCTGGTGACTTGCTGTCCACAAAGGAGTAAATAGCTGCAAAGAGAAGTGTTGGCAGAAATTAGATCAGAAGCGCCAAGCCTGCAAAGAGAAGAGACCTGACCCAATGACAGCTGTCATATGCCAGGAGTGCGGACATATCTGCGTGTCCAGCTTTGGCTCACACATGCAGAGTCACTGACGTCTTCGTCAACCACGATGGGCATCCATGACTGATATATATATATATATATATATATATATATAGTGCTGAACAATTAAGAAGTGGGGAAAACAAGTGCAGGTTAACAATTCTTCCATCATTATAGTAATGACCTGGCAAAGATTTGAAATTAAAATAATAAGGGTGTTGAAGATGAAGAAAATGGGAAAATATATGTTATAAATATGAAAACCCTTCACTAGCTGCATGAGGGAACCATCGCAATCCCTCCTGAAGGCAGATTTATATGTATTGCCTGCTCCTAGGCCTTTCGTCCACTGAATTGGACTCATCAGGGAGACACGGCTGATTGTGTCTGTGCTCTTGGCGTCAAATACAGACACACCACAGTCCGTTATTCTGTGGTGTTCTCACCACCAAGGGTTCAAAAAAGAATCAGAGAGAGAGAGAGAGAGAGAGAGAAAGAACGAGAGAGAGAGAGAGACAGAGACAGAGATGGAGATGGACAGACAGACACACACATATATACATGATAGATTGAAACAGTTAGACAGACGGATAGATAGATAGATTGTTTGGTAGATTGAGAGAGAGACAGAGACAGAGTGAGAGAGACAGAGACAGAGATGGAGACGGACAGACAGACACACACATATATACATGTATACATTCACCACTTTGGCTTCACAAGGGGAGTATTGTGCATGTTGGTGTCTGTACCGTTTTTATTTTTTTGTCGCTGAGGAAGGCATATTGCCGAAAATTTCTTGTCCTGTTTTGTGTCGTGCATTAAAACTGCGTTACTTCACACTTTGTTTTGTGTGCTCTTCTGCTTTGTTGTCGTGTTCCAGTAACGCTGCAGTTTGTTTCATTTGCCATGTATAGATTGATAGAGACAGATAGACGGATAGATAGACAGATAGATAGGTAGGTAGATAGACACACACACATAATATGGAACATATATACAGATATAGACAGACAGATAAGATAATGTTACTTATAGCCCAGCCGACTGCAAAGGGCCACATCAGGGCTGTCACCACGTTAAAATCAACTCACAAGTCATTCATTCACACAATTCTTTAAAATACATCGAAAAACCATCCGAAAGTTTGTTAAAAATCTTTCCACTGTAAAAACTCAGATCTGATGAAAAATGTTAATCTCTTTCAAGAACTCAAAGATGGCATCAGGTGGGACATCTCTGAACAAGGTTTTCATGGAATCTGCGTAAAATGTTTGTGTCTCACATCGTGCAAGTCCCAACACTCTAAAAGAATATGTTTCATTGTGAGTGGCACATGACATGGAATGCCCACGGAGCTTCCTCACTCTTTAAAAGGTACAAATGGGTAAAATACGAATGGCCAGTGTGCAGCCGGCACAGAACTGTTTCTTCTTTACGACCACCAGACGCAGATGGGAGGAACTCCTTAAGGTTTGGACGGATCTGAAAGAGTTTGTTATCCGTCTGTGTATTCCAATCCTCCTGCCAGAGGTCTCTCACATAATCGTTAATTTTGGGTTTCAGATCTGAGCAGGGGATATATATGTTGGACAGTTTCTCTCTTGTGGCATTCTTGGCTAAACGATCAACCATTTCATTCCCTCCAATGCCAACATGACCAGGAATCCAAGCCAAAATAATGTTGTAACCATCCGCTTTCAACTTGGTCAAAAGTTCAAAAAAGTGTAAAAGTTCTGGGTGCTGAAGGTTGTGGCCAGCTATGGCCTCCAACGCTGACAGTGAATCTGACAGAACCAGAAAGTCCCTCTTCTTAGATTGTGAGATTATCTTCAATGCCAGAACCAGAGCAGTAAGTTCAGCGGAATAGACAGAAGCATCTGGAGGTATATGTTCTAACAGTATCTGAGAAGGAGCCCCAGGGCAGTAGGCTGCACAGGCCACTCCATCCTCAGACTTGGAACCGTCAGTAAAAATTTTCTGATAAGATGGAAATTTTGAACAGAGGTCAGAATACAATGCCTTGTATGCCAGAGAGCTGGTAGACTCTTTACGAAAAGCTGCAAGATCAAAACAAATCTCTGGTGTGAAAAAGGTCCACGGAGGCTCATCTGGAAACTTGGAAAAATCGGACACAACTCCTAAGTCTAGACCTGCATTCCGCACGTGAGGCTGCATACGAAGACCAAACGGCGGAATACAGTTAGGGTTGTTTTCAAATTTACTTTGGAACGGAGGGTCAAAAACACAGTCATAGGCAGGGTTTTCTGGTTCCGAGAACAGTCTGATATAATAATTCAGAGACAGTTTCAGCCTGCGGTTGGACAGTGAGGGTTCACCTGCCTCTGCATACAGGCTGTACACAGGGGTGGTGCGGAATGCTCCAAGACAGAGCGAAGCCCTTGATGGTGGATAGGGTCCAAGAGTTTTAGGTAAGACGGTCTTGCAGAGCCGTACACAGCACAACCATAGTCCAGTTTGGAACGGACCAAGGCTCTGTAGAGGTGCAGCAAAGTTTTCTTATCAGCGCCCCAGTCAGTGTGTGCTACAACCCGCAGAATATTCAAAGCTTTCTGGCAAGAAGTTCTGAGGTTTTTAATGTGGCTGAGAAAGTTGAGTTTCTGGTCAAAAATAACTCCTAAGAATTTGGCCTCTTTGACAGCTGGAATGGGAGATTTCCCTATTTGAATTGCAGGATCTGGAAAAAACTGACTGGAAATTATGGAAGTGAATGCACTGTGTCTTTGTAGGAGAAAAAGCGAAGCCGTTTTCATCCGCCCACTTATGAATTTTATCTACACAAAGCTGGAGCCTGCGCTGGACACTCGGGTACAGGCTTCCAGTTGCGTAAACAGCAAAATCATCCACAAACAATGAGCAGTCTGAACCCTGTTGAACAGATTTAACAATGTTGTTGATCTTGATGCTAAAGAGGGCAGGAGACAGTATGCTTCCTTGCGGAACACCCAACTCCTGCTCATGAACATCAGAGAGAGTGGTGCCAACCCGGACCTGAAACTGTCGTTCTGCCAAAAAATTTTGAATGAAAAGTGGAAGATAGACAGGTAGATACATTGATTGATAGATAGACAGAGATATAGATAGATAGACAGACAGACAGACAGAGATAGATAGATAGATACATAGATAGATAGATAGATACAGATATATATGTCATGACATAATAATGAAAGACATGTAAGTGCTTCCCCCACCCCACTTCCATACAAAATCAGGGCTGAAAACAAGTTAAAAACAAAACTACGCACAAATTAAGATGCCACGGCAAAAAATTAAAAAGTATGTCAAGTTATTCAATGAAAAGACTGATCTCAAACACTATCATCAACTGTTTAGTCCAATAAGGTTAGTCTAGTTTATATCTATCTGTCTGCCTGTTTCTGTTATCGGTAAATATTGTGCATTGCAGGAAATTGCGGCAATGAAACAATGTTTTCCTCCTTGGGAATGAAATTCCCAAGGAGGAACAGTTCAATGACAAGCCTCCAACGTTGACAGAAATCAAGAAGGTGGTTGACAAAGCCAGAGCCAAATCATCACCAGGGCCAAACGGAATACCTTACCAGCTGTACAAGAAATGTCCCAAGGTGCTGGAGTGGCTCCACAGGCTGCTGCGATCAGCTTGGAGAAACCAGAAGATCAGCGGCCAGTGGATGACGGCAGATGGTGTGTACATCCCCAAAGAGCAAAACTCAAGTGACATCAGCCAGTTCAGGCCAATATCACTACTGAACGTCGAAGGGAAAATCTTCTTCTCTATCATGGAGCAAGGCTGACCAAGTACCTGATGGAAAACAAGTACTTGGATGTGTCAGTCCAGAAAGGTGGCATCCCAGGCGTGGCTGGCTGTGTAGAACATGCCACAATGATCTGGGACGCAATCCAAAGAGCAAAAACAGAAAAGAGAGACCTGGACGTAGTGTGGCTTGATCTGGCAAACACATATGGATCTGTACCAGATGATACAGTTGGCTCTTGAGATGTACCATGTGCCAAAGAACATCTGCGACATGCCAAGAAGTACTTCAATGGCTTCTCAATGCGGTTCTCTACCAAGGAGTACACAACAGATTGGATCAACTTGGAAGTGGGCATTGCAATGGGCTGTGCAATTTCCCCAATACTGTTCGTGTTGGCAATGGAAGTCATCTTGAAAGCAGCAACAAGCAACGCAAGAAAAACAGACCTTGGCGATGGATACAAGATGCCCCCTCTCAAGGCCTTCATGGATGACACTACAGTGATTTCATCCAGAGAAGACGAGACACGTCATGTGCTGGAAAGGCTGGATGACATAGTTGCCTCATCCAGAATGAAGTTCAAGCCAAAGAAATCATGGAGTCTCTCACTGAGGAAAGTTAAAGTGGCCGAATCTGTGGTCTTCAGTGTTGCCAACCAGGCCATTCCAACAGTCACAGAAGAGCCGGTCAAGAGCCTTGGAAGATGGTATGATGATACGCTGAAAGACACACAAAGAGCAAAAGAAACCAAACAGATGTCGGAAGAAGGCTTGGAGACCACTGACCAGTGTGGGCTCCCTGGCAAATACAAGGTCTGGTGTCTGCAGTTCATGCTGATACCAAAGCTCCTATGGCCTCTGATGATATACAAACATCTGCACCAGCATAGTGGAGGCAATGGAAGCCAAAATCAACAAGTACACAAGGAAATGGCTTGGTATCCCACCCTGTCTGACTGACACAGGGCTGTACTGTCGCCAAGCAAAGCTGAAACTACCACTGAAATCCATCCTGGAAGAATACAAAGCAGGAAAGATCAGACTTCAAAGCATGCTGGAGGACTCAGGAACAAGGTGGTAGAAGCAATCAAGCCCCAGCAGGCAGAAAATGGAAAGTTCAAGAGGTGATGGATTCTGCAAAAGAAAGTCTCAAGATCAGAGAAATAACAGGACACACACAGACCAACAGACAAGGACTGGGGGTGACCAAAACTGAATGGTGGTCAAAGGCCAAATGAAAAGCCAAAAGAGACATGATGATTCAGGAGATGAGAAAAGAAGAAGACCAAAAAAGACTCCACAAAGCAGTCCAGCAGAGCCAGCAAGGGCAATGGACAATGTGGGAGAATGCACTCCAAAGAAGTCTCACTTGGAATGACCTTTGGCACATGGCCTCTCTCAGGATCAGCTTCATTCTCAGATCTGCATATGACCTTCTGCATGCCCCCTCTGCCATGAAAAACAAACAGTGGCTCCTTGACCAGATCATGTAAGCTCATGTAAAGTAGCCCTGGCTCAAGGAAGGTACACATGGAGGCACAACAAGTGCTCAAAGAGATTGTACAAGTAGTCTGGGCTAGTACCAACACCACAAAAGGGAAAATTGGGACTCCAAAAGCACCCGCAACATTCTTCACGGCAGGAGGGGCAAATCATGGCCAAGAACAACAGTGCCACTCGGAACATGCAGGCAGAGTCTGCTGGACGGGGCAGATGACTGGGAGTGCACTGCAGACCTCCCAGAATGGAAGAGTCACCCAGAGATCATCAGCAAGAGTGGCATGTGACCAGACATAGTAGTCCACTCTCAGTCAACCAAGCAGCTGATCATGATCGAGCTCACGGTGCCAAATGAAAACAGAATGGAGGCAGCTCAAATCTACAAGACTGAAAAGTATGCTGATCTGGTAAACAGCCTGAGGAGAGAAAGCTATCAGGTCAAAGTCCTCACTGCAGAAATTGGAGCTAGGGGGTTTGTAGGAACGTCTGCATACAACCTCATGAAACAGCTCTCAGTTGCAGGGAGGGAAAAAACCAGAGCCCTGAAAGCAATGGCAGAAGCGGCAGAGAGGTGTTCAAGCTGGATCTGGTCAAGGAGGAACAAAAGTGAACTTCATAAGGCTTAAGTTTCCTACAAATATCAGGTGTCCCTGTGGCTCAGTGGTTAGAGTGCGAGTCATTAAGTGGAAAATGAGCATTCCAGAGGGTCATGGGTTCGAATCCCAGCCATGGCTCGTCCCAAGATGGGAAAAAAAAAGGGGCAGCAGAGGGACATCCGGAGTCATGAACCGGGTGTGGCCCAACCCCCTAGAGTGTCAGAAGATAAGGGCCGAAACACTTGCTTGAAGGGGGCTTCTCTTCTGAGGACTCTCTGCTGCCACGCTCTCCACGAGTTTCTTTCTACTGTGCATTGCAGGAAATTGCGGCAATGAAACAATGTTTTCCTCCTTGGGAATCAAATTCTCCAAGCTGGCTCTGATGGAACTGTCACTGAACCAACTGAATGGAAGGAAGCTGTTTCATCAACAAAAGAACTGAAGGAATGGTAGGGGCACTGGGTGAAGGTAGGCAGGCAGGGAGAAGGAGAGGAGGAGATGGTTTTCTGGAGCGGGGGGGAGGGAGGAGTCAGGATGGGGAGGGGTAAGGGGCATGTGGAGGTCTTTTTCATAACAGATCTGAAAGTATTGTCAGCTTCAGTTTCATCAAGGAGGTGTCACCATGTGCAGACTAGTCCATATGCACTACACCACATCCGCTTAAGTTTTGAGACCACACAACACATGATTTAAAGCTGGTGGATAAATGTATTAATGACTGATGGATAAATGAACTGACTTAAGATGAGAGAATTTAAGAACAGGATCTCCTGACCACGACTTAGCAGATGTCTGACCTACGCTTTGGCCCCACACGCTGGTCAGACCTTGAGTAACCTACCTCACACTGGCTGTGCCATTCTATTGTCAAATACTGAAAGAGTCCAATGAGAATACATTCACTTTTTATTCAGCGCAAAGTTTTTGTGAGATACTGTTTGAGTATACCCTTGATTTTCACCCTCATCTTGGAAAATAGAAAATGAAAAATAATGGAAAACAAAAATGACACACACACAAAATACAAAAACAGGGTCATAAAGGCACTGCAGAATGGACAACTACTGTTTACTCTGGACAGTGGTTACCATGTCAAAACCCAGTCACCAGATGTCAAGTGAAAACATGAGACGTTATAAATTGTAACAAGAGAAAAACATGAACACACGTACACAAAGCAAGAGAGAGAACAAAGGCAGGTAGTAGCATCGCTGCATACAAAAAGCAGATACTTCTGTTTTGTGTTTACTAAATAGTTACTAGTTGTAGAGTATTTTTGGCAGTTTCTACATAAACTCACTTTGATTTTTGGTGGAAAGCAAATACATGATAAAAGCATCAGGGGTAGAGGTCAACATAAGTGATTAATAGGATGATGTTCAGTTCAGCAAGTGCACATAAGCAACATTCCACAACTGCAACATCTCACTACTGTGACACACCTGTTTTTACTATGAACAGGCAACTGGATTACTTGCTTGCTTATCTATCTGGTTGTGCAAGCACGTATGTGTGCAGGTACATGTCTGAATATGTGTATGGACTGTTCTGCTCTGTGGTATTTAGCACCTTTGCATGTTAATCATAATTTTACACCGATGATGCAAAGAACACACACACACACACACACACACACACACACACACACACACACACACTTATCTGATATGAGTCACAAACAGACTCACACGAGTCACAGACACACATACACTTACGTATAAACACACACACACACACACACACACACACACACACACACACACACACACACACACACGCATGCACACAAACACACACAGCGGATGGGGGGGGGGAGAGAGGGAGAGAGAGCGAGAGAGAAAGAAAGAGAGAGAAGAGACTGGGGGAAGGGGAGGGGGGGGGGGGCAGAAAATTCTTAGCGAAGAATTTTCAGAATATGGAGGATAACCCACAACCGCCATCCCACAAGAGGGTGAAGGAGAGCATAAGGAGGTGAGAGAAGGGTGGGAGGGAGTGGATTCTTTTAAGTGTCTTTCAAAACATCATTTTGGCTAAATATTATCAGTTTTGAATTGAAAACTCTACATAATGAAGTCAGGTGGGTTGTTCGGGCGAACCAGTGGAACAACTTTTCCCAACTGCAAGTACCTCCTCCTCTTCATCAACAGACCTGTCTCCCTCTTTTCATTATCCTTTTCTTCCTTTTTTTCTTTTTGCACTGTCTTTCTTTTCTTTCACTTTATTACCAATGACTAAATGCCTGATAAGTTTCACATTCAGGGAGACTGACATACTTCCAAGACTGCATAAATGCACGATTTGTGTCATCTTCTGGCAGCTCTCTTGCCAAAATCGGTGTGCATTTGAACCTATATATACACATACAGAGAAGATGGACATCACATAATGATTCTGAACCAATCCTCAGATGGGAAAAATCCCTTTCCTCTCCATAAGCATGGTGGCAACAATGGTGAGAATAAAGACCTTAACAGTTAATTACCCTACCAAGAGTACATGTGTCTTGAATCACATTGTCAGTCAACTTGCTTGAGAAGAGAAGGGAATGTGGCAGGGACACTGCAGGCAGACAGAAGCTTTGTTTGTTTGTTGTTATCTGCACCAAAAAGTACTGACATGATGCAGGTATAAGCATCATTTACCAAAACAATATGCACAGGTGTTTGTATGTGTATCTCTGTATGAGAGAGAGAGAGAGAGAGAGAGAGAGAGAGAGAGAGAGAGAGAGCGTGTGTGTGTGTGTGTGTGTGTGTGTGTGCGCACCACACACACACACACACACGCCTCAATTCAACGTCTATTCACATAAAGTGATTATAGACAAAAATAAAATAAAATAAATAAATAAAGCTATCTGTGTATGAGGTGAGAGATGAAGGGAAACGGTGGAGCTGATGCTAAGATGTAAAATGTCAGTAATGATTACCACTGTATAAAACAAACAAACATAATCAAAACAAACCTCCCACTGAACAATAAAACAAACATTCACAAATTCTAAATACCAGTGAAAATCATCATCGACACTCTCTATCAAATCTTCCAGGAAATTTGGCAGCGACGATTCCAAATCAATACATCAAAATCTATGCGGGAGACTTAACACCTTTTTCCTGCACAAAATTCGATATTTTTCTAAATTCATTTCAAAAGCATCCGATTTAAAGCTGTACACATGTGTGCATGTGTGAACAAGTATGCATGTGTGTGTGTGTGCTTGTACATTTATGTGCGAGAACATCTCACAACACATGCATCATCCCTATTTACCCTATCCCTCACCCCCAAACCACACCAATGTATACCATCCCCACCCCTACTCCACCACCGAAAAATAAAAGTGAAATTAAAAAAGCACACACTTGTATACACATACTGACCTTCTTCTGGCATTTGATGCTGTAGTGATGGTCAATGTACTGTTCAGACTTTCATCCTCCAAAGTTGATGCGCCATCTCACTGATGTCTGTAGTCTGACTTTCTCATATACTGTCTTGTATTCTTCTGGTGCCATACTGCCACATCTCTGCGATCTCTTTCAGTTTAAAACCCTTTGGTATTTCTGTCTCTCCTTCAGTAATTTCCTGGTATCTGATGTGCTGAAGCTCAATCTCTCTGGTCCAAGATACTGTACAATCCAATGTCTCAGAGATATTACCAAATGACTTGGTGTACTATCAATTTGTGGTGTGCTACCTGCACTTTTATTTTTACCACCATCCCCACCCCCTCTCACCCACACACCGAAAAGAAAATGAGGGCCTTATGATATAGACATTTTTATGATTTTCCAGTTCAAATAAATATTTAAACATCTGCACATTTGAGTAGTATATTTACAAATCCTAACAGTTGAATGTGTTACTGTAAATGGGTGTCGAAGACATGTGAAAAAAAATTATGATCAACACCACCAGTAGAAAGAAACTCGTGGAGAGCGTGGCAGCAGAGAGTCCTCAGAAGAGAAGCCCCCTTCAAGCAAGTGTTTCGGCCCTTATCTCCTGACACTCTAGGGGGGTTGGGCCACACCCGGTTCATGACTCCGGATGTCCCTCTGCTGCCCCTTTTTTTCCCATCTTGGGACGAGCCATGGCTGGGATTCGAACCCATGACCCTCTGGACATGCTCATTTTCCACTTAATGACTCGCGCTTTAACCACTGAGCCACAGGGACACCTGATATTTGTAGGGAAATTAAGCCTTATGAAGTTCACTTTTGTTCCTCCTTGACCAGATCCAGCTTGAACACCTCTCTGCCGCTTCTGCCATTGCTTTCAGGGCTCTGGTTTTTTCCTTCCCTGCAACTGAGAGCTGTTTCATGAGGCTGTATGCAGACGTTCCTACAAACCCCCTAGCTCCAATTTCTGCAGTCTGTAGCTTGAGCCAGGGCTTTGACCTGATAGCCTTCTCTCCTCAGGCTGTTTGCCAGATCAGCATACTTTTCAGTCTTGTAGATTTGAGCTGCCTCCATTCTGTTCTCATATGGCACCGTGAGCTCGATCATGATCAGCTGCTTGGTTGACTTAGAGTGGACTACTATGTCTGGTCTCATGCCACTCTTGCTGATGATCTCTGGGTGACTCTTCCATTCTGGGAGGTCTGCAGTGCACTCCCAGTCATCTGCCTCGTCCAGCAGACTCTGCCTGCATGTTTCGAGTGGCACTGTTGTTCTTGGCCATGATTTGCTGCCTCCTGCCGTGAAGAATGTTGCGGGTGCTTTTGGAGTCCTGATTTTCCCTTTTGTGGTGTTGGTACTAGCCCAGACTACTTGTACAATTTCTTTGAGCACTTGGTTGTGCCTCCATGTGTACCTTCCTTGAGCCAGGGCTACTTTACATGATTTACCGAAAAAGAAAAACAAACAGAAATAACACAAAAATAATGCTGCTCCTAAAACACTCAAAATTAAAGTTTAAAAAAAATCTCGGAATATGGGATTCAAGACAATTCTGCAGATCTGCATTCTAACATCAACACTTACCAGGCGCCAGAAACATTACAGGGAAATAAAGCTGAGAGAAAGGGGGAGTAGAAATCTAAGAGTCGTCTCCCTTGCACAGAGGGTAGGGAAAGCACAACACACACGCACACTCGCGCGCGCGCGGGCGCACACTCACGCGCATTCTTCATATTGATTGATGTCTGCTCACTTTCAGTGACTACTGTTTTGTCAAAGAACTTGTGAAAACATGACTTTAAAGTGATATTATTTTGCGTGTGGGATTAGTTATCACATACGTGAGTTTTACATTTGTTATGACAGAATGAGATTTGTAACTACAAGTAACTATTGTTTCATTAGTTTATAAACAGATGTCAGTTGAGTGGATGTGTTTCAAAGTGTACGACCTAAAGTGGAAACAAAAAAACAGAGAAAACAAAAAACAAAACCAACCAGAACAACAAAACCACCGCGATACTAAATATACACCAAAACAACAACAACAACAACAACAACAACAACGGGGCATTTGAAGTAGAACTGTTGAAAAAATTCTCTCTCTCTCTCTCCTCTCTCTCTCTCTCTCTCTCTCTCTCTCTCTCTCTCTCTCTCTCTCTCTCTCTCCTGCCCACTACATCTCTCTCTCTCTCTCTCTGAATTATACTGAATTGTCAGAATGAATATGTGCTGAAATAATGTATGTATGTCAAGGACAGATTGTAAGACTAGGCTTTGGCCTAAAATCTTCATCCTTGCGTATCAAAGATCAATCACACACACACACACACACACACACACACACACACACACACACACACACACACACACACACACACACATTCACTCACTCACTCACACACCAAGATCGAAGAGATAGGGGCCGTTCGTCCTGTTTTGATTGTCTTCCGCCTGAAGACCCAAAAGGTCGAAACGTGTTGTGTTTGTTTTACTTTGTACCTTCGTTTGGTGGTGCAGTAATCCTATTTCTGCTCTTGTTTGACTGACTGTAGATGGTAAAACTGGAATAACAACCTTGACAATGGTGAAATATTTAATTTGTGTAGAACTTTTTGATGTACCCATGATGTGGTTAAGGAACGTTTGTAAGTAAAAATGGTTCTAAAGCTGACATGCATAATTGATAGGCTTAGACTGAGTATATCTGATTTGACTGTGCATTGTTTCAGATGTAAATCTTGTAATGATTCCGATCTGACGAGTCCATTATGCCAAATCTCTACAGAACATGAGATACCTTTCATTCTCTGTTGCCAAAGACTGAGAGAAATGAGAGGAAAATTTCTGGAGCCAAAATATGATTGAGAACCGTGTTTATGTCAGCTTCGTGTATTGACGGCCTGCGTTAAACCTGATGTTATACGCAGTTTTTCGTTGTTTGTGTAGAGGGCGTTTTACACAGAAAGAAAAAGCTACTTCATAAAGTTGCGCAGACGTGATTGTCACATCCATTGTTGTAGTATTCCTTCTGAATAACATCATAAAGCATTATACATGTATTTCACTCGGTCAAGCGGCTCATGCAGTCGGTGCCAACAATGTGACTTCATACAATGGAGGATTTTCATGTCTGTTATTTGCGTGATGTGAAGGATCCAGGCTCCAAATGTTTTCCAAGGTTACTACATCATGACGTGGCTCTCTTCAGAGCGGTATGGATGGTAAGTGAGTAAGCATGTCGACCAACGATGAATTCAACGACAAAAGGCAGGTGAACATCTCGGAAGAGTTATACAGGGAAGAAACAGAAAAGAAATATTGTCAGTGATTAATAGAAGTTATCTGCATAAAATTTCAATCCAGTTGTCCTTTCTTGTCAGTTATAAAGGTTGTCTTTGTTGCGGTGCTTATCATACTTAATTGTAGTCATGTCTCTTGGTCTTTACTATACAAGTTCTTAGCATTATGCATTGGATGATGTTTTTCAGAAAAAAAAGAGAAAAAACAAAGACGCGCGTGCACGCACGCACACAGAGAGAGAGAGAGAGAGAGAGAGAGAGAGAGAGAGAGAGAGAGATATATGCTGACTTTGAGTGAACAATGAAATATTCATAGCGCTTAGATTTTATGTCAAGACCTCTTCATGTACACTGGATGTATTTAAATACGCCACATCACATACAAATTAAATGAAAACAAAATACAAGATACATGTCCAAAATGTACAAGGAATACTCACATCCTTAACTAATAAAAGCACAGCTATAAGAATCAATAATCGATTTACAGAATATTTCACATGGCATGCAGATCCACACACTCTCATTATCAATAACTTCCTCCTCTTTGGCACATGCAACTCGAAGCGATACAAGTTGCATTAAGTGACATTCAACATCCTCAACTGGCTGAAGTATGAGACAAACTGATAAATTCCAGTCCTTGGTACCTTTCGCTTTACCGGCAACCTAGAACGGCATATAAAAATACACTAGGAAGACAAACATAATTTGAATCAAATTTGAATCAAATATCCAGACATACACACACAAACGCGCACACACACAATCGCCACACACAACATACACGCAATCACACACACACACACACACAAAAACGCGCGCAATCGCACACACACACAATTGCACACAAACACACATGCGTGCATGCCCAGTCACAACACACACACACCACACACACACACACACACACACACACACACACACACACACACACACACACACACACACACACATGCACACTTTCACATAAAAAGAATGTTGGCTTACCCACAGACCCAGCTCACTCACCCTCAAACACATCCACATCCTAGCAGACCTGGTAAAGCTATATACCTGCAAGTCATCACCTTGTGATTCCTCTCTCAAATGTTTGCAAAGGACGTATCAGCGACAGCCCCTTGCAAAGATTTGAAAACACGACCACCCAGCTATCAATATACAGGGTAAGACACTGGCATTAAGAGTAAAATATTTCCATTTTCATTTTGTTTGTAGCCCAGCCGACCTCAGGGGGGTCATTATCAGGGCTGTGACCATGTCAGAATATTTGCATTTAAACACAAAAAAAAAGGTTTTTAAAAAATCATTCTACATTTGCTAAAATGACTTTAAAAAAAAATTATTCCAGACTGTTTTTAATATTTAACAAAATGCCAATACACATACGACATATAACGAAGCAAACACACATGAATATTCATGATACACATGCAAACCAATGCTTGAAAGCACGCATACCCCCCCCCCCCCCCCCCCCCCCCCCCCTTTAAACACCCACCTTCGCACACATGCGCATCATAATACTTATGAATCTAACAGTATGTCTGTAATAAATCAATCAAAATGATGGTTTGTTACTGAAACGTTTGCAATGGCGTACCAGTGATAGGCCCTTGCAAAGATTTGGCAGCAACATAACCCATCATGGTTCGTTACTGAAACGTTTGCAATGGCGTACCAATGGCAGGCCTTTGCAAAGATTTGGCAGCAACACGAAGTATGTATATCGAGTAACAGACTTGCATAAAAAGTGAAAATATTTAACTTTGCACTTCCAATTCGTTTATAGCCCATGAACCTCAAGACGCCATATAGGGCCTGTATTATAGATTAATTTCATGTAAGGAATTACAGTGTGCTCTAAACATTCTACACATGCTAGAATACATAGCTTTAAATTAAAGCTATTCTACACACACACACACACACACACACACACACACACACACACACACACACACACACACACACACACACAACACGTACGTACACGTATTCAAAACACATGCACATGCACACAACCACATACAAATGATCACCATTTAACACGCACACCCCAACCCACCCATCCTAACATACACCCGCATCTTAACACGTATTATCCAAGGTGTCTATCTACAATCCATCCACGACTAATGTCCTTACTAACATCTTTGCAATAGCTTACCAAGATAGGCCCTTGCAAACATTTGGCAGCAACACAACCCATCATGGCTCGTTACTGAAATGTTTGCAATAGCTTACAAAGATAGGCCCTTGCAAACATTTGGCAGCAACACAACCCATCATGGCTCGTTACTGAAATGTTTGCAATAGCTTACCAAGATAGGCCCTTGCAAACATTTGGCAGCAACACAACCCATTATGGTTCGTTACTGAAATGTTTGCAATAGCTTACCAAGATATGCCCTTGCAAACATTTGGCAGCAACACAACCCATTATGGTTCGTTACTGAAATGTTTGCAATAGATTACCAAGATAGGCCCTTGCAAACATTTGGCAGCAACACAACCCATTATGGCTCGTTACTGAAATGTTTGCAATAGCTTACCAAGATAGGCCCTTGCAAACATTTGGCAGCTACCCATTATGGCTCGTTACTGAAATGTTTGCAATAGCTTACCAAGATAGGCCCTTGCAAACATTTGGCAGCAACACAACCCATTATGGCTCGTTACTGAAATGTTTGCAATAGCTTACCAAGATAGGCCCTTGCAAACATTTGGCAGCAACACAACCCATTATGGCTCGTTACTGAAACGTTTGCAATGGTGTACCAATGGCAGGCCCTTGCAAAGACTGGACGGCAACACAACCCATGTATCTGTATAGAGGGTAATAAACGTTCATTGTAAGTCAACAAAATTACTCATTTTACTTCCATTTTTCTTTTCGCCCAACAGACCTCAAGGGGTCATATCAGGACTGTTTTCACAGAATCATTGATTTCACAAAATAAAGTCCTCTAAAACTTCATTCTGTACATGCTTAAAATAGGTAACAAACTTAAGATAGGATTTATTTCACACACACACACACACACACACACACACACACACACACACACACACACACACACACACACACACACACACACACACGAACATGCACATACAAACATTTCAAACACACACACACACACACACACACACACACACACACACACACACACACACACACACACACACACACACACACACACACTCCACACAAACGGCCGCGTCCACACACATAAAAATCCTCGCATTCAAACACATGTACACATACACAGCAACTTGCCCACCTTGAGTCACTGACATCAAAAGTGAAATGATTTCAACTTTCATTTTCCTTACAGCCCAGCCGACATCAGGGGGTCATATGCGGGCTGCTACGATGTTGAAATAATTGCATCAAAACCAAGTAAAAAAAAAATCCAAAGAAAATTATTCCAAATTTGCTAAAAATGACTTAAAAAAGGAATTACACAATATTCTAAATATCAACACAAAACGATAAAAAAAAATGTATATGTGAACCTACACAGATATATCCACAATACACGTATAAACCAACGCCTACTTGGAAGCACACATACAACTCCTCCACACACCCCACCCCCCCTCCCCCACCCCCCACCCCTCTAAAATCACCCACCTTCACACACATGCCCAATTATCACTCATGAATCAAGCTGTATGTCTGTAATTCATCAAAATTATGGTTTGTTACTGAAATGTTTGCAAGGGCTACCAATGATAGGCCTTTGCAAACATTTGGCAGCGACATAACCCACCATGGCTCGTTACTGAAATGTTTACAATGGCGTACCAGTGGCAGGCCCTTGCAAAAGATTTGGCAGCGACACAAACCATGTATCTGTGTATAGAGTAATAGGTTGGCTTTCTAAGTGAACACACTTCATATTTCACTCCTGTTTTATCTGTAGCCCAGCACACCTCACGGGATCATATCAGGACTGTTATGATAGAACAAACCATCTCGTAAAAGGAAGGAATTTTTAGAAAAAGGCCCACCAAAGCAACATTCTATACAAGCTTAAACCACAAAACATAGGCCCTATTTCACAAACACACAAATGTTCTAAAAAGATACACATGCACACAGGTGCATACAAAAGAACGCCATTCTGCACACACAACCCATCTCACCCACCTAAAACACACACATACCGGCATCCTAACACATACCATCCAAATTTTGTATCCACAACATCACTCTGTAGTTCTTCACCAACATGTTTGCAATGGCAGCAACACGACCCATTATAGTTCGTTACAGAAATGTTTGCAATGGCATACCAATGATAGGCCCTTGCAAGCAACACAAACCATGTTAATGATATTTCATTTTTTTATTTCCTATGGCCCAGCCGATCTGAGGTGGTCATATCAGGCCATTACCAAGTTCAGATTACCGCATTATAAATACATAGAAATGTTTAAATGAAAAATCATTCGAAATTTGCTAACATGACATATAAGAAATTATTTTCTAAAATGATTTCATTTTTTACTTCCTATTTGCTTACCGCATATCCGACTCTCAACAGGTTATATCTGATCTGTAAAATGGAGT
>CM065714.1:142863147-142885647 GCA_033310375.1 Conus canariensis
TACGCGTGAGATATTCCATAAAGAGGAAAAACCGTCTTGGGCTGGTGTAACCGTTAGTAATGGCTATTCTGGTAAACATCGGCCATCGTCTGTGACCTAAAATGAACATACTTACAAATTTTCAGAAAGATCGGCCAAGAACTTTCTGAGATATTCCATAAAGAAGAAAACCATTATGGGCCGTTAGTAACGGCTATAACGGTAAACTTAAACATCGGGCATCATCCGTGACCCATAATGAACATACCTACAAATTTTCAGAAACATCGGCCACGTACTTTCTGAGATATTCCATAAAGAAGAAAAACCGTTACAGCCGTTAGTAACGGCTATAACGGTAAACTAAAACATCGGGCATCATCCGTAACCCATAATGAAGATACCTGCTAATTTTCAGAAAGATCGGCCAAGTACTTTCTGAGATATTCCATAAAGAAGAAAAGCGTTACAGGCCGTTACAGCCGTTAGTAACGGCTATAACGGCAAACTAAAGCATCAGGCATCATCCTTGACCCATAATGAACATACCTGCTAATTTTCACAAAGATCGGCCAAGTACTTTCTGAGATATTCCATGAAGAAAAACAACCGTTACAGGTCGTTACAGCCGTTAGTAACGGCTATAACGGTAAACTAAAACATCGGGCATTATTTGTGACCCATAATGAACATACCTGCTAATGTTCACAAAGATCGGCCAAGTACTTTCTGAGATATTCCATGAAGAAGAAAAAGCGTTACAGGCCGTTACAGCCGTTAGTAACGGTATAACGGTAAACTAAAACATCGGACATTATTTGTGACCCATAATGAACATACCTACAATTTTTTTAGAAAGATCGGCCAAGTGCTTTCTGAGATATTCTATAAAGAAGAAAACCGTTACAGGCCGTTACAGCCGTTAGTAACGGCTATAACGGGATAAACTAAAACATCGGGCATCATTCGTGACCCATAATGAACATACCTGCTAATTTTCACAAAGATCAGCCAAGTACTTTCTGAGATATTCCATAAAGAAGAAAAAGCATTACAGGCCGTTACTGCCGTTAGCAACGGCTGTAACGGTAAACTAAAACATCGGGCATCATCCGTGACCCATAATGAACATACCTACAAATTTCCAGAAAGATCGGCCAAGTACTTTTTGAGATATTCTATAAAGAAGAAAAACCGTTACAGGCTGTTACAGCGGTTAGTAACGGCTATAACGGGGTAAACTAAAACATCGGACATCATCCGAGACCCATAATGAACATACCTGCTAATTTTCACATGTACTTTCTGAGATATTCCATAAAGAAGAAAAAGCGTTACAGGCCGTTACTGCCGTTGGTAACGGCTGTAACGATAAACTAAAACATCGGGCGTCATCCCTGACCCATAGTGAACACACCTACAAATTTTCAGAAAGATCGGCCAAGTACTTTTTAATATATTCCAAAAAGAAGAAAAACCGTTACAGGCCGTTACAGCCGTTAGTAACGGCTATAGCGGGGTAAACTAAAACATCGGGCATCATTCGTGACCCATAATGAACATATCTGCTAATTTTCACAAAGATCGGCCAAGTACTTTCTGAGATATTCCATAAAGAAGAAAAAGCGTTACAGGCCGTTACAGCCGTTAGTAACGGATGTAACGGTAAACTAAAACATCGGGCATCATCCTTGACCCATAATGAACATACCTACAAATTTTCAGAAAGATCGACCCAGTAGTTTTGTCTGGAGCGAGTGGAACACATTTTGACGACGGACACATAGACAGACAGACAGACACACACACACAGACAGCATTTCTTCGTTCCCATTCTAAAGTACTCCCTGTTCTTTAAGAACTGGGAGTACAATAAAAAGGCAAAAGCACACCAACACACACACACTCGCACGCACACACCAACGCCTGCATGCAAGCACACGACGTACTCCATCCATAATCGTCCACCCTCACTCACACACACATCCTAATACACATGAAGCAACCTGATTGTCTACAACCATCCAGTATGGTTTGTTATGACGTACCACTGACAGGCTATTGCAAATATTGGCAGCAGCACAACTGTATCTGAATATGCAATGATAAACTGGCATCAACATAGAAATGATTTCAGTTTTTACTGTCAGGGTTCACTGACATTGTTACTTGAGCCCGTACATGTTATAGCTAGATCTACTGGAGGCGACTCTTGTTTGAACTTCTGTATGTGTGGACTGATCATGTTCCATGTGAGTGTATCTTGCGTAGTTCGCATCAGAGTCAACATTCCCTCTATGTGTGCTAGTGTGAGCAGGCGAACATTTCCGCTCACGTCGCATGCGTGTGTGTGCGTCAGTGGATATCTGTGTGACAGCACAGCTTGGGGGAGGATAGGGAGATGTCTTGAACTCTTTAATGTTTTCCGTGGAAGTGGGGAAATTGGGTCATGCATCATCCTCACTGTGAATTGCCCAATCATAGTTAACCTTACGTTGAATTATCCAATCATAGCCAAGTTTACAGTAAAGCAGGCTGGGGGTTAGGTGAACAGTCGCTCAGTGTTATCTCGCAGCTGTTTCAGAGTGGAAGTCTCTGACGGTTTGTGTGTCGTTTTCTATGTTGGGAAGTCCCAGGGAATCCTTTTAGGAACCTCGTGTTCGGGGTTCTGACTTAGGGATTAGCGGAGCTGCCTTGAGTCTGGAGGGGACTGATTCTGTGTAATTGTCTTCTCGCTGTTGGAGGTACAGTGGAAGGACTGTAGGTACAGTGGAAGTTATTGTAATTTGTGAAACTGCAAGTAGTCTAGGTTTTGCTGGAGCTGCACTGAAGAGGTGGAGGGACTCGTCCCCCTGTTGCTCCTGAAGCCACACTGGCTCTCGGAGACAACATCAGCACCTGACACTCATCAATGTGTACGCCCCCACCATGACCTACACCCAAGAACAGAAGGAACTGTTCTACCAGATCCTCTCAAGCTTGCTACGCAGTATCCCAAAGGATGATAAGCTTTTACTTCTTGGGGACTTTTGAACGCTCGTGTGGGCAGGGACTCCCAGGTCTTGGCCGAATATCATCGGACCGCATGGAGTGGGACATGTAAACTCAAATGGCCAGCTGTTTCTTACGCTCTGCGCCGAGTTTGGTTTGACAATCACCAACACACTGTTCTAGCTGCCGGACATCCACAAGGCCACCTGGATGCACCCTCGCTCCAGACACTGGCACTTGATCGACTATGTGACCACTGAATAATAAACAAGTAGAAGTACCCTAAGATTTTCTTTCATACCAATAACGAGATTACCTGTATTTCTTACTGTTCGTCCGTGTGTTTCTTTGACTATATGCAAGATGGAAAATTCTGTACCAGTCTTGAATAAATGTTGATTTGTGGTTGTTCCGTTCTCCAGTTGTTGTTGTGTACATATGTATGGTATATAGGCAAGCTTGGAACGATTTTTTTTCCGGGGGGGGGGGGGGGGGGGGGGGGGGAGTGTCAATTGTTTGTTCTGTGTGCTCTGTGTTGTCATTTCTGCTAGCGATTCGGTGTTCTAAGCAGCATTCGTTTGAAGTTAGGGGCGTGTATTTATTTCATCATTGGAGCAAGAGTTACCCTACTTGTTTGTTATCACGACTTGGCCGAAAATGCTTCCACGTCTCGAAATTAGCGTGTGTGTTTTTCCACCTAGAGCACTTTTACTTGCGTCACATTTGATATGCGTGTTTTCACTCGCAGTGTTTTCATTTGCATTACAATTAAGATGTGTTTTTCACAGAGAGTACTTCTGCTTTTTATTAAGATTCTTGTTTTACACGTTGATTGTTTTCACTTGATTAAAAGTAACCTGTGTCTTTCTCGTGGAATGCTTTCAATTGTATTAGTTTTAACGTGGGTTTGCCATGTAGAATACTTTCACTTGCATTTAAATTGATGTTTTGTTGTTGTTGTTTTTTTTGACATAGAGTACTTTCACTCTATTCAAATTAAGAGTTTTTCAAGTAGATTGCTTTCACTTCCTTTAAAATTGCAGTTTTTATTTACACACAGACTGTTATCATTCACATCAAAATTAAGGTGTACTTTCTCTTTGAAATTAAGACACGTACATCAAAATTAACGTGTATTTCTACAAAGTCTTTATACACTTTCATCAAAATCAATGTGTATTTGTCACAATTTGCCGACACTTACATCAAATGTGTATGTGTGTGTGTGTGTGTGTGTGTGTGTGTGTGTGTGTGTGTGTGTGTGTGTGTGCTTACACTTACATATAAAATAAACTCATCTTATTACAACGTCTACCTAGACCTTCGTCAAAATCAGTATATCTTTCACAAAGTATTTCTATCCCTCACGTCAAAACAAAGGTGTATCCTTCGTAGCATACTTTTCATCTCCACTGTTGTAAAAGATGGAGGAAAGGAAGACGCGGAGGGGATGGGGGATGTGGTGGGGGGGGGGGGGGGGGGGAGGTGGGAATTGGAACCAGAACTTGGCTGTCTGAAAACCTCTGTGAGAAGCAGAAAACAGGTTTAGTTCATTTGGCAGTGATGCACCCTGCTGCGCTTCGCTTGATCAGGGCCCTTCAATCCCCCCTTCTGACGTCAGCAAACCTCCCGCACGATCGATTTGCACTGTCAACAGACCGTAACATTTCAGTCACACCTCACGGAGACAAGATGCCTTCACCATCATCAGCAAAAGCCGGCATTGCTTTGATGTCTGGTGTCGTCTAGGATGATGGACTTGACAAAATCGTTGAACATTGGGTATTGATGAGTTCAGCCGTGCGGGGATTTCTTTGTACGGGTATTGCCTGGTACACGGCGCAGTGGACTAACCACCTCATCCGTTCTTTCCGTGGATTCCTTCTACTTGCTGGCCCCTGTGGGGAAGGAGTGCCTGGGCTTCTTTCTGTACTAATTGTATTCATCACCTGAAAATTACGTGACAGTTCTATACTTTTTATGTGATAGTTCTATACTGTTTTTTCTGTCACTCTCATGCATTCTTTCTTTATTTGCCCATCTCCCACTGTTTCTCTGCAGTTGTGGGCCATTGGATTATGTTTGTTCTGGAAAGTCTGTGCACTTTTTTGTCCACCTCTAATTACAATTTACAGTATGCTAGGTAGGTGTGTGTGTGTGTGTGTGTGTGTGTGTGTGTGTGTGTGGAGTGCATGCGCTAGTGCATGTGTGTGTTGCGCGCGCGCGCGCGTGCGCGCGTGTATGTGTGTGTGCATGCGAGAGTGCATGTGTGTGTGTGTGTGTGTGTGTGTGTGTGTGTGTGTGTGTGTGGAGGGGGGGGGGGGGGTGAGGGAGGGCGTAACTGTCTTGTCTGGCTACCCACGGTGGACGCTAGTTGTCCATTCTTGAGTATCTAGCCACACGTACGGTCATTTTATGTACTTTTGTGGTACTGTTTTCTTTTTTCTTTTTCTTTGTCGTTGTTGCTAATTAGACACATTTCTGTACACTGTAGGTGCTCCATTTAATCAAGATGGTTGGCTTGACAGCTTAGTGTTATCTCTCTTAAGAATGTCAGACGCTGAGCTATCATGTCCTATGAGTTAATGTACACTTTGTACATAGTTGTCTTTGTTGTTGTTCAGTTTTTCGGAACAGAAATATTGCAAGTGATGACAGCCTGGAAAGCGCCCTGCTTGGTGTCCGGGCTATAACAGCATTCAAAACCGAAACATCTAGGGTTGTGTCTTTTTGATGGGACCTTGGACAATTACCAGCAACAACAACAACATCAACGAACAACAACAAACAACCAAAGAGAAAAATGGTTTAAAAAAATGATTTAAAAAATAGAAGAAGAAGAAGAAGAAACTGTAAGAAAGTGTAAAGCCAAGCCTATAAACTTCCGTTTATTAGGTCTTTTATGAATAATTAGAATACGTGTTATTGATGTAAAATACTTTCCTCCTTTCCTTTCACTGACTAGTTTGACTTCAAATTTGGTAGGCGTGTAGACTTTAAATCCGTGTACATTCACCACGCGGTTTTATGCTCGAATTGACAAACCCCCCCCCCCCCCCCCCCCCCCTCATATCCCAATTTCGGGCCGAAAAAACCTTCTACATTTCCACAAATTTCCACAACTCCTGTCACTTTGGAGGTGTGGAACTTGCATATCCGTCTTTCTTTTTTCAGTAAGAAATTCAGCAGTATAGTGCAGGTGCGAAGCGAGGCCAAGAGGAGGGGTTTCAGGACAACGCATAACGCAGTTCACAGCTGTGACACATTCCCGCTGACAGCTCCATCGACACTGCGGAGTTAACAGCTTTGGTCCTGGCTCTTGAAATGGTCTCTAAATCAAAACATAAAGATTGTGTCGGACTCCCTTTCTGCTTTGGAGGCCAATGCCAGCCGTAAAATCAAGCACCCTCAACCGGTTAAGTTATTCGAATTGTACACCTCTCTGGAATCAGATGGACATGGCATAGTTTTTGCTTAGGTTCCTAGCCATGTGGGCATTCGAGGCAACGAGATGATTGTTCAACTTGCCAAGAGTACCACAAAGAAAGAGTTGAGCAAATTGTCTATCCCTCACACTGATCTGAAACCCAAAAGCCCAGGCTTATGTCAAAGATCTCTGGCAAGAGGAATGAAATCCGCAGACGGATAACAAACTATTAAAATCCGACCAAACCTGAAAGAGTTTTTACCATCTTCCCGAGGCGGCCGTAAAGAAGAAAGTTTTGTGCCGTTTGAATACCAGCCACTCCTTTTACACCCATTCGTATCTTTTTAAAGATGAAGCTCCGTGATGCATTTCATGTCTTGTACTACTCACAGTGAAACATATTCTTTTAGAATGTTGGGACTTGCATGATGTGAGATATAAACACTTTAGAGCACACACCATAAAAACCTTGTTCAAAGTTGCCCCACCTGATGTGATCTTTGAATTTCTAAAGAAATTAACATTTTCCTTCTGATCTAAGATTTTATGGAAATAAGATTTTTAACGAAGTTTCCGGTGTTTGTTTTTTTTAAAGGTGTCTTTTAAAGAGTTGTGTGAACTATTTTGAAAAAAAAAAGAATTGTGAGTTGACTTCAATGCAGTGACAGCCCTGATGTGGTCCTTTGCTGTCGGCTGGGCTATAAGCAATATTATCTTATCTTACCAGCTATGACACACGCCTGTTACCTCTAGCCAAACTATCACAGCGAGCTGTCCGCAGGTTTCAAAATATGACGACTGTATGTACAAGTTAAAACATTAAAACAAATGTTGAAGCACTGAGCCACCAGATAAATGTAAAAAAAACACTGCAGTAAGGAACTTCGACCTACTGATCTTCTTCAAGCAGGACGAAACCAACCAACAGCAGAAAATATGCAGGTAAATAAACCATCAGTCTGTATTAAAACGATCTGACAGGGATTTCGAAAGGAGAAGTTGTAAGGAAAGAAACAGGAGGAGAGATGAGATGAAAAGGCCAACGATAGAAATGTTGACTCTTTCACTAACACTAATCATTGAGTTCTGCAGTTAGAATAGACCCTCTGTTTATGCCCGTCATCTGTTGTTTCTCCCACTGGTACGTTAGGTTGGTTTTGTCCTTCCTGAAGAAGACCAGCAGGTCAAACCGCGTCACTTTAGTGTGTGTGACGTTCATTTGGCGGCTGAGTCCCTGGCAGTCTCTCCGTCGTTGGAGGTCGAAAGATAAGACCTAAAGATAAACTGAAGGCCCATGTATGAAACTGTTTGCTCAAATCCATCTAAACGTTTTAACCTTTTGTGTATCAATAAGATGGATTGACAATGCTATCTCCATGAAACTCAAGATCAGCCCTGTGTGCTCTTGTACATTCAATCTTCCTGTGTGTATGCAAGACATGCCCCCCCCTCCCCCTCGCCCCCCCCCCCCCCATCTCCTCCCACACAGGTGGTCTGGAAAGAAGAGTCCAACCCATGGAAATGAGGTGTTACTGAAACACACAAAGCATCAGGTACACTGATCATATCGCACCATTGAACACGTTACTGTAACACACAAAGCATCAGGTACACTGATCATATTGCATCATTGAACACGTTACTGTAACACACAAAGCATCAGGTACACTGATCATATCACACCATTGAACACGTTACTGTAACACACAAAGCATCAGGTACACTGATCATATCGCATCATTGAACACGTTACTGTAACACACAAAGCATCAGGTACAGTGATCATATCACACCATTGAACACGTTACTGAAACACACAAAGCATCAGGTACACTGATCATATCACACCACTGAACACGTTACTGTAACACACAAAGTATCAGGTACACCGATCATATCACACCATTGAACACGTTACTGAAACACGTTACTGAAACACACAAAGCATCAGGTACACTGATCATATCGCACCATTGAACACGTGCGCTTTGCCATCGTAATATAGGATTATGGTGCATAAGCATTGCCTATTCAGAGAAGCCGTCCCTTTGCAAAGTTAGTTAGAGCACCGTTCTCATAAAATAGAAACCGCTGGTTCGACGCTGATGTGGACCACTTTATGCTTGGTTGGTTGGTTTGGCTTGTGTGTGTGTGTGTGTGTGTGTGTGTGTTGTTGCAGATATCATTTTTGAGAGACGAGCATTTCAAATCATAAGACTTTTCAAAAACTTTGTAGTACAAGAAACACAATTTGACAATTAACATGCAGCCCACGGATGCATGTTTGCTCTTGCAAATATATCATACGATATTGTGAGCACAAACGAAGATGTGTGTTGCGATTAATAGTGCACTTGCTCTTTACCCAGATGGCAGGGGTTCGATTTCCCTTTTCACTGTTTTATTTCATTATAATTTTACTCCACAATCAACATGATTTGACAATCAACATGTGGCCCGTGCATACACCTTTGCACTTTACAAAGTTATCACTATGACTTTCTCAGCACAAAGGATGGTATGTAGTGCAGTCGATAGCTCATTTGTTGTACCTTGGGACAATATTTCAGTTTCCCGTTTTTATATTTTCATACTTTTTGTTTTGTGATTATTTCTTTTCTTTTTTCTTTTTTTTTCTAATATGCTTATCTGTTTATTATGTATGCCTGTGCAACTTCAAGAATTTATGCAATTTGCACGATTGGTGTAAGCATCTGATAGTCTATTTCTTGTGCAGGGCAAGGGTTATGTTAGTTATTATAATTTTTTTAAATTAATTTGTTCAGTAAGTTACTCGCTCGTTTAGTTAGTTGGTTATTCATCTAACTATAACCCTTAGTATCGTGGCCTTACAGCCTAGGGAATGAAGTGTAGCGTAGGGCCTATATGGACTAGTACACACGCAGTGATGCCTCAGTTATTATCATTATTATTATTATTATTATCATCATCATCATTATCATTATTATTATCATTATTGTTATTATTACTATCGTTATTATTGTTCATATCATCATCATCATCATCATCATCATCATCGTCATTATCATCATCATCATTGTTGATCGATGCACAACGACAGAAAAGAATTCCAAAGAGTAGTAAAGAAAAACACTGCTCCACATGCATAAAGTATGGAATACAGGTAGGCTTAAGCTGTTTACAATTCCAGCAGTGAAATTATCGTTCCAGCGAGTGAAGCAGCCTCTGAGCGCTGCAGTCATGGCCACAAATGAAAACTGCTCCCATCTCCGACACACGTTTCAATCATTGCTTGTTTGCAAACGGTAATCGGTACACTGTAATATTGAATAGTGTGACAGCACAGATTGTCCACCCAGCACAAATTGTTGCCATTGAGACAGACGTTACAGCACACATTTTCCCTCTGTCACAAAATCTCGCTTCCTTGTAATTTGTGCAGTATTCTTCGTGTCCGTTATTCGTCTATCCGTCTGTCTGTCTGATTTTGGTTTTTGAGCTGAAACTCTTTTAATTTCCGTGAAAATGGTTGTGATGACGCAGTGTTAAAAGCGCTTTCTATAATGGTCATTACACTGTAACTGGTGTATTACTGGTTTCGTCAGGGCTCGCCTCACCCGATTAGAAGGCAGACTATTCTCGTCCTTTATGAAGGTGATGGCTATTCAAGGGTGATACAATTTAAAACCAGAATCACCCGAGAGGTAGCTTTTTGAAGGTTTAGCATCAAGAACTCAGACTCACCCAAAGTCAAACTTTGCTCAAAAATACCACTCGCCCCCATGTGTCACCATCACCAGTGAAACATACATCTAACCGGTCCTCATGGGAAAAGGGCACCGTCATGCATAGCAAACATTTCTTGTAGTAAAGCTGCTGAGTAACACTGGTCCAGGGGATCCTCGGTAAAGCTGCTGAACTCCCCGACCAGACTACAGGGGAGGGAGTCCGGTAGGTTTTCTTTGACATTCCAGCTGAACTTCTTCTGCCCATTTCAGAGATAACAGCGGCTTCTATTGATCTCTCTATTTGATTTTGTTTCTTTGGTTTGTTCATTTGCAACAACTTTTTTTTCTCAGAGTTTTGACTTCAAGACACTTTCCAAAGGAAATGTATAGTTTAGTCAATCTAACGGCACTCTGTAGTTGCCATGCTCTAAAAAACAAAACATCGCTTGTGCCTCAACGTCCCAAAGCCCCTGACAGTCACCAAAACTGGTAAGGGTTGACAAAATAACTACAAGCAAACAAAAATCGTGTCATGTTGTCCGACGACCTCCTCGGTCGGCGATGAAGAATTACAAGACCAAATCACCGCTAGTCCGTCACACCTACACTATAGTTCATCAAAAGTGGTTGCAAATGCTATTGTGATGGGGTCACGAAAATTTTGCATACCAGAACCGTGAAACTAGAGACACACGGTTGCCTTTGTCACGATGAGTAAGGGAACATTTTTTTTTTTAAAGAACAATCAGCCGAGATGCCTTTACTTTAGAATCTTCAAGAAAAAAAAAAAAAGAAAGAAAAGAACTCTCGGCTAATATTTGTTGCCCGGGAGACAATATGTGCTGTCACGTCTGGCACAAACTATCGCTACGACAATTTCTGCATGGGCGATAATTTGCGCCGTAACAAACGGTCTTTTCTGTGGAATTTTGTCAGTTCTGAATCTATACCCTTCAAAATTGAATCGCCTGCAGCTATTAACCCTACAAACATTCCCATTAGTTTGTTCTCTGTGTTGTCTCATCCTCTCTACCCCGTCAGCAGCATGCACCCATCACTCTGACTACACCAGGCACGGTCATACCCTGGTTCCACCTATGGCAGTTCCAGACTTGCAGTCCACAGGGAGCAATCAATATCAGGAATTCATCAGGCAGCGAATCAAAGGAAATCTTTACTGCACTACTGCCGTGTCACTTTGAGTGGTGTTCAGCGGTGCCTGTCCTGATCCATGCGCAGGATACCATCTACAAAGCCTAATGACAACAAAAAATACTTTGTAGTGGATCCAACAGAGAAGTGAGTTAGCCCACCGGAGGGCGTCACCACGTCCATCCAACGACAACCCCATGAGACGTCCATTCGACTGCTCCGACACGAATGCACCATGGACATGAAAGAGGAGAGAAGATCGAAACTGAGTTTATTGCAGCGTATTAAGGTTCACAGAATATATATTATCTATTCATTAATTTATTTATTCATTCATTTTTACTATGATCAATGACGATGATGAAGATGATGCTAATGAGGTCCATTCTGGTCTTAGACTACATGACCTGTACTCTAAGCTTCCATTGATAATACATCCTGGCGGTAACCAGACCCGAGAGATACAGACACCTGCAGTGCTGATAAGGAAATCTGAGCGTTTAAGCGACACTCGCCGAGTAAATCCCGTTATATATGGATGAAATCCGATTGTGTGCTTCCATTCTTCCTATCTGAGCGCATTGCAGACTCAGCTATGGTTCTCAGTGGCCGGAAATTCCTGCAAATGAATGCATTAGATGAGCTTTGAACCGATAAACCTCCGGCTCACACACCACGGCAGTTTTTGTTTTGTTTGTGTGTTAGTTTGCTGTTGTTGTTGTTTTTCTTGTTGCTATTGTTGTTGCTGCTGTTGTTGAGGTTTTTCCCCGTAAAATCTGAAAAGAGTCATCCCATTTTCGAGTTATCTCGCTAATTGATAGATACAAACACACTGGCAGACAGAGTCAAATGTTATTCCCTGATTCACAGGCCGAAAACTATCATTTCGACTCATTGAAACCACGACAGTAGGACAATTATGATTTGGCATCTCTCTCTCTGTCTCTCTGTCTCTGTCTCTGCCTGTCTCTGTCTCTGTCTGTCTCTGTCTCTCTCTCTCTCTGTCTCTCTCTCTCTCTCTCTCTCTCTCTCTCTCCTCTCTCTCTCTCTCTCCTCTGCATGCGTGCGTGCGTGTGCGTGCGTGCGTATGTGCGTGCGTTAGTGCGTGCGTACGTGCTTGCGCGTGCGCGCGCGCGCGCGCGTGTGTGTGTGAAATGATCAACATTCAAAAATTGTTTGTATGTTTTTTTCCTCTTTTTCTTTCCTTTTTCTTTTTCTGTTCTTTCTTTTTTTCTTTCTTTTTTTTTTTTTTTTTTGCGACAGCGAAGAGAGGTGGGTGTGTGTGTGTGTTAAGTTATTATTTCCTCGGAGATTGTGTTTTCACCCATGTCGGTGTGTGTGTGTTGTGTGTGTGTGTGTGTGTGTGTGAGAGAGAGAGAGAGAGAGAGAGAGAGAGAGAGAGAGAGAGAGAGAGAGAGAGAGAGAGAGAGAGTACGCAGAATTTGCTGTGCCAGTTTATTTCAAAACGTGATGGAAAGTTTGTGTTTCGGATTCGGACCAAGGGCAGATCAAGGAATCAGTTTTAGAATGGAAAACGCGAATGCCAATATTTAACGTTTGGCGGCAGTACGGTTAGAACTCGATTCTTGTAACCGTGAACACGATGCTCTCCCATAAAACCAACCAGGCACCCTGATATACCCCGAATGATCTCCCAGAGACTGTCTTTGAAGATGCCAAAGAAAGAATGGGCGGGTGGTGGAGGGGGAGGAAGGTGAGAGAATGGGACTGTTACAAGCAGTATTCTTGGTTGCACCAAGGATGTTCTGGAGAGGAACAGTATTTCGCCTCGTCCCCCCCCCCCCCCCCCCCCCTCAACACCTTTGTCGTAGTCCCGTTTGCAGTTTCAGTTTCAGTTTCATCAAGGAGGTGTCACTGCGTGCGGACTACTAGTCCATATACGCTACACCACCTCCGCTAAGTTTTGAGACCACACTGCGCATGATTTAAAGCTGATGGATGAATGGATTAATGATTAAGATGAGAAAATTCATTAAGAGAGTCTCGTGGCTACGACTTAGCAGATATCTGATCTACAGCATTAGCCCAACACGCTGGTCAGACCTTGAGTACCTACCTAGCATTAGTTGTGCCATTATTATCATTATATGTGTGTGTGTATGGTGAGTGTACACGTGTGTATGTATGGGTGTGTGGGCACAGGCCCCTATGTGTGTGCTAGTGTATAAGGTGCGCGCGCGTGTGCGTGCGTGTGTGTGTGTGTGTGTGTGTGTGTGTGTGTGTGTGTGTGTGTGTGTGTGTGTGTGTGTGTACGCGCGCGCACGCGGGTAGCAGGTTGCTAACCACCTCTAAGTGAGAGAATTGTTCAGTTGTCTGGTGTATCCTCTCAGGTAACATTAACTTGCGAGCTTCTTGCTTGCTGTTCAGCGAGGCCAGCCTAGTGCCTACTGCCTGCATGTAGGCTTTGCCTGCGTCGGCGTGAACCACCACTATGTATGCGCTTCAAACTTAACAATTATGCACAAACAGTTGTAAAGTTTGGTCACACACACACACACACACACACACACACACACACACACACACACACACACACACACACACACAGCCAACCCGTGAACTGCAGGCAGACACAGAGCCAGTCAGATCAACAGGAAGTGGTGAGTGCCTTCTATGTGTGCCATAGGACTCCAAGTAGCAAAGAGAAATGATACTGATCCTGTCACTTCTACATCTTTGGTTGCACACAGTCTTGCGTGCGCGTGTGAGGCACGTGATACATGCTGTTTACGCGTCCCGTGTCAGGCGGTCACCAGAGACAATTCGGGACCCGACCTTTGACAAGGGCAGGCGCAGGCTGACGCACGTGCAAGGTAAATGATATCTGTGACACACTGTGTTGCCTATTGTCATGAAGCCAACATCCAAATTAGTGAACGTGGTCTCCATTCATAAGATTCGGATAGTGTGGCCATGGTGAATGGTTTGTTAGCTTGCATCCGGTTTTACTTTTTCGTTTTGTTTCTTGTTCGTATACATGTTGTTGTTCCCCCCCCCCCCCCCCTCCCCACCCTACCCATTTTGGTCTATTTGCCTTGGCGTCGTTGTGCTCGTTATTTGAAATTATACACAATGCAGGTACAGTAAACAACGTGGTTGTTGATGCGCTAAGTGTGGTGGCGTTGGCAATGTGGTAATTCTACATCCAGTTTCATTCCCTGCAGAAAACGAACACCTCATGAGAGCAGCATGTTTTGTTTTGTTTTTAACATGGGTTTAAACATTCATGGAATGGCGCGGGTAAAGCTTTGTTATTCGTGGTGGTGATAGTGGTGACGGTGGTGGTGATGGAAAAGGTGGTGGTAGTGGTGGTGGTGGTGGTGACAGTGATTGATGATGAAAACAGTGGTGCTGGCAATGCTAATGATGATTGTGTGGCCACAGAACCCCGGATGCTCAGCATCGAAATCTGAGGTCCGGAATGGAGCTTTCGCTCCCCCCTCCCCCCACCTCAACTTAATGCCCTAAGATACAGGCAGCTGTTAGCAACAACCCTCACCCTCACCCCTTTATTCAACGCAAACTGCTTCAAATCACCTAGGAAGGTAAGCCTAATCATTTTGCAACCAAACAATAATCAAGTCACTTTTCCGGTCGTGATGTGGGTGATCGGATTGCACATTGTCTATGAGACCGTAGTTGTCTTTAGATTTTTATTTCATTTGTTTGTTTATTTATGTATTTACTTATTTATTTATTTATTTATTCATTTATCTATTTATTTATTCATTATGCTGTTAAACTGGTATTTAAATTGATATTCTTTAAACTGGAAAGAGCAGTTTAGAGCAACCCCCCCCCCCCCCCCAAAAAAAAAAAAAAAAAAAATGCTCATTACAAGCACAGCTCTACGTGAACGGAGGTGTATATACAAACCGAGAAGATTTGCTGATATCAAAAGTAACAATTCATGCCCCTTTATGCTTGACTCTCATGATGACCTCAGTTTCACTTTCCTCTCCACGTCTATACCCTGGGCAACTTCGTATCGAGATCGTTAGTATCGGCGAGTTCACAGGACTGCCGATGGACGGACCAGTTGGCACCCTACAGGACGCTGGGGGTGAGGGGGGTTGGGGGTGGGGAAAGGAGGGGAGGAAGGAGGGGGTACGCTCGCGCTGGCTCCGCGACAAAGCACCTGCTTATGTTGGCTCACCCCTGAGAAGTACCGAAGTGACTTGGCAGCACAGCAGTGTCTCGTCTGGTGGGTGGCCTCATGGCGACTTTACATTGATTTATTTCCCTATGGATTGACGGTGCCGGGGTTGCGACGGGATGATGCCGGGTGTGGCTGTGGACGGGGAGCCAGAATGAGCGGAGTGGTGTAGTGCCTCTGAAGTGACACACTAGATGAGACAGACAATAAAATAGAATGAAAATAGTATATAAATGAAATTGAAATTAAATAACGCAAAACAAAACAAAACAAAACAAAATGAAATGAAATGAAATGAAATAGCACAGCTTGATCGAGTTTCAGCATAAGTTTTCTTTTATTCTTGGTGGGGTTGACTTCATGTTTGTGTGCAGGTTTACGGAGAGGAGTGGGGGATGTGAGGGAACCTGTTGTTTGTTTTCGCTATGTTTTTTTTAAACTGAATTTCTCATGTCTCCAAAAATACGTCGCTTCTACAGTTTAATTCGAATCCATATTCCCTCACTTCTCTATTGGCCATTTTCTACTTTTTTTTTGGTGGTCGTTGTCGTCGTGTCCGTTGTTGACGTTGTTGTTGTTGTTTGTTGTGTTGTTGTTTTGTTGTTGCTGCTGCTGCTGCTGCTGCTGCTGTTTCAGTGTGTTTACACAACTTAGTCAATGTAGATACAGACAGACAGAAAATGATACACGTGTTAGTCCCTTGCATCAGAGAAAACGCTGACTTACGCTTCTCTCTTCTCTCTCTCTCTCTCTCTCTCTGTCTCTGTCTCTGTCTGTCTGTCTTCTGTCTCTCTCTCTCTCTCTCTCTCTCTCTCTCTCTCTCTCTCTCTCTCTCTTCTTCTTCTTCTTCTTCTTCTTCTTCTTTTCTTTTCTTCTTCTTCTTCTTTCTTCTTCTTCTCATATGCCGGGAACCCACCCAGTCAGACAAAGTGTATAAGTATGGGATCCAATATTGGAGACCAAAATTTTTTATTTCTTCTTCTTCTTCTTCTTCTCTCATATGCCGGGAACCCCATCCAGTCAGACAAAGTGTATGTAAGTATGGGATCCAATATTGGAGACTAACATTTTCATGTCCTCATCCCCTTCAGTACAGTGATCTGTTGTTTCTTCCATTTTATAACCAAGAGCTGGCAATGAGATTGTAAAAGTTCACCGAAAAAACAACAACAACAAACTAGTAGCTGGTAACTGACCAAATGACGCATTCATGCAAGTCGTTGGCCAAGTGCAATCGTTTGACCCTGGTTCTTTTCGTTTTAGCGGAATTAAGCGGAATTGAAAATGTATGTCTGTGAGTGCGCGCGCGCGTACACACACATACACGCACACGCACGCACACACACACACACACACATATATATATATATATATACACACACACGCGCGCGCGCACATATACACACACATACAGAGAGAGAGAGAGAGAGAGAGGAGGGGCTAAATGCACACGTCTGGACAGATGGTCACACAATAACAGTGCTGGCACGGGATTTGATGCGGTTTTCATTGCCCGACTTGTAGACACGCACGTGTTGAAGATCACGGATTGTCTGTCTGTGTCGGTCTGTCTGTCTGTCTGTCTGTCACTCAGTTTGTCTGTCTATCTGTCTGCCCATCTGTCTCTGTCTCACTGTCTTTGTCTTTGTCTGTCTGTCTGCCTCTCTCTCTCTCTTCTCTCGATTGGGCTGGGACCTCATCTGCGTGCGCATGTGTTGTTGTTTCACTTGCAAATTGCATACGATGCGAGGGAGAAAACCATGAAATTTTCATCAGTAGATTTGCTTTCCAGTCCCATTTTGTCAACACAAGAAGCTTTGACTTTAGTGATGAATGAACTGAACAGGTTCAATCCAACACACGCACGCAGACACGCACACACAGATACTGTCACAGACATAAACACAGACACATACGGGCACACACAGACACACTCGCACACACACAACACACACACACACACACACACGACACACAACACACACACACACACACACACACACGCACCACCACCACACACACACACACACACACACACACACACCACACAACACACACACACATCACACACAACACAACACACACACACACACACACACACACACACACACACACACAAACGAAACAGAGAAGACGTGGTTGGGGAATAAGACATTAGTGCTTTCTGATGAACACAGGATAATGACACTTTCTGATGAACACCGGATAATGACACTTTCTGATGAACACCGGATAATGACACTTTCTGATAAACACAGGATAATGACACTTTCGGATGCATACGGTAGTCCTTTCAGACGTAAGCAAGACGTTGGTCCTTTCTGACGAATATAGGACAACAATCCTTTCAGATGAAAATAGGATAACAGTTCTTTCTGATGATCTCAGGACAATAACTCTCTCGAAAATTCTGGGCTATTGTTTTCTCTTTTTTATCACTCTCTTTTACCCATCTTTATTTTGTTCTTTTTTCTCCCCCCCCCCCCCCCCCCACACACACACACACACACATCCCTTTCTTTCCCCCGTTTTCCACTTTTCACCTTTGTGGCTCGTTCATTCGTGACTTCATTTTTGCTAGGGCGGTGCCAGTCCTTAAACGGCCTTGTGTGGTCGGCTCGGTTTTGTACGATAAAACTACAAGAAAGGTCTCCAGTCTTCTTAGATGAATAGGGAATAGTAGTCTTTTCAAATGAATGCAGGAAAATAGGCTTTTCACATGAACGCAGAGCACTGGTCCATTTCAATTAAATGAAAACAATGGTCCTTGAGAGATGAAAAAGAATACTGGTCCTTTCAGATGAATACAGCAAGCTGGTTCTTTAACGTGAATACAGGGTATTGCTTCTATCAGATCAATACAGGATGACTGCCCTTTCTAATGAAAATAGGGAAATAGTCCTTTGAGATGAGTACATGAAAATAGTCTTTCTGATAAATGCAGGACTATGCTCCTCTGTGGCGAATGCGGTACAAAAATCCTTTTACCTGAAAACAGGACGGCAGTTCCAGGAGATGAATGCAGGACAACAGGCTTTTCAGACTGAACAAACTATTCTACATGAGTTATCATGCAGCACAAGAAAAGTGAATGTTCCTTGCAAAGTTCTACAAAACTTGTATTTAAAGATGAATGATTCGATTTGCTTAATGATTGACAACTATTCGTATGGATCAAAAAGAATGAAATGCTACAAATACCCCCTTTTCTTTCCCATCTTTTAGTTGTTGGTTTTTTTGTTGTTTTTTTTTTTTTGGTAGAAGGTAGGTGGGAAGCACGGTTCTCGTTGTCATTTTTGTTCTCTAACTGACATTGAATTTTACAGCATGAGACTCTCCCTGCCGAACACAACACAGGCACAATCTATCACAGAATTATTATCATTCTCACCAATGAAGAAAAAAAAAAAGAACAACCATTGTTTGCAGCAACATTTACTTCCAGATCAAAGCATGCATCGTTTTCTGCGATATTCATTCAGCAGAACAAACCAGCAGCTATTTCCTACAATATTCACCTACCAGCACAAACAGCAGCTTTTTCCTACAATATTCACCTACCAGGACAAACAGCAACTCTTTCCTACAATATTCACCTACCAGAACAAAACAGCAGCTCTTTTCTACAATATTCACCTACCAGAACAAACCAGCATCTCTCCTGCAATATTCACCGACCTGAACAAACCAGTATCTCTCCTACAATATTCACCTACCAGAACAAACCAGCAGCTCTTTCCTACAATATTCACCTACCAGAACAAAACAGCTGTCATTTTCTGTGATATTCACCCACCAGGACAAAACAGACATTCTTTCCTAATTTTTCACACACCAGATTAAAACTGTTATCGTTTCCTGCGATATTCACCTACCAGAACAAAATATTTGTCATTTGCTTCAATATGCATCTATCTCCAGGACAAAACAGCCAACGTCTGCTGTGCTGTAGACACAAACCTCTCATATCAAGAGATGTGAGAAATTTGGGCTAAACGCCCTTCCCCTTCATTCTACCGTGACAAAGCAGGCATCGTTTGCTACGAGAAGAAAAAGAAAAATAGGGGGAAAAAAAGAAAAAGATACACCCAAAGGTGCAGGTGGGACCCAGAGAAATACTGTCCTCAACTACCAAACAAATCCGCCGGGAGCAATCCTGCACCACCCATGGAAGCCTGCGCTGTGTTCACATAGAGTACAGGCATGCACGGGGCATTCCATTAAGACGTCAAGGGATCTAATTGCTCCCTGGCAGATGCCATTGTGTAATGGCCGCTGGATGCGACACGACAGAACCTCCACGGGGAGCGTTCCCATGGGTGTACCAGCCCATATTTCATGACTGCAGAGTCACGGGCGAAAAACGCCACCGTCAAGCAACTGCCGTGTGCATCACGCAGCCTCACTTGTTGTTCCGCTGACAGGTGAAGACAGTACAACTCCAAACACAAACGAGCTTTTGCCATAAGGTCTTACGTGCCCTCAGAAGAAAATTCCGGGTCACAGTCTTTCCGCGTCAACAGGACTTTCCCTGCGGTCAGTGGGTCATTCCTCACCGTCACTGGGCCTTTTCCCAGAGTCAGCCAAAAGGCAGACAAGAAAAAGATACACCCGAAGGTGCGAGTGGGACTCAGAAGTACAGTCCTCAACTGCCGAACAAACCAGGGGCCGTACATACATATCGTGGGTGACGGGGAAGTGACCTCCGTACCTCGTTGTAAGCTCGAAGGGCCGTTACTTGGGGATCCATATTTCGAGAGTAACCTTTAACCTCGTGTTTAGCAGTGGGTGAAGGGTGGGTAACGTACAACGAGGACAGGGCATGAGTTCGCTGTGGGTTAGATCAAAACAAAGCCATTGGACACGTTCAATGATCACGAACTTCACGCAAAGTTAAGATTTTCGTCGTCACAACATCTTCCAGCTGACAGACACTCTCCGAGAAAACATTGAATTTGATTTGCTCAGACTGAGACACGGAACTCGGCCTCCTGCTCTACAAGTGTATCTGTAGCTCCCAAGTTCGTCTGCTACGATAGCTGGCTTAGCTCTTGGTGTGTGTGTGGTGTGTGTGTGTGTGTGTAGGCTAAATCAGTCTTCGTGCCTTTGTGTGTCACTGTTACTTTGTGTCAGCGTGTGTATGTGTGTGTGCGTGTGAGCGTGACTTCATCACGTTTATGGCCATTTAATAGTTTTATCAAACTTGTTCTAGTTAGCTGCTTTTTCAGTCTTTGGTGTGTCTGTGTCAGCGTGTTTGCGGGCATGCGCAGAAGGTTGGGGGTTATTCTAGACATGCGCAGGAGGGAATCCCTCTTTTTATCTTACCTTCACCCTTGATTTCTGGACACTTCGTAGGTAGAAACCGAGACAAAACCCAGAGAATATAGATACGAAAGTAGACTGCGCTGAACCCACACGGTTTGTACCCAGGAGGTCATCTCGTTGCAGAAGTAAGTTTACCGACGACATGTAACTACGGCCCCAGCTGGGAGCAATCCTGCACCACCCTTTGAAGTCTGAGCTGTGCTCACATAGGATGCAGGCATGCACAGGGCATTCCATTAAGAGAATCCCGGGTTACAGTTTTTCCCGCTGTCATAGTTAACATCCAGTACAAAGCAGCGACCGTTTGCTCTGATTCTTTAATCCTACCCCGCCACCAGCTCCACAAAAACACATTCAGTCACCTCTCTGTTTTGGGATGAGCTTCCAAAAGATCGATGACCACCCTAACAGCATGCCATTGCCGAAGAGACTGCAAACTGTTGTGAAGTGTGTGCATGTGTGGGCTAACATAGGGTTCTATTACATGTGTGGGCTAACATAGGGTTGTATTACGGCCTGTTACGGCGTTCATTATCTGTCAGTCTGCAGCAATGAGGAAAAGAGAGTTCAACTGACACTAGCCTACTTCCGTCCTCTGTGACAATGTTGAAGGAGAGACAGACAGAGACAGAAGAGACAGAGAGAGAGAGAGAGAGAGAAGAGAGAGAAAACAGAAACTGAAGCAGAAACAGGATTTTATTCCTGAAAGGCTATAGCCCCATTTGAAGGGGGGTGAGGGTGAGAGGTGGGGAGGGGGTGAAGTTGTGTGTGTGTGGTGGGGGGGGGGGGGGGAATAGAAAATAGTACACGATAACGAACAAAGCACAGCTAAGCAAAACCAAAGCAATAACAGACAACCAACAAGCTGACTTCTTCTTCCCAATAGGTCAGTGAAGTAGTTATACGATGAGCAAGGTTTTTCAGATCATCAAAACGTGTTTGTTCTGATTGGACACGAGCAGAGAGGCACGGGGTAGATATGGATTAGCATAAAACCTACGAGGAATATACTCTTTTCTTAGGTCACTGACAGCAGGACAACAAAGTCAAATATATAATTCGTCTTCCTTTGCGTTTTCACACATTGGACATCTTAAACCGTTGTCTGAATATTTTTCATATCTATTGTGGTGTGTTGTCATGTAAGTGACCCCTAGTTTAAATCTCGTCAAATACCGTTTAGTGTGTCTGTCTACATCTAGCAGAAGACGGCTTTCACAGTTTCTAGAAGATTTAACAGTACTGTTCTAAGAAAAGCTTTCACTTTGCTGAATGTGATCTTTCCAGTTTTGCCATCTGCAATCAGTCAACCTTTGACAAAATTCACTCAAAACTCCCTTCACATCTTCCACTCCCTGATTTAACCATACCAACCCAAATCCATTTTAAAATAACATTTCGCAAATATTCATAATCCATGTTTGTTTGCCGTTGGAATCTAAATTTAACAACATCCTGTAAGCTTTCAGCGGCAACCTACGTAATATGTAATATTTTCAGCCGTATGTATATCCATACGTAATATTTTTTTCCCGGTACCTAATGCAACATGACATTTGACTCAATGTATACATGATGGCATCCAGTCTCTCCATAAACTAACTCATTTGGGGTTTGGGTATGAACACCAAGGAATTTCTTAAGTATAAACGAATATGTAATGTTTCAATTTAGCTTTAAGGTAAAATTGCTGTAATATTCTTATGTCCCCCTCCTCACCTCTCTCTCTCTCTCTGTCT